>OZ007572.1:39615215-39985215 GCA_963931925.1 Onchidella celtica | reverse complement strand
AAATAATGAGTCGCGACCCACCCCGTGATGGCCGCCAGCGCCTTCTAACAATCCCATTCAGTCCCTGGTGTGTCTGGGCATTGGTGACGAGATGTGACATTTTTGTTACATCTTGAAAGGCTTCACAAGATTCGACTTTGAGGTTTTTACTTGTTCTATTTCCATTTTCTGAAATAAAAAAAACACCAGAAGATCTTTTTGTTTGTAGAAGAGCTATAAGAAATGCACGCTTTGACACTTGTTTAAATTGCGTCGTGGCGTTTATCAAGCTGTTTCACAGTTCTGATTTATTCTATCATAAAACTGAAACCGCAAAAGTTTAACCCCGACTTTCTCAGTTGTGCAGAATGTGAAGTTGGAACAAACAAGAGCTGAGGTCATGAAGATTTGCTTATTGATTATGAACACAGTTAGAATGACAGTATGAAAGACATGCATTTATTATTGCAGAGCCATATCGTGAAACAAAAATATCCCAGAAATGGAGGTGAGAGAAAGTGCAGACAGTAAAGTACATTCTTACTCACTTAAACGTAAGTTTTAGGCTGGTAAAGTTCGTTCTCATTCAACAACTGAGTTACAGGTTGGTAAAGCACACTCTTATTCAGTAATAAGATACACATTGGTAAAGTACAGTCTCGTTCATAATATACTGGCATAGCACAAGAGCCCGGCACCCGACGGGCGAACACGGCGCTTGTCTGAATTGTGGGGACAGTGCCTGGACTTTCAATGGTGTGCCCCAAGTTAGGGGGAGAATTTCCTACACTTCACGTCCCGGGTGCGATAAGCTTGTGCCTTCCAACACGGCTATCTCGAACCAGATAATACCTAGTTGGGATTAGTAAGTTTGTCCTGCCCTGAACAAACCGCGTTGTGTAAATAAACCGATGGTAAAAATTCTCCAAGACGGACGGGCTCAAACCCACCCAAAGGTGACAAGAAGTGACACGCGGTTAGGACCTCTGGCCCAATGAAGACCCCCACCTCCCTCTTCCCCCTTACATTTCGTCCACCGATGATACAGAACAGGGCTGAAAAATGAACTGAACAGCACCAGTCATCCAATTTCTTCACACCGCAAAATCCTGACGCGCGAGGACCAATTTCATTGAACGTATATGGTTATTCATTCCATGAGCAAGGCTGTGGCACTCACCACAACTGATTTCTTGATATCTTCTACCTATTCCTATTGTTTGGGTGACAAATAATGCCTGAACTTCACTAATTCACTTGTCAACGCCAAATAAGGGGGGGGGGGGAACATAAAGCATGGCTGGATAACAACTGTGCAAGATGTAGGATTCACCTATATCATCAAGGAACCATGAGGGAAAAGTGTAACGTTTGTGCAGACGCAATACTAACACTATGTGGGATAGGCTATATAATAATAAACATACAAATAAATGTATTTTCAATTTCAATCGGTAGCTAATCAACGAGTGTGTGCATGTGTGTGTGTGTGAGTTTGGGGGGGGGGGCAGAGAAGATGGTTACGTTAAGCTGTAAAGTTATTATCAGAGCTGCGTTTGATAAAAATGATTCTATATTGCATCAGAATTACCTGGGCCGAGAGAAACTTTCAGTTTGGACTTCGAAAATAGAATTCGAAAACTCATTAATTCCACAAAGAATGCCGATATCGACGGCGTCTGTTTTAAGTATAGAAAATAATGTGTACGATACCCGATCTACAGCGGTTGAAGAACGGAGAAGGAACGCCAAAACTGTCCAGGGCTAAAACCCCATGTTTATAACGAGGTTCCGGCTGAACGTGGAAGACCCAATGAAAGTTAAAAAAAACAAGCTGCGCATAACATCTTATCTGCATTTCCACCTCGCCACCTTTCCTTCCAATAAACTTGTAGCAGGCCCAGTCTGATAGCTAGGTGCTAAAACAAGCCAGGTTTTGGCCATGGGGCGCCCCCCGCTACCATGCGATTGCTTCCCTTGACTAGTTGTGTTGGGTATTCTTCTCTTCAGGTTTGATAAATCTAAACCAGGCTTTACACCTGAGACCAATAGAACACTGTTAATCATCTGCACAGGTGAGGCTTGACAAATAACCCCCTCCTTCCCTCCCCCGAAAGCCAGAGCAAACAACAGTTTGATTTACAAGGCCCGAAACCCACTCGCATTTTCCCCCCTTTCCTTTCTTTATTGGACATCTCGTTGTACCGGTGATTCTGTCCCCTTGACCATTTTCACTATGGGGTCAACCACTTGCGGAGGGAACGGGCTATGGTTTCTTGTGAAGCCAATAAATTCTGATATCCTGACAAGCCCCTGGGTCGAGGATTCTGATAATAATTAAGATATAGATTGGTAAAGTACATTCTCTTTCATTAACTAAGCAATGTCTTGGTAAAGAACATTCTTATTCAATAACAAGTTGTAGATTGGTAAAGAATTATAGATTCAGTTCACCAAAGTGAGTTTACAGCGCGCTTGTCTTGGCTTTGTTGTTTGCTAAAATCTTATCATTACGTAGTATACGAAACAAGAGAGAAAAACGCACAGGTCTGATTTGGTATGGATGCTGTAGAAGACAGATCGGGACTGCTGTTTCTGTTCAAGTTCCAGTTCACAGGTGAACATAAGGTGACAATAATGTGAATTTCTGGATTTTCCGGGTTGTATTGTAACAGTAAGCACGTGGTACAAGCATGGCAATGAAGAACCCTATGACATTCCTCTACTTGGTTTTTTTTTTCTTTTTTTGGTTTATTATTTTTTTAATAAGTGGTTGAACAAAATAGATAATCTACACGAGACTTCACACTGTTGTCGAAGGCCTAAGGGAAGAATAAGCTTCGTGGGACCCAACAAAAACAATAGCACAGTTTTGTGGAGGGAATTGGACACAGAGATCAGAATCGCCAGAAATGCCACAAACAGTGGCCATGGACAAGGACAACAACAACAATAATAATAATGATGATAAAATGATAATACCTGTAATAATAATTATAAAATAATAATAAAAACAACAACAACAACAACAACATCGTCATTATTTATAGACCAGTCTTTTTTCACCTAATTCATGATGATGATGATGATGATGGGCAGAACTAAATTTTTTGAGTGTAAAAGAGAGAATTTTTTTTCCATAGATTTGTGACTTGATGTTGATATGAGTCTGTGAAAATATAATCGAATACCAGCGGTATAGGTGCGCCAAATGTCATACTGAAATTTTATAAATTTTTGGTAGTGCTCCAAATGTCATGTTTTAAAAGTTTTGGTGCTCCAAACGTCATGCTACCACCAATGGACCGCGCCTGCTCGAGCCGCTCCCGTTCATATCCGTTGTTGCCATCGGTGGGCAAGTGTACCATCTTCTTACTACTCTACGTTTTTTTTGTTTTTTTGCTGTGTTTTTTTTTTTGGGAGGGGGGGGGGGGTTAGTTTTTTTTAGGTTTTTATTTGAGGAGGTTTCGCTGCCCCAGGCAGAAACATTTGGGGGGGGGGGGTTAGTTTTTAGGTTTTTATTTGAGGAGGTTTCGCTGCCCCAGGCAGAAACATTTGGGGGGGGGGGGTTAGTTTTTAGGTTTTTATTTGAGGAGGTTTCGCTGCCCCAGGCAGAAACATTTGGGGGGGGGGGGGGGGTTAGTTTTTAGGTTTTTATTTGAGGAGGTTTCGCTGCCCCAGGCAGAAACATTTGGGGGGGGGGGTTAGTTTTTAGGTTTTTATTTGAGGAGGTTTCGCTGCCCCAGGCAGAAACATTTGGGGGGGGGGGGGGGGTTAGTTTTTAGGTTTTTATTTGAGGAGGTTTCGCTGCCCCAGGCAGAAACATTTGGGGGGGGGGTTAGTTTTTAGGTTTTTATTTGAGGTTTCGCTGCCCCAGGCAGAAACATTTGGGGGGGGGGGGGTTAGTTTTTAGGTTTTTATTTGAGGAGGTTTCGCTGCCCCAGGCAGAAACATTTGGGGGGGGGGTTAGTTTTTAGGTTTTTATTTGAGGAGGTTTCGCTGCCCCAGGCAGAAACATTTGGGGGGGGGGGGGGTTAGATTTTAGGTTTTTATTTGAGGAGGTTTCGCTGCCCCAGGCAGAAACATTTGGGGGGGGGGGTTAGGTTTTAGGTTTTTATTTGAGGAGGTTTCGCTGCCCCAGGCAGAAACATTTGGGGGGGGGGTTAGATTTTAGGTTTTTATTTGAGGAGGTTTCGCTGCCCCAGGCAGAAACATTTGGGGGGGGGGGTTAGATTTTAGGTTTTTATTTGAGGAGGTTTCGCTGCCCCAGGCAGAAACATTTGGGGGGGGGGGGGGGTTAGATTTTAGGTTTTTATTTGAGGAGGTTTCGCTGCCCCAGGCAGAAACATTTGGGGGGGGGGGGGGTTAGATTTTAGGTTTTTATTTGAGGAGGTTTCGCTGCCCCAGGCAGAAACATTTGGGGGGGGGGGGGTTAGTTTTTAGGTTTTTATTTGAGGAGGTTTCGCTGCCCCAGGCAGAAACATTTGGGGGGGGGGGGGGTTAGTTTTTAGGTTTTTATTTGAGGAGGTTTCGCTGCCCCAGGCAGAAACATTTGGGGGGGGGGGGGGTTAGTTTTTAGGTTTTTATTTGAGGAGGTTTCGCTGCCCCAGGCAGAAACATTTGGGGGGGGGGGGGGTTAGATTTTAGGTTTTTATTTGAGGAGGTTTCGCTGCCCCAGGCAGAAACATTTGGGGGGGGGGGGGGTTAGATTTTAGGTTTTTATTTGAGGAGGTTTCGCTGCCCCAGGCAGAAACATTTGGGGGGGGGGGGGGTTAGATTTTAGGTTTTTATTTGAGGAGGTTTCGCTGCCCCAGGCAGAAACATTTGGGGGGGGGGGGTTAGATTTTAGGTTTTTATTTGAGGAGGTTTCGCTGCCCCAGGCAGAAACATTTGGGGGGGGGGGGGGTTAGATTTTAGGTTTTTATTTGAGGAGGTTTCGCTGCCCCAGGCAGAAACATTTCCACACCTTGCTTTTCCTTGTTGTTGTTGTTTTCTTGTTCTTGTTACTGTGTGGTTTTTTTTGTGATCGGCATTCGTTTTTTCTTAATTTTGCCAGGGCAGCGGCCTTGTCCGGCCTGCTCTTTTCGACTTCCAACTGCCGAGGTATCTTTAACGTGCGCAATGTGCACAGGGGCCCTCCGAGTTTTTCGTCCTTATATCCGAGAAGACTAGGTGCTCGATCCTACCTACCATAGGATTAGGGACAGGAATCCCGCCCCCCCCCCCTAAAAAAAAATGCCAACATGCCTGAACCGACAGGGGATCGAACCCGGCACCTCTGGCATGAGAGGCGAGCACCTTGCCTCTAGACTCTATTATTTGCCGGAGACTCAGTATATTAAAGTAGAAAAGGGTTAGGCCTACGTCACTCTGTTATGCATTATACCGACCGCACACCTTTTCCTCGCTCTCGACTGAACGCGTTACCTTAGTAACAGGTCAGAGACGATCTGGGGCATGTCATGGCCTGGCAGTAAGGATGAGACCCGACAGGCTAGTGGTTGTACATGTAATAATCATGGAGGCGAATCTTCTGTTAATGTTTTAAGTGTGAAAGGTCATGAAAGAGCAGATCCCCTGTTTGTGACGATGACGACAGAGCAGATCATCTAGCCGTAAAAAGGTCATGGATCAGGAGATCATGTTTCTAAAAGATCATGGATTCATTGAATGATGGTTGATTGATTGATTGATTGATCGATGACAGGAATCAGAATCCCAGCCCACCGGGCACCCCCATAAATGCTCCTCTCCCCTCTCCAAGATCCATTTGAGGGTTTTCCTTCTTATTGTTCCAACGGCCAGCTGGTTCCACATTTGTAGGGTTCGTCCGGCCTTGTCGCGAAGATCATGAAAGACCAGATCAACTGAGGGCACAATTTCATGACAGAAGAGATCATCTGGCCGTGCAAAGCCATGAAAGTATGTCAGCCGACATAATCAAAGCGCCAAGGAGCTACAGATATGATGTATGAAAAAACATATAGCCTACATGCACATAATAATTGTTAAAGAAATATCCATTCCCCAGGGAAGGCAAAACAAGGTTATGTTTCTAAAGCAAGACAAAACAAACGAAACCTGGATATTTATTTCCAAAGCACGACAAAAACAGACATCTGTTTCTGAAGCAGGACAAAAAGAAACATCTAGTTCTAAAGCATGACAAAAAACAAACATCTATGTCTAAAGCAGGACAAAACACAGATTATATTCATTTCTAAAACAGAACAAAACACAGGTATTTATTTCTAAAGGAGGATAAAAACATACACCTATTTCTGTAGCAGGACAAAACACAAATATTCATTTCTAAAGTAGTACAGAAACATACAACTATTTCTAAAGCAGGACAAAAACGTACACCTATTTCTAAAGCAGGACAGAAACCTAGTACTATTTCTAAAGCAGGACAGAAACATACGACTATTTCTAAAGCAGGACAAAAACGTACACCTATTTCTAAAGCAGGACAGAAACATACTACTATTTCTAAAGCAGGACAGAAACATACAACTACTTCTAAAGCAGGATAAAAACGTACACCTATTTCTAAAGCAGGACAGTAACATGCACATATTTCTAAAGCAGGACAGAAACATACGACTATTTCTTAGACAGGACAAAAACGTACACCTATTTCTAAAGCAGGACAGAAACATACAACTATTTCTAAAGCAGGACAGAAACATACGACTATTTCTAAAACAGGACAGAAACATACGACTATTTCTAAAGCAAGACAGAAACATACGACTATTTCTAAAGCAGGACAGAAACATACGACTATTTCTAAAGCAGGACAGAAACATACGACTATTTCTAAAGCAGGACAGAAACATACGACTATTTCTAAAGCAGGACAGAAACATACGACTATTTCTAAAGCAGGACAAAAACATACACCTATTTCTAAAACAGGACAGAAACGTACGCCTATTTCTAAAGCAGGACAAAAACATACACCTAGTTCTAAAGCAGGACAAAACAGACATCTATTTCTAAAGCAGGACAAAAACATACACCTATTTCTAAAGCAGGACAGAAACGTACGACTATTTCTAAAGCAGGACAAAAACATACACCTAGTTCTAAAGCAGGACAAAACAGACATCTATTTCTGAAGCAGGACAAAACAAACATCTATTTCTAAAGCAGGACAAAAAATTATGGCATATCATTCTAATTCTAAAGCAGAGTGAAAATAGAGAATTATCTATTTCCAAAGCAGAAGAAAAACAAAACAGATTATATACTCTAAGGCAGTACAAATATCTCTAAACCAGGACAAAAATTATTCTGTATATGTGAGTGTGCATGAGAAAACCCACAATTTGTCGAAAGAGCTGATTTTGAGAAAAACGGCTTTGAAGTGAAAATATGAGTCCGACACAAACTTCCAACTTGGCTGTTGTTTAGGGGACCGTGGCATGTTACAGGGTAAACTGTAGACGAGCAGTGAACACTGCTCACTATGATCTCTATAAAGGCTTTGTAATTAGACTGCGGTCTCCTAACAAGATCCAAAAACTTCCGACTTGGCTGTTGTTTAGGGGACCGTGGCATGTTACAGGGTAAACTGTAGATGAGCAGTGAACACTAATCACTATGATCTCTATACCGGCTTAGTTATTAGACTACGGTCTCCTAACAACAATCACTCCAATATTAATGGGTCTATTAGCTATTGCCACTTTTAGGATTAAATGCCGTTTTCTCAAAATTTTGTTTTAGGGGTGTCACTTACTTCAATTTATCAGGAGTGTCTTGTCTTTGATTATATGTACAGAACTCAAAATGTCATGTTTTCGACATATTGTGGGTTTTCTCATGCACACTCACATATTATTAGTCTAAAACAGGACAAAGCCAGATATCTAGGTCTAAAGCTAGATGAAAACAGGTATCTATTTTTGAACAGAACAAACTCAAACAATTATTGCCACAACAAGACAAAAGCAAATAATATATATGTATTCCTAAAACAGGACAAAATCTAGATATATTTCTAAAGTAGGACAAAACAGATTTCTAGCCCTAAAGCAGGACAGAAGGACAACAAAATCACATGGCCATTTCAGAGGCAGTGCAAACACACACACACACGGACACACACACACAAAAGGTGATATCTATACCGGGCCGCACAAGTCGTGCAACAGACTTCTAAATGTTGTAACTTTTGAACCGCTGGGGATAATTGAATGAAATAAAAAGCTATGTCATCGTTAATTCAAGTTCTATTGATCTCATAAATGAACTAAATCGAGATGAGCATTTCGGGCAAAATAGAAACGGTCAAAACAATTGACACAACAAGCTGAACCCTCACATGGTTTCGAACCTTGCCGTTCGGTGGTCCAAGACAGGACATCAAGTCATTGGGAAAATGAAAGACTTAGATCTATTACACGGGAACAATCTTTGCTAATTTCGTTTAAAATTTTTACAAAAATTAATTTAATATGTTCAAAAGTTACAGCCGTTTAAGTTTAAAGCTTGTTGCAAGACTTATGCGGCTGTGTATATAATTATGTATTCAAAGCAGCCCAAACGTAAGAAAACAGAATCTAGTGATCCTAAATACTTACAATCATATTGTTATTCCTTGTCGCTGCCCTGTCTTCAGCAAAAAAAACCTAAGCTCCAGTGATCAGCTACAGTCAAGGAGAACTCCAAAGCAAACTGTTAAGATTTCTGTGCGTTCTTTGTTCTAATCAATCCAGGCATTGTTTGAAAGGTTGTCTGACTGGTCTATCAGTCCGATTAAGTAAACACTTAGGTAGTTAGTTATGAACACACTAATTGTAGCTCAGGTATACGGACAGTAAGAAAGATCTGTAAGAAAGAATCAAACTGTACACTTTTCGTCTGTGTACAAAGGCGAAACAATGAACGCCTGGGCAGCCGGGAATTACTAATGACCTGCCGGAGAAAAAAACTGTTTCTGACTCGTTGAACGTACACAGCAGCAACAGGGAGCTGGTACGTCGGTGACGTGAACATACCAGTGGCTGCGCCGTGAGTCTCGCGTTTTGTGCGACCATCAGCCCTGAACAGTATGTAATAATGTACCAACAGGAAATGGTTGCTTAGATAGATAGATATATAGATAGATAGACCGACAGGCAGACAGACAAACAGATAGATAGATAGATAGATAGATAGATAGATAGATAGATAGATAGATAGATAGATAGATAGATAGATAGATAGATAGAGAGACTGATAAACAGACAGACAGACAGATAGACAGACAGATAGATAGATAGATAGATAGATCGACAGACAGACAGACAGACAGACAGACAGACAGACAGACAGACAGACAGATAGATAGATAGATAGATAGATAGATAGATAGATAGATAGATAGATAGATTCAGCGTTCTCCACCTATCTCCGCCCCACATATTCTATCTCCCCTTACACCTGTGGTTTGTATGTTATTCACTGAGAGGCGATGGGTGAGAGCGCCTGGTACAATGAGACATTTTACGGCCAGATAATCATTATTTTCACGTCCTCAGCTTGGTTCGCCGTAATTTACTGTTATTAATTTAAAAAAGTATCGATTTCAACAGTAGTGACTTCCAGTGCTCGCTTTCTCATTAATATCATGCATATGAAGAGCACTCGGTCTTCTTCACTAACTATAGATTAATCTCACTCACACACAAGCACACACACACACACACACACGAGCACACGCACACACACACACGGAGAGAAGGGAGAACGAAACAGAGACAGACAGTGATAGAGAGAGAGAGAGAGAGAGAGAGAGAGAGAGATAGAAAGTGTCAGAGAAAGAGAGAGAGAAAGTGAAAGAGAGAGAGAGTGTGTGACAGACAGACAGAGGCGGAGAGAAAGAGAAAGGGAAAAAGAGTGATACTGACAGAGATAGACAGAGAGAGATAGACAGAGGGTGAGAGAGAGAGAGAGAAAAGAAAGACAGAGGGAGAGAGAGGGACACACATACACACATTCTCAAACGGAGAGAAAGAAAGATATACTTGCAGACTGCTACGGATTTGGGCGTTTGCGTGAAACGAAGACGTGGCTTCTGATTTGTACGTGTGTGTGTGTTGTTGTTGTTGTTGTTTGTTTGTTTGTTTCCGTTGTAACATTGCAATCGGGGCTAATGCTACCCCCACCCCCCACACCCACCCACCCCGGCCTTCCTCAGCCCGTTTAACTTCGTTAACACACGCCTTTGAATTTGTGAGTATATTAAGACTTTAATATACCGAATGTAAATTGCTGTCTGTTACAAAGGATAGCAATGATAGCTTAAGACAACAATAGAAATTTACTGGGTGAAAATCAGTAAAGTAATTCTAGCAATACCCTTTGAGAATCGTGACATTTTAGCGGCTGGTAGGTGGAGGTTCCAGTAATTACATGGCTGTGCCACCACATTTCTGTTAATCATGGTTGTTCACAGCCTACATGCCAATTGAACAATGCAAATCAATAGAAGGGGAAGAAAGGTCAAAGGATTGAGCTAGCGGAAATAAAGAGCCAGTGCTGAGATCTGGGACCCTGCACAAATCCTGTTCTTACATTGGGTAGTATTATTGTCACTGGCCCTGGGTAGACTGCCGGGATTATCTGGCACGGCTGGTCGCTGAAGAACAACGGGTGAACACCTCATTCAGACCAAACTGCCCACAACGGGCGTGTAAACACGGCCGGGCGACCATAGCCGAGTCACAAACTAATAAATCAACCAGACTGGAAACACAAGCTTCGGGCTGTGTCGTTTTTTACGGAAGTTAATGAGATGCGGCCGTATAACCAACGTGGCCGCCGCTCGGGAAATTCAGATTTTAGTTCTATCTGCATTAGAAATTTCTTTTTATTTGTCAAGATTGGTGGTATATGTATTGATAATGCATTAACTTGCCTATCCTTTCATTTTATTGTCTACAGCTGCCTTTTTTTTTATTGTTATAAATGATGACCGTATGGACTTTTAGCGACCGCTGCATTGTAGCTATGCTGAAGTGTCGGTCGCAACCGTAAACCTAATGTGGCGGATGGTTCATGACCTTTCGCTGTTTTGTGACGTCACACAATGGGCTCATCCAATCTGGGTATTTTATTAGTCTGTGGGCCGAGTAGCGTATTCCCATTACAAGTGTCGGTCGCCCGTTTTGAAATGACTAAACATGGATGCCAGGTACAAACTGGCACTTTTGTTATTGCTGAAACAGAGATAAAAAGAGGAGAAGGAGAAGATATTTTGGGGTTCACCCCATTAATTCTCAATGTGAGTTTGGTGAAAACAGCCATTTACTTCCTCAAATACTTTCACATGTTGAAAAATATGTTGCATACATACATACGCATGAAGCCTACAGTACGTAGATCTATTATGTATAGACTAGAGAACTGATAAATTCTGTGACACGTTTGTACTGGTATCAAGACTAGAGAAGATAATGTGCCGTAACACATTGGTTGGGGAGGGGTGGGAAAGAATAATTTCGTTTTTAATTCTTTATAAAGCGATAAAACGCCTAGCCCTTCGCGCCCTTACCTAATTTTGGGTCGCTGAATTCAAATCTGTGCCCAAAAATAACGTTTAATGCGGCTTTCTGAATCTGACCTTCGGCTAGTACTGGTTACGTAACTTGATTTCTTTTTCTTACTTTTCCCTCCTTTCTCTCTTTCTTTTTTTTTTCCTCACTCCATCTTTCTGTTTCCTTCCCTCTTCCTTTTTCTACCTTTCTTCCTTCTTTCTTTCTTTCTTTATTTATTTTCCTTACTTTCTTCCTGCCAGTCTCTCGTTCTTCTCACCTTCTATCTTTCTTTCCTTCTTTTCTCTCTCACTCTTCCTTTCACTTCAGTTTTCTTTCTTTCTTTCTTCTCTTTCTTTCTTCCAATTCTCTTTCTTTTCTTTCTTTCTTTCTTTCTTTCTTTCTTTCTTTCTTTCTTTCTTTCTTTCTTTCTTTCTTTCTTTCTTTCTTCCTCACGTTCTTTCTTTCTTTCTTTCTGCCTCACTTTCTTTCTTTCTCACTTTCTTCTCTCTCTCTCTCTCCCCCTCTTTCTATCTTTTGTCGTCTTACTTTCTTTCTTTCTTTCTTTCTATCTAGCTTTTCCTTTCTCTAGTCCTTTCTTTTCCACAAGACTGTTTTCAAGTTTCTTTCAGACTGTTTTCAAGTTTCTTTCTTCGCAACAACAGACCACCCTCACACAGAGCATGTTATGAAGAAAGCGGTTCAAAATGTATGAGTACAGTATGACTACATTTGTATGTGCATGTTTGTGTGGATCTATATCCAGGGGCGTCCCTTGGGTTTCCAGCGCCCGGGGTAAGGCAAGTACTGCCTCCCCTGACCCGTGGACCATCAGTACTCTCTGAGTACCTCACACCAGTCTGGTATTGAACCCTTTACCCCCCCCCCCCAAGCACATGAATTTTAAGAACATACTGGTGTAGTTGACCTAAAACGCATTTAATGCTAATACACTCAAATTCATTTAAAATCACCTTTGCGGCAAAATGTTCAACAACACTGTACTGAAACTAATCCCTCTCAAATGACAATTGTTGGTTTACTCAATCTTTCTCGGCTCATTGTAGATCTCTGATATGTTTTGATATAACTGATTCACTCCCATGAGCCGCTCTCAGCGTTGCATAACAAAAATCATTCAGTTCAAATGTTGCATGAAAATTACACACACTCACATAAAATGTTTGTTTTTAAATTTCCAATAATTCGGCATTTTTGTATATCTCACAACGTTTTCACGTAGCCTTAGTACTGATATCATGCTTCTTGTCTTGCAGAATGGGTATTTTGAAAGCTGTGGTCATCTTAAGAACACACTAGGAGTGAGTCAGTTAAGTTTTGAGAAACTTCTTTCACAAGTGGCAGTTGAAATTGAAACAGTGATAGGCAAACTGGCATGATGATACCAATTACCGTACGGAAAGGCGACGCCCGCAGAAGAGCAGCATGTCATTATTTTTTTTTTTCAATCAATGTCTGAGCCAAATGAATTGTCGTTCTGATGCAAGTGCTTTGTGACTCTACAGAATTTGACTCATCACGCAAATGAGACTTACATACAATGGCAATGTTGGGAGCTCCAGCGACAAAAGCAAGTTTTAAAATATTTTATCGCGACCTTTGTTTTTGTTTTGTGCCATTTCCATTTTCTTGAAAAACAAAACAAAACTGGAGATCTTTTAATAAGCAGCAGAGGTATAACCAGAGAGTATAGATGTATAGAGAGGTTTCACTATTGCTCGATTTGCACTGCGAGACACGGGAGGCTCTGCGAAACCACTGTTAGCATGGAGCGGAAAGTAGGTCGCTGCGGTAAACAATACCGGTTTGTGCATTTCCACGGGGCGTAAGAAATTACAAACGGCTCTAAATAGTTTCAGTCAGCCCCAAAATATGAACAAACCACACTAAACAGATATGTACACTATCTTCGGCGAAAAAGGTCTCTTTCATTTCTTCAATTTCTTGTTTACCGCTGCGACATAGTTTCGCGATTTGGCGGAAGTGAACTTTCTCTGTACATCTATACTCTCTGGTGCTACCTTATTGTAAAAAAAGAAAAAAAAGTGGCGGGAGTATTTCATTTGTGGTGCAATTCCCCCCCCCCCTTTTTTTTCCCTAGACTTTACAGTCTAAATGACAGTTTCAAAAAGTATAAAAATTTCATTTTCTTAAATGTCAGCTAATACAGCCTAATCAGCTTTTGTATGGACCGATTGTCTTGATTCAAGTTTCAGGTACATTTTTAAATAAAAGTTGTAAAAATGTAAAATACAATGATCTTTGTTTTGGCTCCCTGTGGTAAGCTCACCGCATCGGAAACGATATTAATACGCGTTCAATTCCGTGCCCACAAATTCCCTACCAGAAATGAGTGCGTGGTGCTCTGGTGCGCATGAAATCTGTAGTAAGACTGTGGAATATGGGAAGCTTTGTGTGTAGACAAAAAAGAAGGGAGAGATAGATCGGTGGATTCACAGGTTCATCCCGGATAATGCCGGGTACATCATGTAGTTATAAAAAACAAAAAAGTGGCGGGAGTATTTCATTATGGTGCAATTTTTAATCCTTTTTTTTTTTTAGTTCTGCAGCCTGAATGACAGATTCAAAAAGTAGAAACTTAATTTTCTCACGTCTCAACTAATCTGCCCCGATCGTTTTGGTATTGACCTGTAGTGTTTATTCAAGTTTCAGGTACATCTTTTATTTAAAACGTTGTGGAAATGTAAACACAGTAATCTCTTCTCGTGCTCCCTCTAATAAGCCCAGCGGCATGAGAGATCAGTTTGGTGCGTAGACTCTTGGCTGGAATGAGTGAGTCTGAAACAAGACTGCAGATTATTAGAGAGAGAGTGTGAGAGAGAGAGAAAGAGGGATGAGAACACAGGTTAATTCCAGGCAAAGCCAAGCGCCTCCTCTTGTCTTTAAAAACACACTAAAACCCAGACCACGATTTATGCCTCTTGCACAGCCTAACAGGCTGCAGTTACAATTTGCTCTGAACTCACTGAGATAGAGAGAGACAGAGAGAGGTAGAGAGAGTGAGAGAGAGAGACAGAGAGAGGTAGAGAGAGTGAGAGAGAGAGTGAGAGAAAGAAAGAGAAGTGAGAGAGCTTCTGTAAAGCGCATATAGCATTTCTAATGGCAATGGATATGCGCTATATAAATGCCATCCATTATTATTATTATTATTATTATTTACATGTACAGTGTGTACTAGGTAACTCCTCGCAAACTACCCATGTTTCCAATTATTTCCCTTGATTCATCTACTGATATGTTGTTGTTCTTTGTTTGGTGACCTTAGAGCTACACACATAATAATTATTATAATAATAGAATTTCAATGCTCTTGTTATTTTCGTTTTCACCCTGGCACGCATTGCACATTTAGTTGCAGTCAGCGCCTCCCATATCAATTTTGCCAGAGATTAATTTGTGGCCCTTGAACCATGGATAAGAATGACATTTTGGAGAACACATTATGGTTTGCCGACACTCCACATTATGATAATGAGGACACATTAAAAATGATAAACGCAGAAAAGCTGTAACGTTGTAAAGGGGCTTGATACAAACTTCAGATCAGACAAAGAGAGAGGGGTGAGTGGAGGGGGAGAAAGAGAGAGAAAGAGAGTGAGAGAGAGAGTATGAGTGAGTGAGAGAGGGAGAGAGTGTGTGTGTGTGTGAGAGAGAGAGAGAGAGAGAGAGAGATACGGAAGCAGATTTGTCCTGGCCAATGCTGGGTACTTCGACCATATAGCGTTATATAATTTATTATTACAAAACATGGCCACTTTGCTTGGTGTTTATATTACTGTACCGATATCATTTTCAACACTTCCAACCATTAATAACTACAGTGGAACCCACAGACTAATAAATTAACCAGACTGGAAACACGAGCTTCGGGCTGTGTCGTTTTTTACGGAATTTCCCGAGCTACGACGGTATAACCAACATGGCCGCCGCTCGGGAAATTCCGATTCTAGTTCTATCTGCAGTAGAAATTTCTTTTCATTTGTCAAGATTGGTTGTACATGTATTAATTTCTTGGTGCGGAACCAAACTTCCGCGTTCAGTAGGCGCGTCAAAATGGTGTCATTCAAAATTGTAGCTATGCTGAAGCGTCGGTCGCTACCTTAAACCTAATATGGCGGATGGTTCATGACCTTTTGCTGTTTTATGACGTCACACAATGGGATCATCCAGTCTGGTTAATTTATTAGTCTGTGGTGGAACCTGCTTAATACAAAAGCGAATAACAAGAAATTTCCTTTTATCCGAAAAATGTCCATGGTCCCGCCATTATTTTTCTATAATTATGATTTTGTAAGTTTCTGAAAAGATCTGTTTACACGTAAAAAAAATCATGGCACTCTTTTTCAATCGAAAGATCCCCTTTCATTTACTTGAGCGAAAGCGAGTGCAGTTTCGAAATTGTCTTGTCTTTGAAGTTTGAAGTGAAGGAAAAAAGTTCGGCATTGTTTACTTCAAGCCGGTCTCTTTGATGGGGGGGGGGGGGGGTTCGATAAGGCCTATAGTGTCACTGAGCTACTGTGAGGATACTATACAGAAAGGTAAGCCTGCAGCAGAACAGCATACCATTTTTTTTCTTTTTCCCAGTCACCCTCTCGTCTTCACACTCACCCCCTTTCCGTGGGCGTTTAGTAGTGTATATCTATGTACATATCACGTTCACTACAATACACTCACCAGTGCTTGTCGAGCAGTTCAGAGGCATGATATATGCACTCAATATAACCGATCGATCATCACCCACTGTTTTTTTTTGTTTTTTTGGCGGATCTATTCGCCCACCTACATAAAGGCGCATCTCATTGACATACACATGCGCATACAAAGGAACATAAAAATGGGATTCACTTACAGTTTATCAAAGGCAGTCTTGACCTCGTCTTGCCACTGGATACAGACTGGGACGAGAGAGTGAGGTCGACGGTGCGCAACTCCTCTTCACTAAAAAGGAAGTCATCGCGCAAGTCATTAGTCATCCCCGTCCCCCTAAAATTCCTGTGGCGACAGGCGAGCGACGAAGCGACAGGTCAATCCACCTACCCTCAAGGATGTCTAGATGGTCCTCGTCGTCTCCGAAGGACGAACCATCAAGGGCAGTAATAAAGTAAACTTACCGAAGCGTCTTGTAATGCTTTTCTTTAATTTAAAGAGATTGAAACCAGTGAAAATTGTGATTTTAAGCCAATGCTCTTTATCAAAAATACTTTCAAAACGAAACAGAAATGCTGGTCCCGTGAATTTCGGCTCAAGCCGGTTTCACTTGTATAACGAAGTGTTTCTTCATCAGACATCTGTGAATAAGAGTCCGGTCTTATTCGCAGATAGGTTTCTTGATCTTATTCGCAGAATGGGTTTCTTGGTTTTATTCGCAGATGGGTTTCTTACTTTTGTAATGCTTATTTTGGAAGAGTTCTTTCCCTATTTAACAGGGTCTGCGGCAGCGCAGTGACTAGCATTTTCGCCCGTCATACGGGAGACTGGTGGTTCGTTTCCCCGACAAAGTGTTTTTCCTTAGCAGCTCTCATTATTAGGAATCAGTCTGTTTTATTTTCAATGCTGTGGGCAAACTGATTACGGTATTGCTAATTTGCTCCACATTACTTCCTTTGTTTATTTCTGCTCACTGAAAGGGGACAGTTGCTGGTTAAAAATAAAAATATAAATCAAATTCTAAACATGTAAATATTTGCTGTTTTTTTTTTTTTTTTTGCTGCAATTAGTAGGGGGGCCAAGCCGTCAAATGGTCGGGAACCTTGCACAAAACTATATACTCCTGATTTTGCTACAAATGTTAGGAGAACCACTCTGGGCTACTGAAAATGCCGGATATAATGAGATAAATGGTGGCAACGCTAAGAAATTCATCAAAAACACCCCCTACGTGACGTTTCAGATTTGCGCTCTTTTCAGCCAAAATGACAGTAATAAAGTTGTCCAAGCCAAATATTAAAGAGATACCCATACTTAATATACATCAAATTAAAAAGAATTCATTTTCCTACCACATGCACGTTATTCGTACTGATTTGTGTTTATTACAAGAAATCTATTGGACAAAATCAAAACCCCTTATATCGCTGAACATTGCGAGCCCAATATTTTAAAAAATCTCATAAAATATACCGGGTGACTAAGGTTGAACTTTACTGCCTATTATCATAGACAAGTACCCATAGAAGTTTTTGAAAAACATAATGTAACAATTTGAAGATCAAATTATTAATAATAGCAGTTACAGTAATACGTCTATTTGGTTGATCCGCTCTGAAGTGCTTCACATATTTAGAAATGTTAGTAATAGTACGTTACGTCTATTGTTGAAGCTGAGATATGTATACAATATTGCTAGCAAGAGTTAGTTGTTTCATTACTGCAGTTCAAGCCAGGTTCATTCATTTTGAATTATATCGGAATGTGCTGTGGAAACAATATTATGTTAGGGCTTGAGAAACAGGTCAAATAACAAACCCCTCTGTGCTGTCCAGTGCGATCTGCAGACAACTTCCAACAAACTATCAGTCTTAGCGTGGCCTAAGTATACCCTGTTTCGTAACTGGGTGTATATTGAAAGTTTCCTGCTGGTTTTGAATGAAAATTAAATTTCGGTTCTAGATCCGATCGATGCCACCTGTGAGAATTTGAACGTTTTTCAATAAATGACGAACTCTAAGATAGCCGACGCTGAAAAGGTCCGGTGTCCTTCACATTACAATTGAGAACAACTTCCACAGTGCTTTTTTTGTTTTGTTTTACAGTTGGAAATAATCGAGTTTGTAAAAACAAACAGAAACATATCAAAATAGATATACAGACATGGTGCCAATTGTTTAATCTTAATTCGAACAAAACCATTGTTGAATGGGTGAGGGGTGATGCAGATGCATTTAGTCTCCAAAGACACCTACAAACTGATCACCACCGTATCAATAGATTCAGGTCATTAATGATATTCTTTCATGTCATCACTGTTTCACCAATACCCCATTACTTCAACCATAGTACCTTCAATGGGAGAATTCTCATTTTTAGGTGAGTCACATCCAGTTCACCGATGAGGTAGGAAACTGCTTTTTAGTGGTCTTCAGCTGGATTCGTCTCAGCTGCCACATCCCTAACAGGATTGCTATAGAGGTTGTCTCCTTTCGTTTGCACAACTGAATACAGGACAGTGCATTAGCTTGTGCTGCAGCTCGTTTTGCAACTGCAGCTAAACAGGTTAAGAGCCTTTTTTGTGCTCTCAGCTGCATCTCCACAGACCATGTAGTCACAGTGCAGAGGGTCGAAGTTTGGAAATGAGCCACCGGCAACTTTCCACGGTAACACCTGATGCTGAACGTCCAGACATTGTGTCTGACTCTGTTCATAGATGGTGAAAACCTAAAGAGCTTTATTGCGACATACCTCTTGGCTGCAATTTTCGTGCTGAAAAGATGCATTTTCCTCATGAATGTCCGCGGCGCCCGATGATGCAGCGAAGCTATGAAGTGAAGCAGAATTCTATGATTTCTTCCTCTGTTTAATACGTGTTCCCAACTCTTGGAAGACAGAGAACATTACATTTTTAATTTGGTAATAATTGTAGTGTTTCCAGTGACAGCAAACGAGAAAACAGTGTCCCGCCCAGTGAGGACATGGATTGCAAAGATGTTCAGCATGATGGCTTCGGGGATGCTGACAAACAATATTAACGGACATGGCATTACTGGTTGGCAATAATACTTTCATGAAGGATACTATATTGACCAGACTTCTATGCATTTCTACGTGCGGGGTGTTAGCGGGATATGACAGTACGTCTGTGTCGTCTGAGTTAACTTTAAGGTTATGATGCCCATCACTGATTTCCTGAATCATGTGATATACCACAATAACACCAGCTTTCTCGTGATTGATAGATGTTTGCTGAATTCCACCTCCCAATTGTACTGTTTGTGGGTCTGGGCCTTTGACAGTGCGATGTGTATTAACTGAATGCTACAGGGACCTCACCTGGCTGATAGTCATCCGTCTGGTTTGTTCTTCGTACGTAACGACGGTGAGAACAAGGGTCTGTTGGGGATGCAACGGCTCTTCGTATTGTTAATAAAAAAGACAATTGAGTCCTTTCTGGATGGGGTGGGGGAGGAGGGGGGTATGCAGCAGGACTTTCTACTTAGTTTGAAACACTGGTCGGATGTTCGATGTGTAATAACACATAATGGAGAAGACATGTACAAATAGGCCTAGTGAGTAGTGTGTAACTCAATTCAGCCAAAAAAATGGAGATAGAACCTTGTCATTCTAAGGCAGTGGTTCTCAGGGTGGGTGATATCGTCCTCCGGGGGTTGATTTTGATTTCGGGGGGGGGGGGCTACTACAGAGAACCTGGAGGGGATGGGGGTTGCCTGAAAAGGATCGAGAACCACTCTTCTCAGGGGACAAGATGCCATTATTACATGAATTTCAGCCGATGCCAGTGCGTGTTTATCCTTCACTCATCTATTACTTGCCATAGTGCACATAAGGCACATTTCTGAAAAGACCCAGTTACTGGATTTCATGACAGGGCTTTGTTGCGTTTTATCTGGTGCCTTCATGGCATTAACATCGACAAATCGCTGCAGTACCTTAGTTCTTATTAGTTCTATCTCCATTTTTTTTTTAATTGAAAATCTTTTGGTAATAGAAGAGACATAACAAATGCACACTTTGACACTTGTTCAAAATGCGTTATGGCCACTTATCAAGCTGTTCCACAGTTCCGATTTATTTTGAATACTTGTCATAATACTAAAGTCGCAAACGTTTAACGCCGAATTTCCCAGTTGTGCAAAGAGTGGAGTTCGAGCAAACAAGAACTAAGGTCGCGAAATTTCCATGCCATTAACTAATAATAATAATAATAAAAATAATATTGTTGTAGCACAACAATACCTTCGGCCACAGCTGTTCAGAGCACTGGGTACCGGTGTAGCAGGCCAGATTATACCCCCGCCAGTCTATACCCGGGGTTAAACTGGCCTAGCTAATATATTTGTCGACTTGAGATTTTTCGTTGCAAAAGGCTCCTGAACCACTCAACACTCAGACTTCAAATTTTATATGGTGCATCAGAATGGATGTAAGGGTGCACAGTTTTTAATAGAAGTCTCAAATCAGTGTAGTTTTTTTATTGAAAATTTATTGCTTCACCATCATTTAGATCTATTTCGAGTCATGGTTCGCCATTTTAAGGTTTCGTTATCACTTCCTGCGATGTGTTCACTATCAAACACACTAACCCGGGCGCAAATCGTGTAGTTGTACAGGATGCGCAGTGTGTCAACTCACAAAGGCAGAGTTATTTAAAAACAAACAAGCAAAAATAAAATAAACAAATAGGAACAGGCCAGATGGAGCAGGTCCATAATAACCACCCAGAACTGAAACCAATATTCAGACCGATTTATCCCGGGCAGGGCTGGGGACCTCAGCTAGTTATTGTATATTACTGGCTAGCATTTTGTAACGTTTCAAGTGGATCTGGACAGGTGGAGTTCATCAGGCGAAAAAATTTAGTGCCTATTTAGTTTTATGTGAAGTGGATGATGGAATTGCACATCTGTCAGTTGGGTTATTAATATGTTTTTATTATTTTTTTCTATGTGTGTTGTTTTCCAGCCTCTTCTCTCTGCATCATTGTAACAAAAAATACAATGCATGTTTTACTCATGGCCAACCAATTATCAAAATATAATAATAATAATAATAATAATAATAATAATAATAATAACAAACACAAGTGAAATTCATGCCGAAGTCTAATCATATATCAGTTTGAATGGATACTCTACCCTTTTGTATATCAATGCATTTTAATGCATGTTTATTCCCTCTAAAATGTATCATGATTAACAGGAGTCAAGAATGTATGTATGGTACAATAATTTAAACTAAGGCTGAAATAAACTGTTATTATTATTTCCTCTATTGCTCATCCCTGGCCGTTCGAGTTTTCACTCGTGACGGCAATGGCGAATATGGCAGTATTCTTTAATTGTTTAACGTCCCCATAAAGGCAATTGGAGACTGTCGGGGTATCTGGGAGGTAGTGGGATCTTACTTGTTTCAGTCCTTGGCACTCCGCAAGTATGTGCTCGACTGTCTCCTGTGGGGACCCGCAGTGCCGGCATACTGGCTCACGGAGTGGGTTGAAACGGTTTAGATGTGCGTTCAACTGGACATGTTCCGTCCTCATACGCTGTATAATAGTAGCATATTTACGCTCTAGTGTCAAAATCGGGTCTTTGATGTCTGGTTTGGTTTGGTTATGATACATCCTACGTCCTTTATCCGAGTTTGCCCATTGATATAGCCATTTCCTGCGTCCGTGAGCGCGGATTCTGGCTCGGGCTGCTGGGTAAGACATGGGGTGCTTTGGCTGTTCGCCCCTGGTCCCCTGTTTCGCTAGGCTATCTGCAACCTCGTTGCCCCGGATTCCTATGTGTGCGGGGATCCACTGGAGGTGGACCTCGACACCGTATCCACTTATGATCTGGTGGCAGATATGTCTGATTTTATCTGCGCCATGTGCCTCGAGCTTGTGGTTGAGCGATTGGACGGCCATCAATGTGGCCCTTGAGTCTGTGAACACAACAATATCTTCTGGCGATACTGTTCCGTTTTCAAAGCCATTGAAAACCGTAGTCAGTGTCCTCCAAATCGCTGTCGCCTCAGCGTCGAAGTTGGAGCCATTCGCCCCACACGGCCCATAGATCTTTTCAGTGTCGGTGCCGTCAGGGTAGTATATTATTGCTCCGTACCCCGCATTCGTAGTCGCCTGTACTGCCGAGCCGTCAGTATAAGCCTTAATCATATGTGCTGGATACGAATCAATAGTTTCGCCAGCAGCCGTTTTCAGAATCGTGGGATTGACCTCCTTAGTCATGTTTGTGTCTAGAAGCGTGGTTTTGACCACTGGGGGTTTCAGGGAGGCGTGAGGTGGCTCTTTCGTCCGTAACCGAAGGGGCATTCTCTCTTGTTCTAGCCCATACTCCTCAGTTAGTCGTTTGGCTTCGCCCAGGAACGACTTCTTCTGAAGTATTCTCGGTGGCGGGTCGGTTTCGATCGCCTCCCGCGCCGGATAGTCCGGTTCGAGCCTTTTTAACCTCTCGTACTGCTGTTGTACGCTTCCTTCCCTTCTGGTTGCCAGTGGTTCCACATTGGTCATGATTTCCAGAGCATTCGTAGGAGTGGTTTTGAGGCAGCCTGTTATGAGTCTCATGGCGCTGTTCTGGACTCGGTCCAGCGCCGACAGCGTTCGGTCGCTGGCCATTGGTTGTAGGGGCAGGCTATATTCTAAGCCTGCTCGGGCGTAGGCTAGATATAGCTGTCTGAGAACCTTCTCAGTGGCACCTCAGTTGGTACTGGCTAGCGTTTTCAACAATGCTAATCGCCTCCTAGCCTCAGACTCAAGCTTGCTGATGTGCGTCTGCAAGTTGAGCCTGCTGTCAAGTTCAACTCCCAGGTATCGTGGTGCGCTTTCCCTTTTGAGTATCTGGCCATTAATCTTAAGAATGATGGTGGCTTTCTGGGCGTGTTTGCCGTTGGTGAAGAGTTGATAAACGGTCTTATCGACGTTTATCTCCATCTTCCACAATCGGCAGTAGCAGGCAAGCGTCGCGAGGTCCCGGTTAAGGTCTCGCTGTAGCCATTGGACATGCTTTCCTGTCCTCCAGATTACCATATCGTCGGCATACATCGCTTTTTCGCATCTCAGGTGTTGTGTAAGGTCGCTGGTATAAGCTGCAAAGAGCGTGCAGCTCAACGCTGAACCTTGCGGCAGGCCATTCTCCATGGTGAGTTGGCTTGAGGTCTGTCCGTTCACTCTGGTACGGACTGTTCGATTGTGAAGGAAATCTTTTACCCATGCATACAAGTTTCCTTTGACCTCCGCCTTGAGTAATTTGAGGAGTAGCCCACCTTTACACACCTTATCGTACGCTTGTTTGAGATCGACGAATACGGCGATAGTATGCTCCCGCCTATGGAAACCATTATTGACCGCCTGGGTCAATCGGATAAGCTGGTCCATCGTCTGCCTGCCACTACGGAAGCCCGCCTGGTGTCTGTCTAGAAGACCGCGCTCTTCTAGATACCAGGTCAGCCGGTAGTTAACCATCCTCTCCCCTACTTTGCAGATGCAAGAGGTAAGGGATATTGGCCTGTAATGTGATGGTTCGGTACCATCTTTGCCTGATTTCGGGATAGCTGTCACCACTGCCTTTTTCCAGTCAATAGGGAGCTTTCCTTGATACCACGTTCTATTTATTAAGGCTAGGAGCCATTTCTTTGCCGTGTGGCCCATCTGGAGCAACATCTCGTTAGAGATTTTGTCCGGGCCTGGCGCTTTACGATTTTTACACTTGCCAAGTGCTCTCTCCAGTTCCTCTAGGGTGAACTCATTGTTAAGGCACTCGTAATCGCTGTCTACCTGCGACTTTTCGAGCTGACGCCTGACCTTACGGAGCCCCTTGTCCGTATTCGTAGCTTTGCCACTCTTATTTGTACTGGCAAAGTGTCGGTTAAGCATGATTGCACGCTTATGGTCTGTCACCGCGACCGTCCCGTTTGCCCGTATCGGAGCGACATTCTTCACTCTTTGCTCCCGATTAAGGCGATTCAGGACGGTCCACGTTCGGCCACCACTCGGGTCCACGTTCAGAGACTCGCACAGGTTTAACCACTTTGCCCTTTTGGTGTTTCTAGACAACAGTTTGACTTTGGCGGTCAATCTGTTATATTCGATTCTGGCCGCCGTGCTCGTTTTTGCTTTTCTTCTCGCCCTCTTACGCTGTCGGACCGCCTGTTCAAGTTCCTTTGACCAGGGCAAGCGATTTAGGGGCTGCAGTCCTCGCGGAATACTCCGCTTAGCAGCTGCGAGCACGGCCGTAGTCAATACGGCGTTGGCTTCGTCAATTGAGCCCTGGTTGGGGTCCACCTCGTTCAGAGTTAAACCTAAAATCTCTCTGAACTCTTCCCATCTGCCTTGTTTATAATTCCAGTTTAAACGTTTCTCCTTCTTCTTAGCTGTTTTAGTCTGGATTTGTACGAGGAGAGGAAGATGGTCGCTACCTACGTCCTCGAGGACTGCGTAGCTGTGTCTGGTAACGAGGTCAGCAGATAGAAGCGTAATGTCGGGCCGACTCTCCACGCCGTTTGCTCGATGCAGGCAGGTGGGCGCGGAATCGGCTGATTGTATCCGGACCAGGTTAGAACTTAGGAGGAGATCTTCGACGTTTCTTCCTGCAGTGTTCGTGGATTCTGGGGCGTACCCCATTTCAGGACTTCGTGCGTTGAAGTCTCCTCCGATGATTGTGTTATTCAAGGTAGCCTCTGTCAGCCCTAGGTCGCAGGTGACCGTTGGGGGGTTATAGACATTAGTGATGGTAAAGGCCACGCCGTCCTTCCATACTGTAAGGTTGAGGGTATCAGTTTCACCCTTGCTCATCGGGGCGTGTTGCCTCACAGCCGTAACGTCATTGCGAACCAGTGTGGCAATGCCTCGGCACTTGGTACACGAGCAGGTGTATATGGTATACCCTGTGACGTGCGCGCCTCTCCCATTCAACAGAGTCTCTTGGAGGAGAGCTACATGTATGTGTTTTGACTTGAGGAGCTTAGTTAGCTCCAAGACCTTCGGGCGAAGGCCGCAGACGTTAAGCTGCAACATGTTAAGTGTCGCAGGGGGATCCCTCGCCGCTAGGGTCTCCTTCTTAGTTTTCACACACGCATTCACACTCGCATTCGGACACAGGTCACCAGTAGCAAACTTGCGTAGAGGGACCTGGCAACTGCCATCCTCCCTACGGAGGATCTGTTTGGGTTCCTCAGCCCTACGTTTCTTCTTGCCATATTGTACCATCATGATTAAGTGGGTGTTTGTTACTGCTTAGGCCCCTTTCAGACAAATGGGGGCTGATGACAGCCTGAACCGACTGATTCGTATCACGTCGTGACCAGAATCTCACTTTCTCATCCGCCAGCGTGCGGTCATTGTCTCGTTTAAGTCATTGTCACGTAGTGCTTGCTGCACGATTTATCGAAGGATCGATCTGATCAGTCCCCGGCCCTCAATTGGGGACTGCCACCACTGCGTTCTGCTAGGCAATTTGCCCCCTTCTGCCTACAGCAACGGAAAGCTCCCAGTGTTTAACGGCTTCGGGAAGGTCAGCCGTCAGCCCGTCCCTGTTAGCCAGCCCCCAGCTTGGGCTGCCCCGCTGCTACCACGTGGCGGTCGAGAAGAAATTCTCCCCGGGTCTCTCCAGACCTGGGATCGGGCTTATCCGGAGCCCGGAGGCTGCGGAATGATCATAGGCGAAACGGTGATCATCTGCTAGTACCACTCGTTCGCATGCACCTCGTACGAAGGACCCACCGAGACAGTACCAGTATTCGACTGGATAGTCGGTTTCCCGGAAGGACTGCAACAGCAGGACCCTCGGAGCAGCGATTATTTCCTCTAAATTGTATTATGATTTATGGGTGTCAAGAATGTGTTCATGTATGAATTAATATGATATCTGATGACAGTGATAAAAAACAGGCTGTGGTCTTGACTTGTTGTTTTTTTTTAAAGTGGGGGGGGGGGGGTATAATCTGGACTGGGGGGGGGGGGTATAGTCTGGGCTAGGCCAGTTTATACCCCGGGGTTACTTTGGGCTAGGCCAGACTATACCCCCCAGTCCAGATTATACCCCCTACTTTTTTTTAAAAACCAAGTCAAGTCCACAGTTTATTTCAGCCTGTTCATCAGATATCATATTAATACTTACATGAACACATTCTTGACGCCCATAAATCATAATACAATTTAGAGGAAATAATAATAACAGTTTATTTGAGCCTTAGTTTAAATTGGTGTACATATTACATACATTCTTGACTCCTGTTAATCATGATACATTTTAGAGGAAACAAACATGCATTAAAATGCGTTGATATACAAAAGGGTTGAGTATCCATTCAAACTGATATGATTAGACCTCAGCATTAATGTCACTCCTGTCTGTTGATATTATTATTATTATTATTATTAATATTATTATTATTTTGACAATTGGTTGGCCATGAGTAAAACATGCATTGTATTTTTTGTTACAATGATGCAGAGAGAAAAGGCCGGAAAACAACACACATAGAAAAAAATAATAAATACATATTAATAACTCAACTGACAGATGGTGCAAGTCCATTATCCACTTCACATAAAACTAAATAGGCACTAATTTTTTTTCGCCTGATGAACTCCACCTGTCCAGATCCACTTGAAACGTTACAGAATGCTAGGCAGTAATATGATTAATAACAATAAGAACACGAAATTATCTTATTTACTCTTGAAAATAAAGAGAAATATCAATATCAGAATCATCATCTTGGAATAATACAAAGATATAAGAGGGAGTGTAGAAACGGCAGCAATATGTGTGTATCAACTACATATATTATAAAATGTGTTAAATCTTTTCAGCTATTCAAGTAGAACTGGACAGAAAGCTTTACTGAAACAGCCTTGACAGTTGTTTAGACAGACAGAGTAAGTACACTGAGACAAAAGTAGTGCATTGTAAAAAGTAATTAGATCTATAGCATGTTAAGTCCAAATTCGATGGATCATGTTGCATTAACAGTATTACAAATGTCTTGTAAGTGAATATTATTCTTTGATAGCTTATTTGTAGAAAGATATACATTTCATGTACCTTATGGTTTAAGACACTGGATTAGTTTGCAAGGTATTTGAAAGATTGAACTTACGTGTTATAGTGAATAAGGGTTTGTCACTCGCGAGTGAAATAAAATTTTTTTTAAAAAAGACCTTGTCCGTCTTTACGTTCCTAAGCTTGACGCGTTCCTTGCCAGAGGATTTAACAACTGTGTATTCAAACACAAAAACACTCTAAAATGACTTCATTTTTATGAGTGTGTTAATTATTTCATCCTTTGCGACTAAGTGCATGTCAGTGCCAAACAAACAATACAGTGCAAATTTTACTCATGGGCAACCAACTATATAAAAACAACTACAACATGACAAAGAACGTGAGTGAAATGAGGATTAAAGTTGAATCATATCAGTTTGAATGGATATTCACCCCATAGCATATCAATACATAATAATGCATGTTTTTTCCTCTGAATTGTATTATGATTTACGGAAGTCTAGAATGTATGTATGTATGTATTACCATGGTGCCCGTTGACAGTGATAAAAAAATGAATTAAACTATGATTGAAATAAACTGTGGTCTTTAGGTCAAACTATATTCCACCAGTCCAGATTATACTCCCATATTCAGGCAAAAATATTCAAGGATAGGATACAACATTAAGTTTTTAAAATTTTATTTCACCCGCAAGTGACATGCCTTTATTCACTATAACACATAATTGCAATCCTTCAAATACCCCGCAAACTAATTGTCTTAAACCATCAGCTACATGAAATGTATACCTTTCTACAAATAAGCTATCAAAGAATTTACTAACAAGAAATATTAACGCAACATGATCCATCAAATTTTTGCCGTGACATACTGTAATTACTGTCTACAATGCACTGTTGTCTCCGTGGATTTAATCTGTCAGTTTCCACGACTATCAAAGCTACTTTACTCAAGCTTTCTGTCCAGTTCTACTTGAATAGGCGAAAAGCTTTAACACATTTTTTTACATATACATGTAGTTGGTACACACACATTGCTGCTTGTAGATTCTAGAATGATGTGTAGGTCATTTTTACAATCCATGTTATCTTTATAATATTCCAAGATGATGATGATGATGATTCTGATATAGATTATATTCTCTTTATTTTCAAGAGTAAATAAGATGATTTCGTGTTCTTATTTTTATCACTGTATGTTACTGGTTAGCATTCTGTAACGTCTCAAGTGGATCAGAACAGGTTAAGCTCATGATGTGAAAAAATTTTAGTATGCATTTAGTTTTGTGTGAAGTATTTAATGTCTGCTGGATGATGGAATTGCACCATCTGTCAGTTGGGTTATTAAAATGTTGTTGTTGCTGTTTTCTCTGTGTGTTCTTTCCCGGCCTTTTCTCTCTGGATCATTGTAACGTTATATGTAGAACTAATTGTTCTGACATATCAAGCACATTTCTGATTTTCAAAAATTAAAATAAAATTCAGATGACTTTACACTTATGTGTCTTATAATTATTTCATACCTTGCCACTAAGTATATATGTCAGTGGTGCCAAGCAAAAAAAAAAAAAACTACAATATATGTTTATCCCATGGACAATTAATTATTAATAAAAAAAAAAACAATAGTAATACCAACGACACAAGTAAAATTAGTGTTAAAGTCTAATCATATCAATTTGAATGGATTTTCAAACCTTTTGTGTATCAATGCGTTTTACTACATGTTTATTTTCTCTTAAATGTATCATAAATTTACAAGAGTCAAGAATGTATGCTTCAATATGATACTTGGTGACAGTGATAATGAACAATTTAAACTAAAGTTGAAATAAACTGTGGTCTTGACTTGTTTTTAAAAAAAAAGTAGGGGGTATAATCTGGACTGGGAGGGGGTATAGTCTGGCCTAGCCCAAAGTATACCCCGGGGTATAAAGTGGGCTAGGCCAGTTTAACCCCGGGTATAGTCTGGCGGGGGTATAATCTGGCCTGTTACACCGGGTATAGTCTGGACAGGGGGTATATTTTGGCCTGTTAGACCGGTACGAAACTAGCAACAACGGAGATGGAGGTAGAATAACGGCAGATTTGGTTGGTGTAAAAGGAAATTTCAGCCGGATATCTTATGCTAGATTTGTGAGGTAACATAAGCACCCTTTACAAACACAACTTTAATAAATTATACATCTGCGAATAAGATTTTGATCTTATTTGCAGACATCTGAGGATGCGATTAGTTTCGAGGGCAACAGATTAATAGGCCTATATCTGAAAGCAAACAGAGAAAGATTCAGAAGATCTTTTTTGCCCTCCGCAATTTTCCCCCAACAAGACACTTTAGCTAGCGTCGCTTTGTGTCATATTTCACTAAGGTTCCCATGTCACTTCATGTATGCCTTTTATTGAATTTAGTGAGTTGTGACACGGTACACGTGGAAATAAATCCCAGCTATGCAGGACTGCATTGTAAATAGACCATTTCGGAAGCCAAATAGTTTCATTGATGAAAAAGGACTGCTTAGACTGGAGCTAGTCAAATAGCTTTGTGGGCGATATTGCTGAGTAATTGAGATTACCGATTACTTTTATGAAAAGTAACCAAAGTATGGATTACTTCTCGTTTTTGTGTGTGCGTTGGGTTAGGGGGGCGGGGGGGGGGGGGGAGGATTGGTTAGAAAACAGAGCAAGTTTATTACTCTCATAGCAAAAAAGACCGTAAACATTTAGCACTACAATTACAAAATATAATACTTTTAGAATCTCCGAATAATATAAACGTCTATTACATTATATTATTACTAACATCCGTGCAGTAGTTTAAACATTAATACTTTTAGAAACTTCTGATATAGAAAATATATCATAATGCAAAGATCAGATATGGGCAACCTTTCATACAGGCAAAGCTAGACCTGCAAAATGTGAGGCTGCAGAAAGCTTTTCTGTTGTGTAATGGTGACACCCCCCATCCCCTCATCCATTTCGGTCTTGCAAATGTTCATACATAATTTCTACTTTTTCTATTCATTTGCTTTTGACTTTTTCTATCAAAAGAAATAATTATTATGTTTCTTATATTAGCAGGGGGAGATAACATAAATAAATGACTGAATTTCTGTGTCATGAAAATTGTTCATAACAGTGTGTCAATAAACCTTGTACGTGTATTTTTCGAGAGATGGAAAATGGAATAGAATATTTTGTCCCAAAGAACAGTTTAACTATACAGACCGATCTGTATAGTTAAGTTCTTTGACTTTGTCCAGATGTACTGATGTAATTTTTTTTTGAGTCATCAGCAGCTGTTGACTCGGTGTTACAGCTGTTGTCTCAGTCACACATACATACATACTGTACTTGGGAGTTGAAGTTTACGAAGCATTGCAAACATGATTTGAAAGACTATTGATTCTTCCTGACCCTCATTCAGTTTACTACCCACTGATCTGTTTCCTCTGCTAATTGCTTTTCAACTAATGTGTTAATTGTACAGCTGTATGCAATTTATAAACTGCTGCCAACGCCCCACCTGCTTTCTCCGGCCCAGCCACTGACTTAAGTGGTTTGAGTGAGGGCTGGTAGACTTATTGTGCAGCTAGCTATGTGTTGTTTTGGCCGAAAACCTTTTTTATTTTTTTTTTGCCGACTAACAACAAAGTACAGCACGTACATGTTTTTTTGGTGACAATTTATTCATACTGAAGGTGGACTTTCAGATAATCTTAAAAATGATCAGACTAGATCATTCATTAGAAACGCACGTACTGTTTCTTTAGACAGAAATGTGGAAAGCGAATGAAAGGAAGCAGTAAAAAGTATGTAAGCCAGAAATGATGGGCGGCTTTTATGACATAAACAGGGTTTTCTACAGTGTTACAGAAGGGTTCGGGGAACCTAGCTCTGTAATGGGGGGCCCTTTCATAATGGTGACATCAGATACTCTCACCTCATAGTTATGAAGCCTTTCTATAAATGAAGTAATTAGCATACATATGTTTGTGAAATGTAAAAGCCACATTACTGAGTGACCGTTGGTAGATGGCGAGAAAGAGGAAGTGAGAGAGAACGGAGGGAGAGAGAGAGATGACCGGTGGGGGTGGCGGGCGGGGGGGGAGGGGGGGGGGGGAAGAGAAAGATAATAAAGCTGGTAAACTAAACTGTAAACAGGTAACGTACAAAAATTATTTTAATGCCGGGGGGGGGGGGGTGAGAGTGTTTTTTATTAGAGTGTATTTATTATTATATTTTTGTTTACTCAGTGTCACTGTCACTGATCCCATAACCCGCCGGGGTCGAGGGGGCGCTGCAGTGACGAACGCTGCGCCAGCTGGCTCCACTTGCGACGATTGTGGGCGAGTGCCTGGGTTGTGGGAAAGCTCATCTTGGTCCATTCAGCGAAGTTGTCTGCCCATTTCTTCCTCGGTGTACCTAGCCTTCTCTTCCCCTGCACTGTTCCTTGTAGTATGGTCTTGGAGAGCCCATTCGATCTTGTCACATGCCCATACCATCTGAGCTTCCTCTTCTCAACTGTGGTCAGTTTTGTTTACAGCCCTGCTAAATGATTTCCGGTCAACCTTGGCAGGCCATACGCCCATGCTTGGCTTAGGTTCTAAGTAACTACAAATACACTACGCAGTTATCTGGTAGAACTAAAAGATCATTGTTCACATAATGCTAGTACATTAAATGCGTTTTGTATAGTTCTGGCTCACAAATCTGAAGGAATCATAAATGTTTCAGAACGTCGTCCTGGCATGACAGAAAATGCTGTGTTTTTAAAATGCTATAGGCCTAGGGGGTAATTTTATAACATCATATCACAGTATAGCATGACCTGTGTCAAACTGAAACTAAACAAGTTGTAGAATGATGCACATGGATTAGTTAGATCTGCATCATTTACATAATTAATTGTCTGCCCACAGGTATAGCTGCCATAACAGGCTACTGAATGGCACAGTTAAAACAATCATTTAATGAACCTCAATAGATGTAATTTTATCAAAGATTAAAAAGGGGTGAATTTTGGTAATGAGAAAATGAAGGTGCAGTGGCTCAAATTGTCAATTATTTCCAGTAATCAGTCATTAGTCGCCCCATTCTCTACTAATCGATTAATGAATACTTTGATGAAAAGTATTCAAAGTAATCGATACTTAGTAATCAAAATGCCCAAAACTAGTTTATCACAGGTTTGCGGCTGCCTTCTTTTGCCTGTTGTAAATTTCAGGATTCTAGATCTAGACTAGTAATCTAGAGATCTACCCCATCTTATTTTGGCCAATTTTTGGCATACTGCTACCGTGTCTGGTGATTAGATCTAGAATAAATTTGAAGGTGAATGAGTAAGTGTTTATTTGGATACACATTCTTCGTTTACTTGGTAGATTGGTCGTGGATGGAAACCCGGTGAATTTGGAAAACTTCACTCAAGCACAGTAACTAAACTTGGGGGCAGCCTATTGGAGTTGGGTTTCACTAGCATGACGATGGGGTGAAAATCTTCCCTCTGTTTGTTAGCATATAATTGTTTTAGGTTGTTCTAGATCTAGTGGCATTGTGTTGTGATGAACAAAAATTGGTGGCCTACTGCCATTAGATGAAATATTTATTGAGTATGAGTCATCCTCAACTTTTCAGTATTGACTTTATTGTCATTGTAAGAATTGTTTACTTAACAATTCATGATCTTGTCATAGATGGGTTTTAGAGAATCAGCTTGTTATTCTAGGTTTAGTTGATGGCACAAAGTGAAGTGCAAGTATAATGTAGAAGAGTGTCATTTGTAACAAAGGTTGCAACCGAGACACAGAATCCCGCGATTAATCATTCCATATGTCCACAAATTGCGCGCGGATAAATAAGGTGGGTACTAGTCAAACACATCGCGCGCATGTAAATAAGGTGGATACTAGTGTTTTGCTTTCAATGAAGGGGTGTGGCACTTTGACGCATTTTTGGCATCGATGATATTGCAAGAAAATTGATAGAGATGGTATATAGTGAGTTAATTCGTCTCAGTATCCTGTGTCTCGGTGGCACATCAAAATGATGTGTAAAAACAGATTTTAGTACCTGCCATAGGAGGATACCCACTGCTGGCCAAACTGAATAAAGTATATATATAACTTGCCAGGTGGCACTGCACCCTGCCATTCCCCGCACATGGACACTTCCACAGTCCCGTCCTTGAAATAATCCTATTGTGTAACTCAACGTGAATTCCTCCCTCAGCTTCTTTTGCCAAATATGTAGTTATAGTAAATATACACTGGGACCAGCAATATTGGGTCCCATGCAAATTGTTTTCCAAATGAGTAATAACTCACCAAGAGAACCAGAATTGCCTTGGAAAAAATTGGATTTCACATTTGCTGGGCTTTTTTCATTTTATTTGAAATCTGATTTAGAACTGCTGGAATATGTGAGTGTGCATGAGAAAACCCACAATTTGTCGAAAGAGCTGATTTTGAGAAAAACGGCTTTGAAGTGAAAATATGGGTCTGACACAAACTTCCAACTTGGCTGTTGTTTAGGGGACCGTGGCATGTTATAGGGTAAACTGTAGACGAGCAGTGAACTCTACTCACTATGATCTCTATAAAGGCTTTGTAATTAGACTACAGTCTCCTAACAAGATCCAAAAACTTCCGACTTGGCTGTTGTTTAGGGGACCGTGGCATGTTACAGGGTAAACTGTAGATGAGCAGTGAACACTACTCACTATGATCTCTATACCGGCTTAGTTATGAGATTACGGTCTCCTAACAGCAATCACTCCAATATTAATGGGTCAATTAGCTATTGCCACTTTTAGGATTTAATGCCGTTTTCTCAAAATCTTGTTTTAGGGGTGTCACTTACTTCAATTTATCAGGAGTGTCTTGTCTTTTATTATATGTACAGAACTCAAAATGTCATGTTTTTGACATATTGTGGGTTTTCTCATGCACACTCACATATGTTCATTTGTTTGAGTTCATGGTAAAAATCGTTTAAAAGGAAAGATACAATTCCAAGAAAAGATTGGCTTTAATACTTACTGCTACAGCATTTCTATATCTTTCGATCACACACGTTTTTATTCCGTGTTTTGGTGTTTTTGATCACTCACAAATACCTTACCAACTGTCATAATTTTTATCTCCATTAGTCAACATACTAGACCCTCACGCCCCCAGGTCCACCTGACTATTCCATGTGTTGTCACTTTAAATTCGTGAACACCACACCAAGTTTTGTTTCAGCAAGCCTTCACCAGTCGCGCTTTTGGTAAACATGTTGTACGGATATAATATACATTGTCCATATCTATACAACATGTTGTACGGATATACACTTCCAATAAAAAAGCCTTTTGCATTCAAAGGTGGAGATTTTGTGAAATATATAATTATATAAAACGAAACAAACATGCAAAAATACACATTATTGTTACATAGCAATAAACATTGTTATTTTTTTTAAATACATGCTTTTAATTATAGCCATCATCTTCCTTTAAAAATCTCAATTGCCACCTTCCTGCCAAATTTAAGGCCTGAAGAGTGTATAGTTTGGTCAGTGACTCATGCCAAAGGTTGCAAGTTGCTGAAATATATAATAGATATTGGGGACTCTGGGCTTTTTCTATGTAATAAATAAAATCATTTTATTGTCATAATAAAAAACAGCATATATAACACCACCCCTTTATTCCACAGATCACTCAGTATGTCTTATAAGTGGGAAACTTTGAAGGCCATGCCATCCAAAAGGGTCTTTGCCACACCCTTGATGCTGGATGACAACATTTATGTCATTGGAGGTTGTGATGAGAAAGGAATTCCACTGGACTGTTTTGAAATGTTTAACTCCAAGCAGAAAAAGTGGCACCGCCTGCAGAATATGCCAACAAAGAGGGCAGCACCTGCTGTGGCTGCTGTGGGCCCCAAGATTGTGGCTGTAGGTGGAGTGTCTGAGTCCCAGAACCCGTTGGATGCTGTTGAGATATATGACGTGACAGAGAAGAAGTGGACAGTTGTAGACTCTCTCAGTGAAAAGCTCTTGGGTATTTCATGCGTGACAAAAGGTACGACCAGAGCTCGAATATATGATTATATCAAAGGGTATTTGCTATATATTGTTGTATGCAACATTTTGCCGATTTTGAATTTGAGGTTTTGTCTTGAAAGTGGTTCTCTCACTTGTTATTTCATTAAGTATAAGTGTCAATCCAATCGGTTAAAAACTTTTTGGTTTATAAACTAATATTTTATGCCTTTTAGCCCTTTTGCCTACCAAAATTCAATCCTCATTTTCTCAAACAGGCAAAAATGCATACACAACAATATGGCAAATACCCAACAATATGGCAAATACCCAACAATATGACAAGTGCATATATGCATTTTTGACAAGAGTAAGACAGAATGAATGGGCAAGAAAGAGAGCTGAAAGTCCATAACATGATTACACAATCATTATATCAAAGCAAAATTTGTCTTAATAAGAAATTCTGTTCTATTTCTCAATTTTAGCAGGGAAAAAAAAATAATAATTGAACTACTCAGCGAAGATTCACTAATTCACTGGGATTCATGACTGAATTTCTGATGAGAAAAGTTGTTGTAGATTGAAATTGTTACTTTGCAGCATGTTCAGCAGGACTCCTATCTTCCCCCAAGGTTCGACGGCACTTCACTAGATAGTATTGAATTAATGTGCAGAGCTGCAGCTAAGCCAAGAAAGGTATAAATAGCTTGCCTAGTGAAAGGGTACCAACCAGGGTTTGGGTTATTCTTGTATATATTGTAAACTTTGTTATGTGATTTTAAGACATTTGAAATATTTACCATTACAACTCATTTGAAAGCAGATTAAAACATGTTTTTCAGGCAACAAGGCATACTTCATAGGAGGGATGTCAGCTGACACAAGTCCTCATGATATGTTTGTCGAGTTTGACTTCCAGACAAACCAGTGGCAGAAGTTGCCACCTCTGCCGACACCGCGCTATGCAACATTTGCATTCCTCATCAACAACAAAATCTACGTATTGGGTAATCTTTTCACTTTCAGTTTCATTACATTTATCTTTTCCATGTGTATGTAAGCAACATAGTTGTAATTTCCTTAATAAATTAAAGAACTTGTCCGCCGCAGGTCCTTGGCCATGGTATATGACTGGTGATGTTTAATAAATAAAACTAGCCAATCCGAGCAAGACAAAATTTGCAAATTTTTAGTGCCAACCCCAACCTTTCATGTTGATCTAAGTCAAATTAATAATGGCATTTGGATTCATTGCAAAGACTAATGTAGCTTTTTGTTACACCACAGTTCTTTGCAGAATACACAGATGTGATAACGCGGATTTTTTACCAGCAGTATGTAAAGAAAGCAAAGAATGAAATTCCAACCATTCTTTTGATTTTACTCGAAGAAATTGCTTCTCTTTATTATCACTTCATAAATCATTAACACACAATATTAAAGACTGAATTTAGTTCAAAATGGACGTAATTTAGCATACAAAATTAAGGCAGTACACAAAGTTTCACGTGATTATATGTTCATTTTCTAGCTCCATTTTAGTTTGATGATATGTTACTGTTTTCCCACTTAAACTGGATGTTCCTTTCATGGTGTTTTCCTGGCCTACAGCTTTTCATTTTTATGACGTTCAAGAGATATTTCAGCAGCCATTTTTCATTTTTGAATTGTTGTCTGTTTTCACATTATATTTCTCTGTGGAAATTTCAAAATAGTCTTCAAAAAAGCTGTAATAGTCCCCATGAATGACTGTGATTCTGAATTTTTAATCCTCTTGCTGCTACAGGGCAGATATATCGGGCCCATCTTATGTTGCAGAAAACTGCCGCACAGCTGATTTATCGCCAATAGTATTTCATTTTAAAACTGCCATGAGGCCGATATATTGGCTGGCATTGTTTCGGTATGTTTTGCACTTCTAATTTTACTATATTTCCTGCTGTCTTTCCACCCGTTAATCCATTATTCTGGTAGTCTAAAGGAATGAAGGGCATTTGGGCTTGGCAGCAAAAGGGTTAAATTACCCGGCCAATGTTTTGATTTGTTAGCCTATCTAACCACTTCATTCAGATGCTCAGTAGCTTAAATAATTTGCATTTCATTCAATATGTACAGGTGGTCGGCAGGGTAAAATTCCAACAGCTGCATTTGAAGTCTTTGACTTTGATGAATGGAAATGGTCCAAAATGCCAGATATCCCCAGTAAACGAGTGTTTGCCATGTATGCTACTGATGAGAAATATCTATACAGTGTGGGAGGTTTGCTTCAGCCTGCCAGTCAAGGTTTCTCTGATGTCTGTGAAGTTTTCAGTCTAGAGAAGGGTAAGTCTGTAGGGGAGTTCCTTTTACTATTAACCCAAAACCCAGAATCATGGACTATTGATAATGAAAGCAAAGCCAGCAATTATGTGAGTTCAGGAGACTTGCCTCATTTTCTTACTTGCAGGCCTGTTTCACATTTCTATGAGGACAGTTTGGGGTTTGTACTAATATAAGTGGGTGTAACTTCCTCATTTATCAAAAATACAGACGAATCTATTCCTTCTGTCTGTTTATTCAAGGAGTTGGATTGGACAAAATTATGGAATATTACAGAATGTGCTGTCAAATTCAGTACACCAACCACTAGTTGAACTGCCTTGCCAGACACTAGGAATTAAGTGTAGCAATACAGCCCCTATTATCTCATTTTACTGCCTTCCATCCTTCCAGCCATGAGACTCACTCCCTCTCACTCTCTTTCTCTCTATCTCTCTGTCCTGTCTTTCTCCTCTTTCCTGCAACAAAGAGAGCTTTGACTGAAGAAAACCCTCCATAATTTGAATGGTTGGTGTTGCAGAACACTGTCTACCAGTAGCCGGGTCTTGGTTTTTGGGGGAGGAAAAACTCTCTTTTAAGTTTGTGAATCATTAAACTTTTCTTCCACCGTGCTTGTCCTGTCTGTTAATCTATCATCTAACACTGAATATAATTGCGTTTAAAGTAAATTCGTGATAAAATTATATTTGGACCCGCAATGTGCAAGTCCAGTAAAACATTGCACTGGGCATTTTCTAGTGGCTTTTCTATTTTGCCATTGTTTAACGAATATCAGTTTCATTACCTTCACCATTGTTTGGATCTGATCATGGGTTATTTGCACCACTCCACAGGAGAATGGACCACCTGTCAACCTATGCCAACCAAGCGAGGGGACTTTGCCATTGGTGTGGTAGGAGGAAAGCTGGTTTGTGCGGGAGGATTAGGTGAGTTTTGATAGTTGCTGTTTTGTGGTCTCAGTGTTTGTTGTTTTTGTTGTCGCAGAGTTCGATTATCATGACAACTGATAGACATAACTGCCAACCAGTAGATAAAAAACTTATGTAGAATGCATTTGGGATATAACTCTAAGCATGTCCGTTTTTGTGGCGAAAAGTACATATTTGAAGAACTTCCCCATTTTCCCATGAAAACCACAAAGAGGAAAAAACAAATTAATTAATTTTATTTTGTTTTTTGGTCGACATCAGGAGTCTATTTTTGGGTTTTGGAAAGTTCGCAGCTACGGGTAGAGCATGGAAAAGTCAAAGCTCAGTTGCTCTGTGAGTCAGAAAAAAAAACAGAATGTACTTTGCTCTTCAGTGTAGAAAAGTAGAACGACTTATATATGGTTTTAGAGAGACAAGATCAGACAAGAAGAGTTTACACAATGCTGTTTGGCTCAACAAGTATCAGTGGCAGTCAAATCGATGGTCTGTGGCTGCACAGAGCACCCAACTCTGAAATCTTGCAATTTTTTATTTTTTTTTGTGGCAACAGAAGATGCCCTCAGACCATGCGTAAACATATTTCACCGTAGAACTAAGAAGAAATACAAAAAAAAAAACATATTTTTTTTATCAAATCATACGTCTCAGTTTGGTCTTTCTGCATTTACTTCTTCCATCATTCTAGACTTGGATGGTTCATGCTTGAAACAATTGAAATGAAAAGAGTTGGAACCTGAATTTGAACAATTTTGAGACAGATGAAGAAGAAGAGACAGCGGAAGATTTGGTAGAAGACGGCAAGAAACAGAAACAAAAGAAAAGACAAATAAAAACAACAAAAGCGTAGTGTAAATGCTGACATCAGGAATCCTCCCAAAACAAAGACCTCAAACCAAGACAGATGGTCAGAACTACAGAATGTCAATCAAAAAATTAGAATTGGAAAAGTTCTTTCTGCTACAGCTGTAACTGTAATAATTAACTTGTATAGTGCTCAAATCCACAAAGAAAAATGATATGCTCTAAGGCGCTGAACTAAAATTAAAAACAGGATTAACATAAGATCAATTACATTTCCAACTTACACACATTAACAAATACTTTTGATCTACTCTCATCCTCAAACTTCTGAGACTAAAAAGAGACATCATTCACTATTCAGTTTCAATGAAAACAGTCCTAAACAATCCAGTTTTGAGCCCGTTTTTAAATGTGACGGTGTTTTCATTTTCCTTGGTGTCAGTTCAGTATTGAGTTAGTATTTTTTTGTCTAGGTAAAATGATCGAGTTTGCATTCTTGCATTCAGTGTTTCATGTTCTAACTTTGCATTTTTGTCCTCATCTGAGTAGGTAATAATGGCAAGCCCTTGAAAACTGCTGAAGCTTATGATGTGACAACCAACACCTGGACAAGCATCACAGACATCCCGTCCACCCATTGTTCCTGCACCTACACAATGTTCCACGGCCGTCTGTATGTATGTGGCGGGCTATCCTGTCGAGGACCAAGCAATTGCATGGAGGTCTTAGTATTGACCTCCTTGTGAAATAGCATCAGTCTTGTCTTTGATGTATCAATTATTGACTCATGCTGGAAACCCATCTTCCTAGTGTTTTTATGTTTTTACCTCTATATCAGGGGTGGCCAAACTTGCTTAATGTATGAACCACATGCGATAAACTTCAGATGTTCCAGAGCCACAGGATATGAACAAAATTTACACGTACGTTTTTATTGTTACATATGCATTTTCTTGCAAAAATTTTATGTAAATATTAAGAAATACATGTATACAACAATATTTATTCATGTATGCAGTTTTTTAAACTGTTAATTTGTATTAGTTTCAGCAGTCACAAAGTACACATAAACCAAAGGTTTTCAAAAGCTTGACTGATGATTGCTTTAACTATGCTGAACGTATTAAATATGGTACTGAACTACGGGAACATCTAAGAAAAACGGGCGAATGTTATAAACAAGTTCATCTGATGAGATCAGGACATGTTCTTTATGCCTGGGTTTGTACATGACATGAGGGAGCTAAACCACTTGTTCCTGTGATAAAATAGACCTGTAAAATTCTTACAGTGTGTTCAACTGTGAACAAATCAGTGTGGGGGGGGAGAAGAGGTGAGAAAAAAAAAACATGCTTTAACTTTAAGTTGTCAGACCCGCAAACTGAAGGTCAAAGAGCCACATGTGGCTCATGAGCTGGGGTTTGGCCACCCCTGCTCTATAATTATTATACTGCTAGGCAACACATTTTTCTACAACTGCTGTGCTTTATTAAAACTTGCTTTATATTCATATTATACAAACCATGCTACTGCAAACATATTTACAATGAATTAAATGTTTTTTGTCAAGTCCAGCTTGGAATGAAAAGTTAGAAACAAATGAAGATTTCTTGAGGTCTAGGCTTGAACAGAACAGCTAAACGAAAACCAAAGATCTTGATGAGATGTAAGCAAATAAATGAAAGATAGCTCTTTAAACCCAGGATGCACTAGAAATATTTATCCGGGCCCCCATAAATAGGCTGCGGGACAAAAATCCTAGCTCGTCTCTCAATGAAGTCCAGTCATGCATCTCCCAAGGAAAATCTAGATGTTTTAAATGTGTTCCTTATATATCTTGATCGAAAAATAAAAATTTTGTCATTCTTAAATGTGCAATTCTTTGTAAAATAGTGGTGTTGTTTTTTTTTTATATTTTATTATTTGCCACACCCCCAAGTTCGTCCCCTAAAAATTCCAAATTTTTTTTTTTTTGGCCTTTACATACAAAGTTCATCCATTTCATTGTGTAGGTGAATCAAATATTCAGTCCCTTGCACCATTGACTCTCATTTTCCTACAGAAGTGAAACACAATTTACATAAAAATGTGCAACATTTGAAATGACAACATCAGTTATTTGTGATTAAGATCTATATTAGAATTAGAACTTGCAGGCAAAAAAAAACAACTGATTGTTCACTGTGTGGTAATGTGTAGCATGAAGATTTTCCTCTTTAACAACTCATGAACAACCACTGTGATCAGTGCATCCTTCTACTGTTTGTAAATTTCAATGCATGAACATACGTGCAATGGCCCCAGGTGAGTTGAATGTAAGTGGTTGTCAAATAGGGACCATCCGTGCCCGCACACTTAGGATATCAAGAGCCGAGTGGTAAACAATTGTTACTCACTTTTTACAAGTTTTTCAGAAGATGGAAAAAGCCTTAATAACTTTCTCAATAATGTTTTACAGAAGAAATTTTTAAAAAACATTATTTAACCCTTGGTTTTCAGAATTTAACCTCCAACATTGTAACAAACCTGGCAGGCCATCAAGGGCTACATGCGTGCCAAATATCTCAATTTTTTTAATTGATTTACCATAGTTATCATATAGCCCTTGATATGATTGGTTATCAATCATGTATATATTTCTTGGCTTCCAAATTGTAGACCATATGGGCAAATAGTGAATAAAGGCAGACCTTCACTGTGTAGTACATGTGGCAAAGAAAGAAAAGATTGTATGTTGTAAAACCCTATGTTGCTTTGCTTCAACATGCAGCCTTTTTGGTTTTCTTGCCACATTTTAACTTTGTTCCCAGCCCTGCTGTTATCTCACAGATTTTCTGCGGTTTTGAAAATATATACAGTACATGCACATGTAGTTCATTGTGGTTGAGTAACCAGTTCAGTTGAGTAACCAAAGTCAAATACATGTGCATGTACAGTACATATTTGTCAGAAACCACTGAAAGTCTGTGAAGTTAGAGCAGGGTTTGGAATAAGGACTGGTAGAGGAAGTTTGTGAAGACTGACAAGTGAACAGCTGCACTCGCTGTTTACACACGATTCTGCTGCAGGACACTTTGGTGGCTTACCTGTCTTTCTCAGGCCAAAGTTATCCATGTTTTAATTTGATCTTGGTGCTCATGGATTATGTTTTTTTCTCACATATTATATTATATTGTATGTTGCTGATCAGTTTTAATTGCAATGCTGTGAGTGGCTGGAAAAAATAGCTGGGTTGAAAAAAAAATTCTGTGTATGTTGTTTGTTGTATTTTTCTGCCTGTATAGAGTTTGCATACTTTATTTCTTACATTTTCTATCAAAGTATTCTTGTCTCTACTCTGATGCTCTGGCCCAACATAATTTATCTCTTAACTTAACGGGTTCTATGTATATATGTTCTATCAATATCATTTCTGGTGTTCTGTCATAATATGTAATGCAAAACCTCTATCGAGATACATGATGCAATGCTCGAGGGTTTGACCCTGAATTTCCAGCAAAGAGCTCTTATCTTTGGTTGAGGTGGCCTGGTTGTGCCTTGTTCATGAAGTCTTTGGCAGAGACAATGTTCTTAGAGTCGGACATGAACGGAAATTTTTACCAGTTTGGGATGATGAAAGTTATTTTTCATCCCAAAAGCTTTTTTGGTTTTTTTTTTGATGTCTGTGAACTAAACCCTCGTGATTTCAACAAGGAGTGTCAGTGTGAAAGAGCAACATTGTACAGTGTTTTATCCATGCTTATAAATGTGTTTTGTAAATGAGAGTGAGAAAGTGAAATAGATGTGTTTTGTGGATAAAGTATACTGTAAGTTTAGCTTTTACTGTTGCAGTCATTTTTTTTTAACCCTAGACCTTAAATGTTATTATATATACGTGCACACATTCATAAAATATCAGTTGTAAATGTTCCCTATTTTGGCTTTATCAACTACAATAATGTATCCATTATGTTGCATATGGATCTGTGCTGCCTGCATGGTAGAGACAATTGTGCTGATACTAGGGCTGGTGCTGGTAGTGTTAATGGTGCTGATACTGGTGTTGGCACTGGTACTGCCAATACTGGCAATGATACATGTACTATGTACATGTATTATCACAAGTAGTGAATCCAGTTTTGATTCTGGTCCTAATGCCTGCACTTGTATTAGTACTGGGACCAGTAGTCAATTCTGGTATGTAAACTTGAACTGGTGATGGTCCCACTTCTGATTGTGGCATTGGTACCTGAACTGATGCCAATTGTGATGCTGGCATTGGTGGTGGGACCAAATGGCATTCAGAAATTCATGCCACACTATAGCTTTGCAGCTTCCTGACTGAATGTATTGAAACTTAGTATGAAGACCACTGGTCTCCATGACCTTAATAAAATATTTTTCACCCTTTGAAAACTCGCCTTATTTCATGTTTTACTTAATAAGCCTATGTAAAAAGTGTTTAAGGCTGTCAGGATATAAATTTAATAGTTTTACTGACTTGAAATCTCCATTTCCATTCATAAAGTACACATTTCGGATCAGGTTTTTCTTTATAGTGTAGCTTAGGAAGTGTTTGAGATTGAGAGCATTGGCCACCATGCATGATGTATCTCCAGTGTGGAACAGTGGCCACTAGACAGAGTTGCTATCTCCTCATCTGATAAGGTGGGCTTGATAAAGGGAAATATTGGTAAAAACTGATTGATTTGTTTCATGTACGTGAAACCTTACTGAAAACCCAAGACCAATTGTAGGCAATGAATACAATAGACCTAGTGGCAATCATAATGTCACGAGTGACCAATGTGTTTGAAAAATGACCCTCAATAACAGAATGAGGAAGAAAAAAAATTTTCTTTCACTGTTATTATATAATAAAATATGTAACTTACTGTGGGCTTCTCAAGTGTCTATTAGTATTATCACTTTTGTAATCATCTAGGAGCTGTGCTTGTGTGTGTGTGCAAATGAAAATTCTGCTAATTTTAAGTAAAGGTATTGGCTTCTTGCATATCTGAGGCTGTGACATAAGGTGAATGTGGCCCTGGGCAAAATTTTACATGTCCAATGAAGACCAGAAACAAAATATGGCAGAAAGGAAAAGTTGTATGTAGCAAAGCCTCGCATAAGAAATAATACAGAAGCGATTTAGTTTTTATAGTGTTATTTCTATATTATTTCTTATGCAAGGCTTTTCTACATACAACTTTTCTTTTCTGCCATATTTGTCTTTACTTCAAGCCTTGCTGCGACCCCACAGATTTTCCGTGATTTCTGCATGGCCAGTGATACATGTACATGTTCTCCATTGGAAAAGTTCTTTCTAACCCACAAGAAGCTGCTTGAAGGCTCATTTCCTATAGATGTTATTTCACAAGTTGGAGTGGGAAACACTTTGTCCAAAATCACATTTGCAACTTTGTCCTTCTGTCACAGTCTCATTTTTATGTTGAATTCTTGAATAAAAATTTGGTCATTAAAAACGACGAAACTACCACCATTGGTTTTGTTTTCTGCCTTATTTAACCAATGAAGCTTTGGGAATCGCTACTTTGTCTTTGTGTCAGTTCTTGTCACTGGAGACGGATGAATGGCAAGATTGTTTTGATTGACACCTTTTAATGCCAGTGTCAAATTGTACTAATTTCTAGCCCAGTGGTTCTTAACTGGGGTAGTGTACAAAGGGGAGGGTGGGGGTGGGAATTGTGAGATTTCAGAGGAGAAACTCTTAGACCAGAAATGAGCAACTTATAGCCCGCGGACGATATTGCCGTCCCCCCCCCCCCCTCCCCGACCAGGCTGATTAAAAAATTACTTGACACATTGGTCACTGAGCTAGGAAAAAGTATTATATTATTATAATTTTATGTCTCTCCCCCGCCACCCCAAACTCCGGCCACCCATCCCAAATCAAACAAGCAAGTTTTATGTAATAAATCAATATTCAAATAAATAACGTTATTTATTTTATTGACGGGCATTAATATGAAGTGAGACAGAGTATCCGGCCCTCTGCGTCCTCACAGTTTTCAGCCCTTATGGCCAGCTGCCCATGCCTGTTCCAGACCTTTAAATAATGCATGCTACCTATGTCAGGTATAAAGTAGGTTTACTGCCTCGTATCTAAGGGGGGAGGGGCGCGTTGGTCTAGAAGCAATGTGTTCACCTGTCATGCCGAAGGCACCGGATTTTGGGGGGAATGTCCTGCCCCTGATCCTGTTGTAGGTAGGATCGAGCACCTAGAATTCTCGGGTATGGACGAAAAACTCGGATAGCCCGTGTGCACATTGCGCACGTTAAAGGTGCCTTGACAATTGGAAGTAGAAAAAGAGCAGGCCTAACATTAAGCTAGCTGCCCGGGCAAAATTTTAAAATAAAGTCAACTAATCCCTAAACCCCCCACCCCAAATGGGATCAAAGACTAAACAAATACAACAAGAACAAGACAAATAGAAAACTAGAAAAGAAGAGATGCAGATGCTAATGGCAGAGATCCTCTGAAAACAAAGACCCCAACACGCAGAGACAATGAGACAATATCAAGTGTGGTACATCTAATTATAATACATGTAGTACATGTATCTTCCTATAAATTTTGGTAAGTCGAAACTTTGGTCACCTAAGGCTCAGGAACCGCATCACACTCAGGCTTCAAACTTTGCACAACAGCATATTATCAATGCGAAATTAACATGGGCTATATTAGAAATTATGAAATGTTCAGGCTTCTACGTTTTAGTTTTCATTGTTTCGGCATCATTTAGATCTATTTCGAGTCATGGTTCGCCATTTTAAGGTTTCATTGAGGAAATTGCGCTCTGCCTCACCATTTACTCATTGCCGGCCGAAAGACAACTTATCACATCTGTGTATTCTGCAAGAATTGTGGTGTAACAAAACGATCTATGAGTCTTTGCATCAAATCTAGGTGCCGTTATGAATGCGACGTAGATCTAGATTGTCACAAGTGGAGTGAGCGAGATTCAAAGGATTACGGGGAAGTGGGTATGGAATTGTGAGATTTATAGCTCACGGGATAGTGAAGCAGACAGTTAATTTGGAAGCGTGCAAGACGTGAGTAAGGTTGGAGGCGATGAGGAAAAGCTTGTGTAGTGAAAAGTCACTGCAAGTTAAGAAGTCCAAGAGGACAGACGTGAAAGAGAGCAGTCGGGAGTTTGTAATGTATTCCAGTGAAGACTGGTAGGTTGAATTATAAGGATTGATAATTGTGGTGATAGATCTACTATATTCTGATGATGACAATGATGCAAATAAGTTATATGCGAGGACTTAAGGAGTGTGCAAGTCATTTGTTACTGTGTAAATAGATGTGAACGATGAGCGAGATATGTATGTTAGGAGCAGGGATTCCTAGCCTAGTCGGAGTGCTGTGTAATACTGTGGGGGTATGCTACAGTAGAGAGGTGCAGCTGTATGGTGGGTGAACTGTGGAATGTTATGTGTACGCTTGATGGTTCGTAGTGAGTGGTGAAGTGGATAGTAGGTACATAGTATTATAGAGATGTGATGTTATTCTTTATAGGTGCCGGGGACCGGCCAGCATAAGTGAGGTGCATGGGTTGGACAGTGAGGCCACCCGCAGGCCAGCATAAGTGAGGTGCATGGGTTGGGCAGTGAGGCCACCCGCAGGACAGTGAGGGCACATTATTCGTGGCGGTCTGACCACATTCAGGAATGTATTGAGATATTGATGTGAGATTAAGATATTGATGTGATGTTGAGCACGGGCAGTGAGACGTCGTGCTACAAGGCAGTGCAGCCATTGACGTATTGTTAGGCTGAGGCCAACTATAGTATTGTAAAGGCGTGATTATCCTAGAGAGGAACGAGGAGAAGAATGAATGCTTAAGGGAACGAGCGAGATGTTGTACTTATTGGATTGTCGTTATTAATGTTATAATAAATGTGTGAGCCTGTTTGATTGTGTTGTTAATTGTTATACTTGTCTGTTCGTGACTGTTACTGTCATATAAATACTTCTCCCAATCTGGGATTTGCTACATAGATATACACCTGGATGTGATACAAGGAAATTTTGCAAGATTTATCTTGCCGGGTTTGGCTAGTAATCTTACTATAATGGAGCTAGAAGGTGAACTTGTAAGCAGCGAAAATTTCTTCGTCTTATGAAGTTGATTCGTCTATGTAAAAGACGATCCCTCAACTGCACCATATGCGACTCGACGTTACTCCTCTGAGGCTAAAACAGGGTAAAAGCCTTGCATATGTTAGGACCATTTAAAATATATTCATTGTGTAAATTCTTTTGTATTATATATCTGGTATAAATATCTCTTGGTATCCGGATTGTGCATAGAAATAGACCCGCACTTTATATACAATGGTAGCTGCAACGGATAATTATGTTCTTTAATTCATTGTCAAACGCCATCAAAAATTGTGAAACTTGGTGTACTGCATCAATTTTTGACGAAGATTTACGTGGACACATTTATTTTGAACAAAAATCAATCTTTACTGTTATTTATATTAAAAGTTTTTGAGCCGCAAAAACAGAGACGCATTTTCCTCGAGCAGAATAAAGAAGCATGATCAGAAATTCCGCCCTTGGCCTCCCTTTACCCATTGGTGGTTGAAAATCAACGTAATCATATCTTTGTATTTCTGCGTAAGTTCTATTTAGTCATTGCATCTAATCCAGATGCTGCTTTTAATGTAGCCTAAATCTAGACATACGGTTGGGGTTCCTGCAAAGAATCTGTAAGATTTATCTTGCGCGGGCCGGCTAGTTACTATAATTGAGCCAGAGAGTGAACCTGTAATTTTAAGCAGCTTAAAATTCGCGACTACGCCATCAAAAATTATGAAACTTGGTGTACTGCATAAATTTTTGAGGAAGAGTTACGTGGATTCATTCATTTTGAACAATAATCAGTCTTTACTATTATTTATATTAAAAAAAATTTGAGCCGCAAAAACAGAGACACATTTTGGTAGGATAGAATCGAAAAGTGTGACCGGAAAGACAGTATGTCCTTCTCCTTGACCTCTCCTTTCACACTGGTGGTCGGAAATTAACTCTATTACATCTGTGTATTTCTATGTGAAATTGTGGTGAAACAGTAAGTTCTATTAGCCATTGCATCGAATCTAAATGTCGTTTTAATGTAGCCTAGATATTGGATATACGGTTGGGCTTAGTACATGGAAAATTTGCAAGATTTATCTTGCGATGGTCGGCTAGTATGTGTAAGTAAATGACGTACGTACATGTATAATATGCGCTCTATCAGAATTCTCCGAATTAAACAGCTGAATTGTTTTTGATTTGTTGTTGTTGCTGTTTTGTTCGTTGTTGTTGTTGTTGTTGTTGTTTTTTTTTTGGGGGGGGGGCAAGTCTTTGAGGCATGGATACAGAAAGAAACAGATTAAGGACCACTGATCTAGCCTCTGAACATCTTTCATCGTTCTCTCTCTCCCTCCCTCCCTCCCGTTCTCTCTCTCACTCCCTCCCTCCCGTTCTCTCTCACTCTCTCTCTTTCTCTCTCTCACTCTCCCTCTCGACCACTATGTTTCTTCAAGCAAGGAGCATAATATAAAATAATATGTACAAAAGTAGGCCCTTGGACCAAAGCTGGAACTTGTCATTCTATTACGCACCCCGAAAAAATACGGGTTGTTGTTTGCTTTTGCGTGCAAGTTCTAAAATAGATTAATCCCAAGAAAGCAATGTTGTCATTTGAAATGTAGCACATTTTTGTGTAAATACATGTATTATACATGTATTGTGTAAATACATGTATGTGTGTGTGTGTTTGTGTGTGTGTGAGCAATGTTTTTACTTGTTGGTAATGTTGTGTGAGTAATGTGCGTGTGTGTGGTGAGCGTTAAAGACTTGTAGGCCTTAGATATTGTATTTGCTGTTGTACTGTTACTGCTGCTGTGACAACAAATTTCCTGGAAACAGGATAATAAAGTCATATCTTATCTTATCTCTCTCTCTCTTATCTTATCTTATTGGGCCTTAATTTATGAGAAAATGATTTTACATGGCGCAAAGGATAGAATACATGTATGTATTTGATTGGTTTAGGAGTTTCTGTAGGCTCCATGCAAATGTGAAAAAAGGGGGTAATTGAAATTCGCAGGGGAACGACCCCTCCTCCAGTATTTTGCAAGGAAAGGGCACATTTTCCGGATGACAACATTTTATTTTCCTTGTATATGATAGTAAAAAACACAATGTATCTAAACCATAATTTTAGACTTTCTTTATAAATGGGTTGCGTAACGGAACTCCATTTCAAGTCTAGCTAGGATTTTCATTCCATCGCCATAAACATAAATCAAATCAAAGTTAAGGTGTGCAGTTCAGTTGTTGTGGAGATGTGGATGGCTGTGAAAGTTACTGTTTTGTAAGGTGTGTCTGTCATAAATGCATGTTGACATACGCTCAGGATTTTCATCTCGACCCCCGACGCACCCCGCCCGTACACCCTCTTTTCTCCTTGAGTCTCTCTGACTGTCTATCTGTCTCTCTCTGTGTGTCATTCAGTCTGTCCCTCTGTCTCTCTCTGTGTATGTCTGTCTCTCTTTCTCTCTCTCGTTCTCTCTCTCTCTCTCTCTCTCTCTCTCTCTCTCTCTCTCTCTCACACTCTCTCTCTCTCTCCCTCCAGAAAATCATTCTCTACACAAAAAAGATAACACACACGCATTGGCGCACACAGTGAAACTGAAACCATTTTCCAAAAAATTGGCCTTTTCTTAGGCTAAAGTTTTGGGCTGTCTTATGTGCAGTACGCTGGAATATTTTTTCTTATTAAACATGGAAAAAGTTACAGCCTTCGATATGTTCCAAAGTTGCAGTCTTTATCTTTTTATATGTTTCTGTTGATCAAAGTTCTCATCTGCCACCAATCGTTTTCTTGTTTGTTTGGAAAAATAAAACCCAAAAAATTATTAATAATAATTAATGAATGTTTATCTCTTGGCAAAACCCCTGGTAACTTTTTATAAGTTTTCACCGAATACGAAAATAATTAATTGACTGAGTGGACACATATCAAGGAATCTTAATTCATAACGAAATGTGCTTTAGCTATGGAAATTAATTCCATCATAAATTAATAATTTCTTAAAATTGCCTTTCACGAAACTGAGGGTAATATTACTGCTTCACTTCCAGCATATTTTCATAATACTCATTAAAGCCCTCCACAAGCCAAAGGTTTATCATCAAGGAAGACTTTAAGGACACACAAGACGTACAAAACTTACGGCTTGGAAAAGCAGACAATTTACTGTGTAAAATTTGATATTTGAATATATTTGACCCGAGCAAAATTTTCTCTTGGGCCGCACAGAACGGCTCACAGGAATTAGTTAGGGAACAAAGATTACGAAGTGGTTATTTTCAAGGCATGCCTTGGAACTAACGCCAGCGTTATTTTCAAGGCATGTTTCATTGACCAATCAGAAGCTGTTTCAGTATTTCTAAACGTGGAGCCTTAGACTGTGCATTGTCAGACTGATATGTAACGACGTGAGGGTCTAGTTTGTATCATCGAGGCCGTAGGCCGATGTTCGTCTGGGTAGTAGTCAGATTGACATATCAGGGAAAGCCGCCGGGGTAGCTATGTATTGTTTATTGGACTCAAGGTATGCCTTGGAACTAACGCCAGCGTTATTTTCAAGGCATGTTTCATTGACCAATCAGAAGCTGTTAAGGTATGCCTTGAAAATAACGCTAGAGTTAGTTTCAAGGTATGCCTTGTAAATAACGCCTTGCCAAAGATTAACATTTACATAAAGTGCGAGAACCACCAGAATGCTCAGCGCACATCGTTGCAACGCATGTCATTTTTACCCTATTACAGGGCCCTCTTAAGTATACACTGCGTAGGCGCACTGATTTTGAGTGGAAAGTGAAACGTGCTTCCTTTCCATGAGTGATAATAATGCAGGGGGTACGTGTTTGATATTGTAACAGGCTACAACTGCTTCACCATTTTTTGGTAATCTGCAATTTGTAAACACAGAAAGGGAGTTTGTCATGGTTCAAAGTTGTTCATTTGGTACAGTGATCATTGAGAAAGCAAAGTGAGCAGACATAGGTTCTTCAGTGGCTATTCTGTCTCTTTTTCATAGCAGTATTTGAATAGGAGCATATCCACTCAGCACCCCTACGTCAATCCGACGTAGATTTGTAAAGGATTTCGGTAGGATTGATAAGATTACCCTAGGGGAAGGCACCCTGCATGAAACCGAGGTCGGCGCGATGTTGTAACCAACATAACAGATCTGATAGGGACGATGTCATTCTAATGTGTCGTGTGCAAAATTGACAAGAATCCTACACGTCGGATTACCGTAAGGTCGCTGACTGAGATGATATACAATATGATGTTGACCAGAACAACATGTGTGTCAGAGCTCAACGTTGCTCATCTGGTACTGTGATCGCTGTGAAAACAAAGTGAGAAGATATAAATTCTATTTCATCCATTTCATCAGGTTCAGGATTTGAGCCCGCTGAGTGTTAAAAATTTCGTGATACCATTGCTGTTGGTTAATGCTGTGGTCATCTTCGTGCTATACGGCATTGGAACAAACAGGTCAGTTGTTCACTTCATTTAATAATAGTAAATATGCACCATTTATACAGCGCTTCATTCCGTTAACACCCAGGCTGTAAGCGCTTTACAACATTTATATCATATAATCACACACACAATACACAGACATACTCAGTAAAAAACAAAAAAATGGACATTCCGAGTGTAAAAAGATGGCTCTTCAGCTGATGTTTAAAAGTCATAGAACTTTCAGTCTTTCTCAAAGATAGAGGCAGAGAATTCCAAATCTGAGGCCCTTGAAAAGAAAACGATGTTTCACCAATGGCCTTAAGGGAAATCTTAGGAATTTTAAACTTGACAATGTCAGCAGATGATCTAAGATGCCATGATGGTACACAGGGAGTCAAAAGATCACTTAAATAAGTCGGGGCGTTTTTGTACATACATTTGTGACACAGGGTAGCCAGCTTATACATTATTCGTTTTTCTACCAGTTGCCAGTACAAGCTCTGCAATAGAGGTGATTTAGGGGGGAATAAAGTGTAAGAAATCTGTTGCAACACTGACGGGAGAATGACAATATGATTAAAGAGAGAGAACGATGAGGAGATCTCAATTTGCAGCTAAATCCATCAGCAATATGTGTGGCAGTTGTCACTGAACTTACACGTCATGTCCTTTGCAGTCAGTACCTGCTATCAGTATCAAAACAAATTTTAATGGCTCATAAAGCCAACATCTGGACCCAGAAACCTTCACGAGTATAATCTGCAAAAAGATCTGAGTTGCACAATGACATCATGTGACTAGGCAATAATAAGGCGTTCTTGTCTCGCTTGGCTCTTTCCTCCTGTCCATTTATCATTTCCTATGACACTCACTCGCTCATTGTTGCTTCACCGGCTAACCTCTCTCTCTGTCCTTTCTTTCTCTCTCTCCTTCTCTATATCCACAGAGACACCTGGACCTATCTGCCTCCTTATGCCCCGATGGCAGATTTACCTCAACAGGTGGAACATCATCCTCACCATCATCATCATTATCATCACCATTGTCTGTGTGGGTGCCCTTCTCCAGCTACATTTGGGTAGGGATCTATGTTTGCAGCTTAGAAAAATAGCGTAGACTTAGTGAACTGTGGCACAACTTATTGGCAGTTCGGATAAGATGCTGGGTGGGAGACACGGGACACATGTCTATTAGTATCATACGCAACTGTGTAGAAAACAACAAGAAATTACTCACGAAGTAGAGAAATTAGGAACATGAACTGTATTTGAGATCTTTATAATAAACATTTGGGGCCACAGGAACATGAACTATCTGTCTCTCTCTGTGTGTCTCTCAATATACCTCTCTGTCTGTCCCTTTGTCTCTCTCTCTGTATATCTGTCTCTCATTCTCTCTCTCATATTATATGCAATGATTATGATAATATGATTAAACAGATATTATTCAATAGATCTGTGAAAGCCGATGATTAAACAGACAGCATGCAACAAACTTGTGAAAGCCAATAATTAGACAGATAGTATGCAACAAGCGTGTGAAAGCCAATCAGAAACAGTAGAGTCATAAAATTGTGACGTCTGAACTGATTGACACTGATGCAACCTGATACAGTCTTGTGAACTTCGATCGGACAGGCAACAAAAGCAATAAAATTAGATATAGACGAAAATCTTTACTCATCTCTGAAATAAGTTTCTTTATACATCCCTCAAGGTATGTATTATACTGCGTGCAAAACAATATTGACTTTGCCTGGTTTGCTTTAGCATATAGTACAATTGAACTTCATACTTAACGTTGATTATGAAAATTTAAGCGTATGTAAGTATATATTATCACATGACTAGTTTGTAATGAACTTTTCTTTTTCATTTATATGGAAGATCTGTAGGCCTTGCTCTATTATGTCTTTATATATATATGAATATATATATATACCTAAACTAAGCATTGTCTCACATGCCTCAACAAGCAGCTTTATGGTGATTGTTACTCTCTTCCATAGTCACAGGGCCGATGCAAATTTAACCAGTCCTCACCTGCCTTGAAGATCAAACCTAGCTGGTCCCTAACCGATCAGGTAAGTTGGTTAATTAAGAGGCAGGGTAGTCAGTTGGCGTGGCGTGGGTTGCCCAGCGCCCCGGGGGCAAGGCAAGTATTGTGCCCCATGACTTGTGGACCGCTAGCACTCTCTGAGTCCTTCCACCAGTCTAGTATAGACAACCTTACCCCCCCCCCCACCCCCCCCTCCACCAAAAAAGCATATGTGTTGTGTTTTGAGAAAATACTGATGTAATTAAGGTAAAGTGCATTTAGTAATTACATTTCTTTTTAAATCGCTTGTTCTTAATTTGTGCAAATTTTTCAATAGCAGTATTGAAATCTACATTGAAATCCCTCTCAACTGACAATATTGCTAGGTTACTCGGTCTTTTTTGGCTCATTGTAGATATCTGATATGTTTTTTACTAATTTAAGTTTTTTTAGAAACATCTTTCACAACTGGCAGTTAAAACAGTGATAGTTTCGAAAGTTTGTACTCTTAAGAAATTTACTTCAGGAGCCCCGCCCACTCTACGTCACTGAGTGTGGTCTCTTCACTGGCGTGCGCTTTGATACTGAACGGGGGGCGGGGGGTTGGTTGGGCTCCTCTGGTAGGGTCACCCTATGTCATGTCATCCTGCTACATTCTGTCTTGCTTCTTCCCTGCACACTGTGACAGTTGTCATATCGACGTGCTTCCCCCAAACTCAAACTCAAGCCCTTTGATACTGATATTACTTAGGTTTCAATCTAAAAACAAAAACATTATGTTTCTAAAGACCAGAGGGAAATGGTGGGTCAAGTAAAAAGGACGGGAGAGAAGCCTGAACGTGGCTTTTACAAAGTGGGGTTTACAATGAACAAATATGTCTCGGAAATGTGACAAAGTGGAGAAAGTGGTGTGTTCTACGATCATCAGGGTACTTCAGCTATGTAAAAGTGATGACCAGGGGTCTCATGGAATAATCATATGCTATAGATTTGTAAAAGCAAATAGAAGTACCAAAAAAAGTCATTTCCACACTGGATATCGAAGGCAGCGTGGTAAAGTATCGTAACTCGACAAATATTTCAGGAGAGGCAAAAAATGAATACCTTTCTATGTCAGACTTAACAGTAATTATATCTTTAAAAAAACGTTATTTAAACCCTTAGTTTTCAGAATTAACTCCCAATTTATAACACAACCTGTCAAGGGCTACATGTGTGCTAAATATCTCACTTTTTATTTTTCGATTTACGATAGTTACCATGTGGCCTTCGATATGTGCGACTCCTGGATGTCAAGCAAATATTATGCCAGTGAATTATTGAGCAGCTGGTAGGATTTAGTTGAAGCAAGGGGACATCCATAAAATACGTATGATCGATCTTGGCAACTTTTGACATCCCATACTCCCATGTTGACACTAACAGCAAAACTAAAGAGGAAGAGCCAAGCAGTCGAGATGAGATGTCTCAGAAGAGTGCTTGGCGTCTCGTACACAAAATACATCGCAAATGGAGAAGCGCGCAAAACCGTCATCCAACTTGTGCGTCACTATGAAGACCTTCTGAACATAGTCAAGAGAAGAAAGCTGAAACGGTATGGACATGTGACAGGAGCCATTGACTCTCAACGACCATCCTCCAGGGTGCAGTTCATGAAACGAGGAGTCGCGGCAGACAAAGTAGGAAATGGACAATATTGCTGGATGGACAGGGGAAAACTTTCACCAACAACCCAGGCCCTTGCCCATGACCGCCAGAGGCGGAGACAGTTGGTGCAAAGCTCACCGGTGCAGTGCGCCCACGACTCCGGAAGGAATTAAGGGATCCTGAGAGAGACCCCCTTGTTACTCTTCTCATACTCTTGGCTTCACCCCCATCTGATTTGTATATAATCCTACAGCTTTTGCGGTTAAAAAAAATAGATAAAACAAAATTTGAGTCATTACCATAACTGAAATGCGTGTCGACCATCCCCAGAAAACCCACTGCTCCTGCTACGCACGCTTTTCATACGCTATGGCTGAACTCCCTCTCTCCCACTCCCCTGTCCTCCCTCCGAGCGTACGTACTGTATTGACGGCCCCAATTCTGGGTCATTACAGATATTTTTTTTGCCCATAGAAACGCAGGTGTCAGGTAATAAAATAAAGTCCCATAAAATCACTTTTGCCTGATCATATGAGCTGGTGGTTGGTGCGCGCTTCCGGCAGGGTCTACTTCTGTCCTATCATTCGTCTATACACTGTCTATCCTCTTACTTTTATCTGGCCCAATTTGACCGTTATCGCCCAGACGTGCCTTCTTAAAAAAACTCAGATTGACCAAGTGAAACCATCCTCTCATGACCCACACGCACAAACAAAAGCCAAAGTTTACGCAGGTACACGACAGACCGATGGCTAACAGATCTTGTGAATGTATACGTCACGAATCGTATGTGTGCAACTTTAGTCAAGGATCACGGCTCTAGGAACCCTATTTTGATGTCAATAGTGTCAAAGTGAGCCTGCCGAAGAAGCCGTAAATGGGACTCACCCCCGAAACGCAGTTTGCTGAGACAAACCATTCCTCCTCTAAATACATCTCTGCAGGCTGCGCGCGTGTATATTGCTGAGTCAGGTGAGCACAATGTTTTTCGTTGTATTCTTGAGGGTATGAGGTGGGCATTTGTTGCATTCTTGACATCGTTGATACGCGCTCAACGCGACGGACGGATTTTGGCGGATTGATTTCGTCTCAGTATCCTGTGTCTCGCTTCGTACTGTAAAGCCTCAAATGAATTATGTTTCTGAAAGAGAGTTTCGTTGGTCAAGGCTGTAAAGAAGGGTGAATTTCCTGAACTGATTGGTTACCAAAGTGTAAAGGGGGGGGGGGGGGGGTTCATATTAAACCCTTAACAACACAGCCAGCTGCTTGCAGACAAGTGTACACCATAATCTCCTACATTTTCTTAATAATTTTGGGAATACCCTATCATAATAACGCCGGTCAGACACAGTCAGCTTCTGCCATAATTTCTTCGGTGTACATTTTGCTGGCGGCAACTGGCTGTGATGTTCCGGGCTTCGCTCTTTACTGCTGTTGATGTTCTTCTTGGTGTTGACGTTGATGTTTTTTTTCCCTTACTGTAAGGGAATGCCAGCCTATGACCCTAACTACAAGAATCCCTGTTGGTGGGTGTCAGGAGCAGAGTTAGGGTCTTGGGGAGCATTCGACTGCACGAGAGGCAGCTAACTCACACTCGGACACAAACACACAAGAAAAGTATCAAACAACTAGAGTATCTATATATGTCAGGCCGGTCAGGCCATGTTTTACATAAATATTAATAAACAAAACAAAAGACAATAGAGGTATATTCAAAGCAATAAATTCTAATTACTGACTTAATCTATGATATTCATGTAATTATGGATCCTTATTGGATGTACTGCAATCAATAGCAAATAGGTATATTATACGAAACTAGATATCAATTTAAAGTGACTGTTGAGTCGCCACTGGCCAGTCGCCAGGCAAACTCTCCCTAAATCATATGGGCTTGAATGTTAGGAGAGCCCAGTACGTTCCAAGCCTACAGAAGCAAACTTCGGCTTGTAGGTAATTATGCAGTTGCAAAAACTATTTATATATATGCACAATCCTTATTCAATTCATTAACAATGTGCCATATTACTTCAATCATACTATGGAAATAATTCTATAACACAGGCCACTCGTCGTCGAGTGCCAGCTGGGGTTTCCTGACTTCCTATGAGGCTGTGGTTCTCTCTCTATCTCTGATCTTCTATTATGCTTGAACAAATAAGATATATTACCATTGGTCACGCCTACTGGTAGGCGCGAACATCAAAATAGCGCAGCGTGGGCTTTCAAAGGTCAGCCCACTCAGACCTTTCTTTCTAGAGCTCAGTCAGTCCGTTAGCAAGGACTTCTAGTCTTCAAATCACAGTTCAGGTACTGGCCAACCGGAGATACTTCACGACACGATGCTTCTGCTCGTCTGTATTCAATAAATCTGAACGTTACACGATGTTTTATACTATCTGGCTACCCAGCAGTGCTAGTCCGCTGGCCCAATTAGTTCAGCTATCTCATTGGTCGAAACCTCCCACCATTTTAATTGTAGTAATACGTCTGCACTATTCTACCAGCCAGTTAACGTGCAAAAACTTGTCTAGTCATACTTAACAATGTCAACTATCCCCACCTTGTTTCACCCCTACTCCATTACTTATTAATCACGAACATTAAAACCGACAAGCGTGACTCTAACAGTTTAACTTTACATTTATTTACCCACCAACTATAATTCGCGAGGGCCGTTCAAGGCCACCAGCCAATTTCTCATGGCCCTGGTAAAACAACAACTCACTCTCTTCGTGAGTTTTAACAACATCCGAATCATGACACATCCCCCACCCCAGTTAAAATTTGCAATTTTAACGATATAACTGATTATCGTAAGGGGAAGGCATGAGTCGAGAAATTGCTCGAAAGGTGAACTTAACTAGGTAATAACTAAGACTACTACAAAAGTTGAAAAGAAACCTACAGGACGGGTATCCTTGATGGACAAAACTTCATGAAAATCTTAAAGTTCCGTCCAAAAGTATATATCTCTCTGAGGATTAAATCTTACCTCTAAATACGTAGACATTAACAATCATAACTCGAAAATTTTAGAGTACAACATTGATCCTGTGCGAATGTCATCAGAATGCATACATACAATGAATAATACTCAAGAAAAGATAACTATAGTAGCATCGATGGCATTAGTGGATCTGGACTCCTGGTCTGCCATGACTTCTCGTCCTCGACCCTGGGCAACAACGTCTGGTGTGGCCAAAATACGGGTCGACGTCAGTAAAAATAGCTGTTGGAACAAAGGAAAGCACAGGGGTAGGTGAAAAGTGTTCACAATGGGTGAACAATATGTGATACCATCCCTCGGTCTCTGAATGAGGTGTCAATCCCATCCAACGCCAATACATATGACAGACTAAAATACAACAAGATTAAGGTAACCGTGATAATAGGTCGGCATGGACATTGTCTCCACCAGGAATGGCCTTTATAATGAAGCGATATTCCTGAAGGGCCAGACTCCATCTGGTCAAACGAGCGTTCTTGGCTCGGTTCGATTTTAAAAATAACAACGGTTTATGGTCTGTCTCGATGACGAATTCCGTCATAAGTAGGTAGCGGGAAAACGCGTCTACGGCGTATACAATCGCCAGGCACTCCCGCTCTATGATAGCGTATCTCTGTTCTCTCGGAAGTAATTTCCGGCTAGCGTACATACACGGGCGCAATAAGCCATCTCTCTCTTGAAGCAAAACAGCTCCAATTCCCTGGTCCGACGCGTCAGTGCGGACGGTGAAGGTGTGCCTAATATTTGGTAGGATAAGCAGCGGCGAACTGGAGAACAGTTGCTGCACTGTCGCGAGCGCGGTGGCGCACTGCGTAGTCCAGATAATTTTATTGGGTCGGTCTTTTCTTGTAAGATCGGATAACGGGGCCGTAAGGGCCGAAAATTAGGAACGAATTTCCGATAATAGCTTAAAAAACCTAACAGGCTACGAACCTGCTTTTTAGTATGAGGAGCCTGGAGTTTTAAAATTTACTTATTTTATTGTCGTCCGGTGTTTGGACGCCTTTGGCGATAGTATGTCCTAGAAAGTTAATCTGCGTATAACCCAGGAAGACTTTGCTAGGCTTAGCTGTAAGCCCGGCATCTCGAAGTTTACTAAGCACTTGACGAAGTGCCTCTAAGTGGCCTTTCCAATCCGTATGGAAAGCGCAAATGTCGTCAAAGTAGCTTAGGACGTATGGTGTCTGCTGCAATAGGATGTTCATCATCCTCGCAAATGTCGCTGGTGCTGTTACGAGACCGAATGGCATGAACCTCCATTGCGTGAGACCCATAGGGGTCTGAAACGCTGTGTACTGTTTACTGGCCTCTTCCATTGGGATTTGCCAGTAGCCTTTAGCCAAATCTATTTTCGAAAATACGGACGACTCAGCCAATCGCGCAAATAGCTCTTCCTGATTCGGGATAGGTTCAGCATCGTAAATGGTTAGAGCGTTAAGCTTCCTGTAATCGATACAAAACCTAACGGAACCGTCTGTTTTCTTTACTAGTACAATCGGCGAGCAGTAAGGGCTCGTCGAACGCTCAATGACTCCTAAGCTGAGCATCTTTTCCACCTCGGACTGTATGGTGTCGTGCGCGTGCAGCGGGCGCGGGTAGGGTTTAACAAACACGGGTACGTCCGAGTGCAACCGGATGACGTGTTGAACTAAGGATGTTTTACCCGGCAAATCAGTGAATAGTGGCGCAAACTCCTGAACAAGATCCATTATGTCCTGTGTCTTACTTTGATCCAGCTGTGGATTGATATTAACGGAAGTCGCGTCCTCTGTGGCTTGCAAGGACAGGAGCGATCTAGTCATAGGTAATGGCTCCCGGTCGTTGTCATCGATAGTGACCATCGCTGCGTTTGCTTGGGCCACAACATGGCAAGAATGATCGTGATGACCTTGATCATCGGTAAAATACTTTTTCAACATGTTTATGTGGTAAACCTTATCGTTACCACGGATGGTAATGAGATAATTAACTCTCGAGAGTCGCTTCTTAACTAGAAAGGGGCCTTTCCAAGTGAGGAGTAGCTTGTTGTTCGTTTCTGGTAACAGCACCAATGCCCGATCTCCGACTGACAGGGTTCTTAACCGACTACCCCGATCGCGATATCCTATAAATGACCTGGTCCGTACGCATGCAAATTGTCGAGCCAGGTCGCATGCATTAACTATTCTATGTCGGAGATCGACGATGTACTGATACGCGGATCGCGTATCAGGAACGTCGGTATCAGAACCGGCGTATAAATCGCGTAAAATGGCCATCGGGCCACGTGGTTTACGACCGTATAAAAGTTCAAACGGGGCAAAACCCGTTGTCGCATTTGGGAGTTCCCTATATGCGAACAAGATGGCCGGAAGTCGACGGTCCCAGTCACCAGGTCTATCGGCTGAAACGCGTGCCAGCATAGCTTTCATGGTGGCATTCCAGCGCTCGCAACAGCCATTGGACTGTGGATGGTATGGTGACGTAAGTTTCTGCCTAATGCCCGTGAGTTCCAGCACTTTCCTGAAAAGGTCGGAGGTGAATTGCGGACCTCTATCGGATAATAATTCGGACGGGAATCCGACGCGCGTGAATATGGTAACCAATGCCTCGGCGACGTGATCGGCCGATATTTCTTTTAACGGGATTGCCTCAGGCCAACGGGTGGCATAATCGATTACTGATAGAATAAACCGATGGCCTCTATCCGACTTATGTAATGGCCCGACGATGTCGACGGCAACTCGCTGAAATGGAGTGGAAACCGGCGGCATCTCTTGTATAGGTGCCCGCGAAGTTTTTCCTTTGGGGGTTCTTTTCTGGCATGTATCGCAACGCGACACATAGCTATTTATGTCACCGTAAACCCCGGGCCAAAAAAACTGAGACAGGACTCTCGATTTTGTTCTCGCTTTGCCCTGGTGGCCCGACAATGGCGTGTCGTGAGCGAGGCGGGTGATGTCTCGGCGAAATGATCTTGGTATGACCAATTGCAAAATAGTTTCGCGCTTTCCCCGAAAAACGCGATATAGGAGGTCGTCTTTCAGGCAGAACCTGGTTGTATCCGGGCTGTCCGGATGAATCTTAGCAAAGAGGGGCTTTAGTGATGGATCTGTGCGCTGTTCGTTATGAAAAACCTCGGGGGTCACATCCAAGTCGACGACAGGCGATCGTAATGTGTCGTCACTCTGGCGACGCGATTGTTGTCTTGTCGTGACACACGCAATGTCGTTATCATCGTCCCAAATCTCGAGTTCGCTATCGGAGACGTCCTTTAAGTGGGGAATATTCCCAATGATTAGGTCGGCGACCGGATTCGGTAGCACACAGGCCGTGACAACACCAGTTATAAACGGTGTGTCAACATATATTTCCGCTAAGCGAAAATGTTCAACTGAACCACCAAAAGTAATGCATGTCGCATCGCGATCCAGGAGTTGTGCAGGACGGACCAGCGATTCCCGCACACCGACGGTCGTACAGCCTGAATCTCGCAATACGGATGCTCGTATGGCGTTTACTCGTCCCTCATACAATGTCAGCGCGCCTCGCTCGTGGAGGGCGGACATAACTGGAATAACTTTATTTACGGTTTCGGCATTCCTAGTTCTGTTACCGCGGTTTTCGGTGAATGCAACAGAGCATGCATTTGCCGCATCTAGTCTAACTCTGCATTATCTCCGAATGTGGCCATCGCCGCCACATCTATAACAGTGGATTTGAATATCATCCCTTCGAGGTGTACCTCGATAAGGAGATGGGGGCGCTTGATAATAGTTACGCGGTCCTCCGGTAGGGAAAGGACGTGTGTCTCGGGGTTCCCAGTCCCGAGAAAAATTACGGGGATTCGGTTGTCTCCTGTTAAACGGCGGCTCGGACCGGGACGAACCTGCGGCGACTGTCGAAAGGGCTGTCGTGATTGTCTCGACGGTACCGGTGTCCTAGTAGCAACGCCGGCGTAACATGGATCGCTCAATTTAGCTTAAGCTAACGATCGATTAGGGTGAGCCGCAGCGTACCGTTCCGCTATCGATGTTATCTCGACGGTAGTTTTGGGGGCTTGCTCCTTAAAATGCGCCACCAGGTCCGTGTGGTAGGACATATATATTTGGTCTTTAATTATTAAATCATATAGTTTCTTGTAGTTTCCCTCTTCCACACCGGCCAACTCAGTCCAACGGCTGAGCAGGTGGCGGAGGCGGTCCACGTAAGTGGAGAAATTCTCAGAAGCTTCCGGTTTGCAATCGCGGAAACGCTTATGAAATCCATCTTCCGTATGTTGGAAACGCTTTAATAGCGCGGTCTTTAGAATGTCATAGTCCCTAGCGTCATCAATAGTGAGGCTATGGAAAACTTCCAACGCTCTCCCTGTCAAAAGATTGGCGAGGCATGACGTGTACTCACCACGCTGCCATCCCGCGCAAACGGCATGGAGTTCGAAGCGGTGGAGGTAGGAATCAATACGATCAACCTTATCATTAAAGGTTGGCAATTTAGGCTTCGTTTTATTATTGGAAGCAAATTCCGGAGCCCCGGTAGGCTGGGCTTGCTTCGCTTCCAACTGTTTCAAAGCGAGCTCATACTCTCTTTGAGCCTGTTTCTCCGCGCGTTCCGCGGCTCTCTCGTCACGTTCCGCGGCTTTTTCTTGGCGTAATCTCTCCGCGGCCTTTTCTTCTCGTTCCGCAGCCTTTTCTTCACGTTCTTCTTTTAGCTTCTGGTCAACCCAAGAAGCACGCTGAGCTTCCGGTATGCCAAATGATTGAGCGAGTTCCAAATATCTCTGTAGTTCGGCCATGATACCGGTCGATAATGCGATATAATGTCCTAATCGAGGACAACTTATCAAAACTCTCTAACTTTATTCTCCCTGGAAGCAATGTATCAATTGCACTCTGCGGGTGTTCGTTCCTGCAGTATGAACGAAATAACGAAATTAACAACAAACAGTATGTCTTAGTCAACCAAGTAGTGGTTGAGCTATCCTAGTGATCACTTATCTCCTTCACGTATATCTCCTAATCCTCAAGCAGTCAGTCTACTGCTTCCGTGATTGGTCGTTAACTAACGATACCAATGTAATATTCCCAGTGTATCTTCCGTACACTCCTAGCAGCGTTCCCTCTGCTATAAACCGGAATAAATCAATATTCACGATATTAACTTCCTTGGCTATACAAGCTTAACAACTGTAATATCCAGATTATCTCTCAACGTGCCATAGACACGTGATTTATCCCAGGCAATAATATAGCAAGTATGAGTATAAAATATAATACTGTAACACTATAATGGACAAGAATTACACAGAGTGACTAGACTAACAGAAAGAACAAACGACAACAGACCCGACTAACCTGACACTATCTACAGATAGGTAAGAAAAGCACAGGAGAGACGTCTTCCTAAAAGTACGAGGAAGATAGAACGCTAACAATCTATACGAATAACAGGTCCCTACAGAACTATTCAAGGCAAAGCATACCTCACACCCGGTTTAAACCACCATCTAGATCAGCTAGTCTGGCAAGAAAGGTAAACTGAGTCTCGATCCCTTCCAACCTCCCGCGTATCTAATCTAAACACAAAAGAAAAAAATAATGCCTGACAAAAGTAGGGGAGCTGGAACGACGAACCCCTCATACGAAGACTAATACAGATGGTTCACTTAACTGGGTGAAATGGACTGGCTCTTTCCCTTGGTCCACAGCGCTGGTCTTGTCTTTTCCTGTTACTAGCTGTCAGTCCCTCGTAGTGGTCCCAGGATCAATGACGAGAGGACATGCCAGACATGTGGGGGAGAAACAAAAAAATTAGCAGTATACAAAACTATAAACTACAAAAAATGACATAAATAACAGTGGAGTCTAGAGTGGTATCCCTGCAGATGTTGACGGGGTCCTCTTCAGATGTCAGTTTAGATGCTAGTGGTGTCCTCTAGATGTCAGTGGGGTCCTCTCCAGATGTCAGTTTAGGGTGAGGATGTCCCCTCCAGGTGTCAGGAGCAGAGTTAGGGTCTTGGGGAGCATTCGACTGCACGAGAGGCAGCTAACTCACACTCGGACACAACCACACAAGAAAAGTATCAAACAACTAGAGTATCTATATATGTCAGGCCGGTCAGGCCATGTTTTACATAAATATTAATAAACAAAACAAAAGACAATAGAGGTATATTCAAAGCAATAAATTCTAATTACTGACTTAATCTATGATATTCATGTAATTATGGATCCTTATTGGATGTACTGCAATCAATAGCAAATAGGTATATTATACGAAACTAGATATCAATTTAAAGTGACTGTTGAGTCGCCACTGGCCAGTCGCCAGGCAAACTCTCCCTATATCATATGGGCTTGAATGTTAGGAGAGCCCAGTACGTTCCAAGCCTACAGAAGCACACTTCGGGTTGTAGGTAATTATGCAGTTGCAAAAAACTATTTATATATATGCACAATCCTTATTCAATTCATCAACAATGTGCCATATTACTTCAATCATACTATGGAAATAATTCTATAACACAGGCCACTCGTCATCTAGTGCCAGCTGGGGTTTCCTTAGACTTCCTATGAGGCTGTGGTTCTCTCTCTATCTCTGATCTTCTATTATGCTTGAACAAATAAGATATATTACCATTGGTCACGCCTACTGGTAGGCGCGAACATCAAAATAGTGCAGCGTGGGCTTTCAAAGGTCAGCCCACTCAGACCTTTCTTTCTAGAGCTCAGTCAGTCCGTTAGCAAGGACTTCTAGTCTTCAAATCACAGTTCAGGTACTGGCCAACCGGAGATACTTCACGACACGATGCTTCTGCTCGTCTGTATTCAATAAATCTGAACGTTACACGATGTTTTATACTATCTGGCTACCCAGCAGTGCTAGTCCGCTGGCCCAATTAGTTCAGCTATCTCATTGGTCGAAACCTCCCACCATTTTAATTGTAGTAATACGTCTGCACTATTCTACCAGCCAGTTAACGTGCAAAAACTTGTCTAGTCATACTTAACAATGTCAACTATCCCCACCTTGTTTCACCCCTACTCCATTACTTATTAATCACGAACATTAAAACCGACAAGCGTGACTCTAACAGTTTAACTTTACATTTATTTACCCACCAACTATAATTCGCGAGGGCCGTTCAAGGCCACCAGCCAATTTCTCATGGCCCTGGTAAAACAACAACTCACTCTCTGCGTGAGTTTTAACAACATCCGAATCATGACAGTGGGAAAAGGAAAAAAGTGCAGATCATGCTCATCTGATGTGCCTTCCTTACTTCATTACTGCTGGTAAGTACAACTACAGATAGTGTAACAGACTTGTAAGCTTTTCATATTCTTCCCTCAGTCTGGTATGTTCAGCTGCAGGCAATAAGTGTAATAGACTTGTAAGGCTGTTCATGTTTTTCCCCAGTTATATAGGTTCAACTACAGCCAGACGGTGTAATAGACCTGTAAGGCTTTTAGAGTTCTTCCCACAGCCCAGTAAGTACAACTGCAGGCAGTTTTTATAAGGGTAGAAACACGGTGGCACGGACAGACAGGGACATTCACTTTCTGTAGTACTGTCCCAGGAAAACTCGAATGGTGCGTGCTATATTTCTTCTGTCTGTCTGTTTCAAAGGAGTTAAAAATACGATTCAATTATCGTTCCAAGTGATCGTTCTTCTATATTTATGTTAAAGTGGACGAAGAGAAACTGATCACTGCGGAGCAAAAAAGGCCAGCAATTTATGACAAGAGCGACAAAAATCACGCTAATCAGTGAACCTTTCCTCGTCATTCACAAGCGGTGGGAAGAGATGGTGATATTCACTAACAAAAAGCGTTGTTGTTTTTTTTGTTGATAGGAGGAGCTGCATATCTTCGATGAGAAACTCACGAACGTCTTAATTTTCAGATGTGCTCATAGTTTCTTCTTCTTCTTCTTCTTATGGAGTTGATTCGTCTATTTACTAAGACGATCCCTCAACTGCACTATATGCGACTTGACGCTACTTCTCTGAGGCTAAAACAGGCTAAAACAGCATATATTAAGACCATTTAAAATATGTCGTTGTAAAAATTCTTTTATATATATATCTCTGGTTAAAAATATCCCTTGGCATCAAGATTGTGCACGGAAATAGACCCGCACTTTAAATACTATGGTAGCTGCAACGGATAATTATGTTCTTGAATTCATTGCCAAAAGCCGTTGCAGACGATAGTTTTTGGACTTCTGCCGGGAGGTTGTTCCACATCCTGATGACACTAGGGTAAAAAGAGTAAAGATGGCTGTTAATCCGTGAGCTTGGGATGTTATATTTTATGTTATTCTTTCTGTTGCCTCTGGTGTTAATGGTGAGGTGGTTCAGTGGGATATCGGTATTTCCTTCCCTGCCCTTATAAAATATTTTTACTTTGTTTTTTGCTCTTCTTTCTTCTAGTGGTGTCCACTCGAGGTCTCTCATCATTTTATTGACACCACTACTTCTAGCATGGTCATTTGTCACAAAGCGAGCAGCTCTCCTCTGGACCCTTTCCAGTTGTTCTATATTTATTCGACAGTGGGGGTCCCAGACACTGCAGCCATACTCTAGGGAGGGCCTCACGAAGGTGTTATAGCATTTTTCTTTTACTTTCCTATCACAGTTAGAGATGTTCCTCTTCAGAAATGCTAGTATACCGTTTGCTTTGTTACATGTGCTATTAGTATGTTGGTTCCATGTAAGTTTTCTGTCCAATGTAACTCCTAAATATTTAGCCTCATCTGTTTCACTCAATTTCTCGCCATGTATAAAGTAGTCTGAGGTGATGTTGTGATGTTTATTTGAAATTCTCAGGACTTGGCATTTATTGGGGTGGAATTCCATACGCCAGTCCCTCTCCCATTCTTGTAGACTGTCCAAATTTTTCTGTAAAATTTCCGTGTCTTCTTTTGAGTTTATTGTTCTGCAGAGGAGGCTATCATCGGCAAACAGTCGTAATTTAGTGCCTGGAAAGATCTTACTTGGCATATCGTTAATATAAACTAAAAATAGCAAAGGGCCCATTACCGTACCCTGAGGTACTCCCGAGAGAACAGGTGCAGGATTGGATGACTTTCCGTCAACGACTACTATTTGTGTTATGTTTTCTAAAAAAGACTTAATCCACTTCAAAGTACTGTTTCTAACTCCATAATGGTTTAGTTTAGTCAAAAGACTAGCATGGTACACTTTATCGAAGGCCTTACTGAAATCTAGTAAAATGGTGTCCGTCTGTCTGTTATTATTCAAGTTATTAACAAAATCATTGCAAGTTGTGATCAGCTGGGACTCACACGACCTGTATTTTCTAAAACCATGCTGTACATGTGTTAAAACTGAGTGTCTCTCGAGATGCTTCATGATGCTGGTGTGCAAGATATGCTCTAACAGCTTACAAGATATTGATGTCAGGGAGACTGGTCTATAATTTTCAGGACTAGCCCTATTTCCTTTCTTAAAAATGGGTACAACATTTGCATTTTTCCAGTCTTCCGGTATTTTTCCTTGTTCAATTGAAGCTCTAAACAACAAAGTGTAAACGGGGCCAATTTCCTTGGCACGAAGTTTCAGTAATTTGGCGGTAATTCCATTAGGCCCTGTAGCTTTATTTTCGTTAAGGTTTTCCAAAAGTTTCAGTACTCCATTTTCTGTAACAAATATTTCATCCATATCCGGCAGTTTGGCACTACTCAGCTCTCCCGAGTAGACACCCCCTGGGTCAGAAAAGACCTTACAAAATTGAGTATTTAAAATATTGGCTCTTTTTTGGGCATCTTGCTGTGGGTGCCCTCTCTCATCGTTCAGTGCGGCTACTCCTAAGTTTTCTTTATTTTTACTTTTCACATATCTCCATAGTTTTTTGCTGTTATCACTTGTATCACTTATCATCTCATGGACATAATTATTATGAGTTTTCCGGCATTCTTTCTGGGTCAATCTTTTGATTTCTAGATTTTTTTTTTTTAGTCGTTCGGAGTTGCACTGTTTCATTTTTTTGAACCATTTATATTTTTTCCGGACTAATCGTTTCGTTAAAGTATTTATCCAGGGTTGATGAATTTTCGTGGATGACATTTTTGTTGTAACATTTTCCATGATCGTATTCAGATTTAACTTGATACAGTCCCAAAGTTTGTTTACCTCCGTTTTTGAAGAGTGGTATTTCATGAAAAAACTGCCAAAAGTTGCTGCCTCTCTTTTCAATATATTTTCGTCTGTCTGATTCCATAGGTAAATCTGTCGCCTACTAGGTCTTTTTTTAAAGGGTTTCAGTTCTGAATCAATTTGAACTATGTCATGGTCCCCTAGGCCAGGGAGAATTTTGAGCTCTCTTGTAAGGTTAGGGAAATTAGTAAAAAATAGATCTAACAGTGCATCTCCTCGAGTGGTTTCTTTTACTGCTTGCCCTAGGCCTATATCCGCAATGCTATCTAAAAATAAGTCATTTATTTCTCTTAAATTTTGGCAACTCTTCACGTTTCCTTCTTCCCAGTTTATATCAGGCAAATTGAAGTCTCCTCCTATCCAGATGGTAGCCTTTTTGTTCTTTTGGTAGGCACTGAGAAGTTCATCACAGATGTTCTTACTAGTTTCCAGGTCACTACTAGGGGGTCGATAGACTGCACCCACAACGAGAGGTTTACCCTTCACGCTAATCTTACAGAAGACAGTTTCTCCTGCTTCCTCACTAGGTATTTTTTCACTGACTAAATTTTTCTTCACTGCTATCAAGACCCCACCTCCCCTTCTTCCTATCATTTCTGTAGATTTCGTAGTCATCGCTGATTGAAATTACACTGGTTTTTATATTTTCATTTAGCCATGTTTTTGTTCCGATGATTACGTCAGATTTAGTTTCATTCAAAAATGAGCTCAGTTCTTCTTTCTTGTTCCAAATGCTCTGAAAATTTATATCCTGGGTTCTAAACATGGTTTTCTCTTTGGCTGGCTCTTTTTTCTTGGGTTTGGGGTGTGGGGTTGACGAACATTTTGGTTCAAAAATTGGTATTTCGGTGTTACTATTGTTCATATCCAGATGTTGTAAGATATCAAAACTACTGTGGGATCTTGATTTAGATCTACTTCTATCTAAGTTTAATTGAAAATCAGTGAACAAGCTGAAACTAAAATTTGGCATGCCACACTGGACACATTCCCACGCGGCAATGCTGTTTCCTAGTGCTTCATACATTACTGAGTTTATTCCCATACAGTCAATGTGGTACCAGCAGTCACAACTATCACATGCAATGGCCCTCGTTTTCCAGGTACATTTTTTAAGGCAAACGGGACAAGGGGGGAATCTGGTCTGGTGTCCAGGGTTGAGCTCCACGTCACCCGACAATGACAGAGGTAAAAACATTACTAAAGAGATATTCATTTTATTTGAAGGACTAGTTAACCTAAATTTCGAACTGGTTCTAGATCTATTTCTCCTTTTCTGTCCGAGAACAGACCATGTGTTTATTAATGAGGTCATGAATTTAGGCGAGTTGACAACACTAAATTTCCAGTTGTTATAATTAGCCTCATGTTTAGATCTAGATTTAATATTCCATCTACATCCAAGTGAATACAATTCTGGTCTATATACTAAAACAATGAATAGTCCTATCAACATTAGGAAGAGAAATCTCACTGTCTCCCTCTAGATAACGACACAAGATGTGGACTTCCCATCGGCACAAGTAGTCGCCATTTTGGAAATTGTTCAATCCACCCTTACCTTCTTCTTCTTCTTTCATAGTTGGCACGTCTAGAAGATTCCCCAACTGCACTATAGTATATGCGACTCAACGTCGCTCCTCTGAGGCTAAAAGCAGGGTAAAAACCTTCATAGATGTTAAGACCATTAAAAAATATCTTAGTTGTGTAAAATCTTTTGTATATAATAACTCTGGTATAAATATCTCTTGGTTTCCAGATTGTGCACAGAAATACAACCCGCACTTTAGTTACAATGGTAGCTGCAACGGATAATTATGTTCTTTAATTCATTGTCGAAAGTCGTTGCAGACGGTAGTGTTTGGACTTCTGCCGGGAGGTTGTTCCACATCCTGATGATACTAGGGTAAAAAGAATAAAGATGGCTGTTAACCCGTGAGCTTGGGATGTTATATTTTATATTATTCCTTCTGTTGCCTCTGGTATTAATGGTGAGGTGGTTCAGTGGGATATGGATATTTCCTTACCTGCCCTTATAAAATATTTTTACTTTGTTTTTTGCTCTCCTCTCTTCTAATGGTGTCCACTGAAGGTCTCTCATATGAAACTTGGTGTACTGCATCAATTTTTGACGAACAGTTACGTGGACACATTCATTTTGAACAAAAATCAGTATTTACTATTATTTATATTTAAAACTTCCAGCTATAATCACAAATCTGGTACCAAGAGATTAAAAATTTAGTCAAATCACTTTCACTTTCACTTCCAGTTCATATAAAATACAGTGGAAACACTGTTGGTATAATATAAGTATTAAAAATTTGGTAAATTCATCAAAAAAGGGGGTGTAAATAAGGAGCTCTCAGAACAAGCGTGCGTCTCCTCGACCGGAAGTGCTAGTTTCCCCACGCTTATGCGATTTGACAAAGCTGTTACAGTTTTCAAAGGGACTGCAGTAGTAACTTCTTAAACAACCCGAACACATTTTATACTTTGGTCAACAACCATTTTTAGTGTGCAACACAACACACACTGACACAGGCTGCTTGAGCCCAACTCTAGATCTAGATCTTGGTCACGTTGATAACGGAACTTAGATTCAATGAAAATACTAATAAACTTATTTTCACACTACGGATCACTACAAAATACATGGATGTGATGTTTAAAGTTGATTTTCGACCAACAATCTGTGAAGAACGTTTTAAGAAAGGCAAAGAACGAAGACAGGGCGAAGTAGGCACCGAGTGAAAGTTTCGACCACACTTTTTTATTCTACCGGTACTCGTCGAAAATGCATCTCTGTTTTTGCGGCTCAAAAGTTTTAAATATAAATAATAGTAAATACTGATTTTTGTTCAAAATGAATGTGTCCACGTAACTGTTCGTCAAAAATTGATGCAGTACACCAAGTTTCATAATTTTTGATGATGTAGTCGCGAACTTTTAGCTGCTTACAGGTTCACCCTGTAGCTCAACTATAGTAAGATGATCTGCACTTCTCGTCTGTACACTCTGTTTTCTTGAGGATATGGTTGATGCTATTTGTGAGTATGCATGAGAAAACCCACAATAAGTTGGCAACATGAGATTTTGAGTTATGTACATATAATAAAAGACAAGACATTTCTGATAAATTGGAGTCGGTGACCCCCCTAAAACAAGATTTTGAGAAAACGGCATTTAATCCTATAAGTGGCAATAGCTAACTGACCAAGTAATATTGGAGTGATTGGTGTTAGGAGACCATAGTCTAACAACTAAGCCATTATAGAGATCATAGTAAGTAGTGTTCACTGCTCATCTACAGTTTAACTTGTAACATAACACAGTCCCCTAAACAACAGCCAAGTTGGAAGTTTGTGTCGGACCCATATTTTCACTTCAAAGCCGTTTTTCTCAAAATCAGCTCTGCCGACTTATTGTGGGTTTTCTCATGCACACTCACATTTAAGGATGTTATGGTTTTAATTAATGTAATTAATGAAGAGTGGACTGTTCTTATTTGTCAGGATTTCCCAAGTGTGGCACCACTGATCTGGAAAAGCGTTTGCTTGTTCATCCTTTAATAGCCGCGCCAAAAATCAAGGAGCCGCACTTCCTGGACCTGAAGATATTTCTCGAAACAGAGCCATGCGAAACAAGGGAAAGACAGGGTGAGTTACCTCTGGAGAGAAGGAGAATCGACGGAGGTCTCCAGTGGCCTACAGTTTCACATATACTAATTTGACAAACCAACTATGCATACACAGTCTTCTATTTTGTGTCAGAAAAACAAAGCACATTTTACTCAGTCCTTTCAACAAATTGATCAAAATAATGAACCCACAAACATTCACCAATTTGAGTGAGTCAACACATAATGCAAGTTGCTCTGTATCTCAGAAAGATGTTATTATGTGAAACGAAATCTTCAGCATTTTTTTTTTCAAGAGTGCTGGTATTCACTACACATCCAGAGACTTAGTCGGTATTCACTTAACATCCATAGACGGCGTTCAATTAACATCCAGAGTGATAATGGGTATTCAGTAAACAGCCAGTGATCGTCGGTATTCCATAAGCATCCAGTCATAGTCGGTACGTTATTCAATAAACGTCCAGAGTGAAATTCGGTAATCCATAAACAGCCATAGTGATAGTCGGTATTCCATAAGCATCCAGAGTCATAGTCGGTGTCAAGGTTAATACTATAATTGTCGTGCTGGGTCACGACTTGAAAAGACTTGTTTTTTTCACGGTCTCGTTGATTATAACCAGCGTAAATGTCCTTGAACTGTTCTCGTGAACAGTTTGTTTTTGTAACACTTTTTCTTAGAGATGGAAAGAAAGTGGGGCAAGATAGAATAAATGGATAAGTTAGGAGTGACAGTGCAATTCTCGACCCCGTGATTTTGATGAACTCTTACAAGGGGTGAATAAGGATAGATAGTTTAAGACGCTTAGTCGCGTTCAGAAATTCGTACATAAAACGTAGAAAGCACGAGGGTTTAGAGATTTTAGTAATGGTTTTGACATTTTAATTCGACCTTGTCTGTTTCTAGTACAAGGCCGTGACCAACTTCCATGTAGATCTATTAATACTGCGAGCTGGGCTCGAATGGATGCACCAATCAAATCTAGGCATTTGGACGGTAATTTGCAGCTGGCCGCACAGTATATAAGCGTAGCCATTCATATGTTCAGGACTCCATACAGAAAATTCCATCTGTGCAGGCGTCGGCGTGATTCTGCCAGAAGAATCAGAAGACTGTTGTTTTCATGTCTATGTCCATTATAGGCATTGAGATTAAGCCATGTGCTCGATTATGATATACCCACTGCTGTTGTCTACTGTTCCCTGATTCCTTATCAGGGACCAAGTGTAAGTGTTTGTCTGTTGATGATTCAACAATGAACGAGGAGCTGAACGTAATTTTTCCAGTAGGACAGGATTGCCGCACATGCTAGAAGTGCTACCCAAGAATGCAAGACAAAGATGTATATTAACTTGCAACTAGATCTAGTATGAATGTTTGGCATACACAACTGTGAATTGGAATTGATTTGTCGGGATGAGGCTGGGGATTGCCAGCCCATCCTAGAGTAGATCTAACGTAACTACGTCAGTTTGTATTGACGAGCTTGATCCATTATAAGCGGTAGGCACAAATAGTTGAGATGACATTGTCGCCAGAGACATTAGTATATTGCTTGATAGATAGTAGGCAGACTATATCTGAGAGATAGATAATTAATACTTGAATTGTTAGTGAGTCAGAATGATCTTAATCTTATAGGAATCTAGAGGAGACTTCTAGTGTCATATTATTGAATTTTCATTTGATGCTGCTGATGTTGTCTTTTTAGTATGTAAGAGGTCTAGACAAAATTGTTAGGAATTTTAAGGTAATTAAATTTGTGGCCCTGCAGGTCTGTTGATAAAAACTTATTCAGGTTGTTCTTAGTGTGTGGCATGGTACGAAAGAGTAATTCATAAATACCTCTCGATTTTAAAATGCAGTCATAAAACCAATAACCCATAACACCCACTCTGTAACACTATCACCCAGTACCAGACCCGTAACAGTCGGTACGTTATCAATAAACTTTCAGGGAGATAGTCGGTATTCCATAAACAGCCAGAGTGATAGTATTCCATAAATATACGGAGTGGTAGTCGGTATTCCATAATCACCCAGAATGAAGTCGGTATTCCATATTAGCATCCAAAGTGATAGTTGATATTCAATAAACATCCAGAGTGAAGTCGGTATTCAATAAATATCCAGAGTGAAAGTCGGTATTCAGTAAACGCCCTTAGTAATAAATTGTATTCAGTACACACAGTAAAGTGACTGACTATCAGTATTACAGACTCGGTTATCATGTACAGTACTATACAGATGTGATGGGCTAAAGTCAGTTAACTAACAAAAAGGTAGGCTGAAGTCAGTAAATGTATGGTCACTGTCGCAATTAAGAAATAAAATGACTGCCAAATCGATTTTAATATTTCAGACCACCCGAGTTGCCAGATGTATACATATTCCAAATTCTACTTTACTGCGGCAACACGGGAGATTGCTAACAACACAAAACATAGAGGTATCATTGTTGATATACTGTAAGTCTCAAACCCCATAAAAATAAGAGTCAAAATGATATGTCTGAGCCTGGTAATTATTGTCTATTGCTCTTTAAAGTGAAAATTATCTGGCAGGCTGTTTTTACTTGTACGTGCCTACCCCAAACGTTCTGCGCTAGGAGCGCATACGTGTCCGCATCTATCCCTAACCCAGTCTTTATCCTCAACCTTAAATCTGATCGAATCCCTATTCCTGCCCATTATCCTTCACCAAAAAAACAAAAGAAAACAGGAGGAAAACAAAAAGAAAATCTGAAAGAATAATTAAGGCTGTTGTAAGGAGTATTTCGGGGGGGGGGGGGCGCTCTCTAGTTCTGCAGTCATAGAGGGCTTTAAAATACACCCCTAGTGCAAAATACTTGGGGACGTAAGTGCAGGTAACAACAATCCTAAGAATAAGGCGGGGGGGGGGGGGGGGGAAAGAGAACTATTTGGTGCGTAATGATCGAGAATCATAAAAACCGTCAGTGTTACAGAAAACTATGATAATGTAGTGTGTGAATTCCCCTGCTTAAAAACCAAAAAAAAGAACATGACACTTTCCAAGTTTCCCAAGAGGGTGCACACACTACATAATGAAACCATAAGTTAATCAGTCAAAATAGACATAAAATTAAAGGCTCTGGTTGGACAGCTCCACGGAAGGATGTGTGTCTATTTGCTCAGAGGTTTGTCTACTACCAAAGATACTAGAACTGACAAGATGAGACAGCTAGTGCTTTTAGCGTGCACAGATTTCGCATAGCCATCCAGCGGCAAAAGCGGGGAAACCATGAAAAATGCCGTATTTTACAATGCCAAATAGAGAAAATATTCAATTTTGTTCACTGTTCAGCTATCGTTTTAGGTCTTTGATGCACGTCACCTACTGTGGAATTATAACCTCAATCGCTGTGGGAAAACTGGCTATTTTTTCTTTTTGTTTAGTCGCAGTAGCACTGTCACAATTTTGTATCATAAATTTACCATTATAGCAAGTATTTTTTTCATACTATGCGCAATGCCCCCCCCCCCCGCCCCCCCCCCCCCCGATCAGCGCCAAAATTGTGTGCACGGTTTTTTTTAGTGGTGCGAAGAAGACAGTGTCTCATCTTATAGTTTCTAGTATCTTTACTACCACTAGCTCAGGCTCCCCGCTTTCCGCGGGTGGTTAGTTAGCATTTCTGATAGGGTCTCCTTCTCTCCTTTCGGCCTATTAATCTGTTACATTCTGACTATCGCCGTGTTTTTTCCTAGCATAGTGTGACCATTGTCTCGTCGGCGTGCTTGCTCCAAACTCAAACTCCAGTCCGTCATTGCCCGGAATAATCCCTCTCTCTCTCTCTCTCTCTGTGTCTCTCAAATACAGTCTCCCATGCACATTACTGTGCAATGCACCTTGTCATGAACGTGGGTTTAGCGCCTACTAGATTATATAGGGATATATGTTCGACTACATTTTTTTTTAAAGGACTAGTTTGCAGCTGCCTATACCTCGGCTCAGCTTGTCGGCGAGATCAGTACGCCGGCAATGGATTGACCAGCAGTTTTAACTGCCTTCAGGCGTTACGTCAACTAAAAAATAATCCCCCGTTTAAGTCCAAACCTACTTGTCCTTTATTTTAGTTTCTTTATGTACTACTAGTTTCTTTATGTACTACTAGTCTAATATCCCATTGTCTTCCCTTGATCATGTTTTCTTTGAATTTTCTCTAGGCTGTTCTTAAATGGTCTGCGATGACTTGTTTACTGCTTTAGTCTACCGCGTCTAAGTACTGCCGTTTTGTCAGTTAATAGTCTGCAAGTGAACTAGTCCAGACTGGTTAAGCATGGCGTCACAAAAGCGCCACCTCCATCTAGTTACTAGGGAGCAGTCGACGTAATACACATGTCTTCCTTCCCCACCGCTGAGCTCCGGCGATTACATGCACCTCGCAGTAACTTTCCTTCACTGCTGAGCGTTTACCATCCTATTGAACCCATTAAGTTGTTGTGAGAAAATTTATAATTAATGGAATCATGACACACCTGTTCTATTATCAGTTGCTATTATTACAACAGCCACGACTGAAAGGGTGTTACAAGCAAGAGTGAAACAACAGCATCTCTTCTCTACGTCAAGGCTGTCAGTACCGTATTACTACCACTTTTGCTTTGACTATTATCATTTATATCATAATATAAGACCAGCCACTCACATGGGCTTTGGGACCATAGGTGTGACTTGTCATTCCATTACGCAATGCCAGTAAATAAATTTGTATGATATTTTATTTATATATTTTCAAAAATTATTTTTCTTTTTTGTTAGTGGCTTTCCATTCAGTTGACCATTTTACATCAGTTTTGCATGTTTCAGATTTAGTTTTCTTGTATTAAGACTTGTCTGGGCACTGGAGGGTTAATTGTAACGCAATCAACATTGATTTGATGTTTTCTTTTTTCTTCATCCTCTCTTTCATTGTCTCGCTAGCTATTTTTCCTTCTTGTGGTGTCCATTTCCCAGCTTCATTCCATCTCAATCTTCTCTGACCGTCTGTCTGTGTCTGACTCACTCACACACACACCCACCCACCCACCCACCCACACACACACACACACACACACACACACACACACACACACACACACACACACACACACACACACACACACACACACACACACACACACACACACACAGAGAAATACATATAAAGAGTGGGAGGGGGAAAGAGAGAGAGAATGTAAGAGCTTTGTTTTTCAGGTCGTGGTATCCTGAAGGAATTTCAGCAGGAATCTGTCGCGCTGAGACACGAGGCCCAGACAGAGTACAAGTACCCCATGATTGCATGTGAGATATTTTGTAGCCTTAGTGAAAATATTAGTCTTACTATAATTGAGCCAGAGGGTGAACCTGTAAGCAGCTAAAATTTCTTGATTACGCGATCCAAAATTATGGAACTTGGTGTACTGCATCAATTTTTTGACGAAGAGTCACGTGGGCACATTCATTTTCAACAAAAATGAGTCTTTTACTATTATTTATATATGAACATTTTTTGAGCCGCAAACACAGAGATGCATTTTCGTCGAGTAGAATATAAAAAAAAACATGATCAGAAATTCCGTCCTTGACCTCTCTTTACACATTGGTGGTCGAAAATTAACGTAATCACATCTGCGTATTTCTGCTAGTGGCTAGTTTAGAGTTGTCAAATAGAAGCCTGAAGATGATAGGAAAGGCAATGTAAACATATGAGTTTTGCAAAATCTTCTATCACCAATGCTTTCAGCTGTAATTCTACTGAACGGCAATCATTTCATATAAATCTGTGAGCCACTGCAAGCTGCCTTATCTGTAGACAAACATGAGACACGTAAGCTGGCCAGCTATGGGCAAATATTGTCAATCACATGATTTATGCTTTTTCTGTTTAAGATTCAGACTGAAATCCTACTGACACAACCTGATAATCAAATTTGTAACCTGTGATAATGTGACGCAATGTAGTACTGTCCCCTGCATTCTTCAACAAATCTTCGCGCAAGGATAAGACAATTATGAGGAGATAATGATTGTATTGCTAATACACTGCCAGTAAAAGACATTCCTAGAAAATGAAGTGATCTAAAAATAATCATTTTCCAAGAATCATGACCGTGATCTTTAGACTTTCTGTCACTGAAAAATGGTGTTGTGCAGATAAAGTTTTGTTTTTTTTGTTGCTTTCCTAATGACCTAATATATTATCATTTCTATGCAGACTTCTCTCGGACTATCTATTCTTTTCGAGAAAAAATGTCAGTGTCCAGAACTTTCATGAACGTTCAGTTTACTTTGTGACACAGTTCAGATCTTGTGTCAAGCGCTTCTCTCTTTATTTCTGTGCTCTTACTGGAGATTGGTATCCACACAAGGTAGCTATTTTTCCTTTCTTGTTACTAGATTTTATTGGCTATTCTGTAAAACCTGTATTTCTCCAGGTGGGGCGTAGCAATACTTTGGTGGTCGTAGGACTCCAGAATGGGGCGTAGGGATTTTTCATGGAAATCTTAATTTCATAGCATATTTTAACTGCATAGATAAAATTGTTTGCTTGTGTCATTTTAATTAATTAAGACTTCTTTTGAATGTATAGTAAATAATTATTTTTGTCCAACTATCGTGTATGTACTGTCTACTAAACTTGTCCGAGAATGGGGGGGGGGGGGTTGAAATGATTTGCCGGGGGCCGGGGGGGGGGGGGTTAAAAAAAAAGGTTCAGAAACACTGTGTAAGGCAACGGGACTCAGTTCCAAAGTCATATGTAACAGTGACATACCAATTGTTTGATTTCAAGACTGGAAAAGGGGAAAGCGTGTCATACGAAGACTACGCCAGTACAGTCATCCTCACTGTTAACTCTATTGAATATTTCTGCATTTTTAGCATCATTACAGTTTCCCCGGAAATAAATGAACTACATTTTTTTTTCATAATAACTTCGCCTCTTTGAAAATTTGGTTTTTCAAGATTTGGCGTGGTTTTCTAAACCATTTGGTCATAACTCAAAAGTATTTTCTCATTTAAATTATTGGGCTGTGCTTAGAGCATCATATGCTATTACTCCGGTTCTTGGAGTTAGAGTTCAAGTTTGGGTTTTACGGCGCGTCGGCACTATAACTATAACGGCCATTTTGCGCCTTTCACAATGAGTTTGGGTCATACATAAGTGCTTCGTTTATTTTTCATATTCAGAGTTTCATCAATTTAAATTTCACGAGTGGAATTAAATAAGTCCGTATAAATTTTATTACGTGGGTGACATTCTCAAAAGTTGTTTTGTATGGATCTGAAAAGAGTTTTGTAAATGAGTACCAAAGTTTTAAAATTAGTTGTAAATCTTAGCCTCTTTCATAAAGGGCCAAACTCTCTGTGGGTCCACATTATAAAATTATTCTTTCGTGGATCCAGTGGCGGATCTACTACGAAACTAATGGAGATTAAGTTTCTGGGCACCTAATCTCGGGAGGGGACCTGAAGAAACTTTTTTTAATGAACGAATTTTTTTATGTTTGCCCTTTTGTTGCTGGTTGTAAAGGGGCCTCATAACAGTTTAGGTTTCAGGATTCCAAAAATGTAGGTCCGCCACTGCATGGATCCGCAGGCATACTGATTAATATGATGTTATGAATATAATAGTGTTTCTACATACTGACACAACTATTATAATAATATTGCAGAAACGAACAGTTCGAGGGCACATTGGTCTCTACCACATCTTCATCAGCGAGTGGTCCAAGCGGTTTCCATGGGACCGAATACTCAAATATTACGAACAGAAACTATGGGTGTGGACATTGCTGGACAGTTGGAACGGGTGTTTGATTTCCTTGACTTACGTACGTTTTGTTGTTTGTGGTCAAGACGTTTGTTGTTGTTGTTGTTTTATACTGAATTATTACTTTCAAAGTTCCATCTAAGCCGCGCGGGTGTGCGGCTGCGCAGTCGCTGTTGCCCCTCGTTTCAGTTTATAAAATACGATTGGTTTAAAATAGTTTTGCTCAAAGCATCAAAAGTTCGCCTCAGTGGTTTTGAAAAAATAGAGGGAACGTTGATTACAGTGTATGTGTCTTTCAACCCCGAGGCAAACACAGTAGCCCAAGTTTCAGTGTGGCATGGTCATACGTTTATCAAGGTCCTCATTTCACTGTAATTTTCAGATTTCTTGTACCTCTGGGATTGGGGCCATCCATAGCTTACCCACTCTCGATTTGGGCGATTTGTAGGCTTGTCATGCGCTTAGATTCAATCTCCCTTCCCCACTGTATGAACCTGCGGCCAACAAAACGTCGAACGGCCATAATGAAGCCTTGATATCTTGAAGCATTAAATGGCATTTTGCAATGACTATTTGGCTGTTTCCTAAGAAACCATAACTTATATTTGATTTTATATAATCACACAACCTATTTCGTTGAAGAGAATAAGTTACATAAATTCAAACGTTTTATTCATTACCGTTCATGAAAAGCGGTACGCTTCACTGACACTCATAGTTCAACCTACCAGTCATCACTGGAAAACACACAATCTCCCGACTGCTCTCTGATCTCACGTCTGTCCCCTTGGACTTCTTAACTTGCAGTGATCTGACTATTCAGATTTTGCCTATACTACGCCTCAACTTCACTCACAACATGCACGCTTTAATTCCCTTCCCCGCACTCACTGACCCCCGCTCACTCGCTCGTGACAGTCATGTTAAGTGATACATACATATTTTACAGATTCATGGCTTGTCGTGTTAGGGGATGCCTGTTTTAGAGATTCTAGGTGGTGGAATTAGGGGATGCATATTTTAGGAATTGGAAAGGTGTCGTGTGTTAAGGGATACATGTTTTAAGGATTTGTAGACTGTCATGTCAGGGACAAGTAAGTTGCCGTGTCAAAAAAAGTTCATGCTCTTTGGGTTACGTGGTTCTTAGACTGATATGTTGAGGGGGGGGGGGGGGGGGTTAAAAAATATTGAAGTGGAGCTCAAATATTGTTGTTTCAAGATATTAATTTGTTGCAATGCTTAACGTTGTCCTAACTTCAATTATTGTTGTTGTCTTTTTAATTTTCACTCTTTGTCTATTAAAATTGAGTGGAGAAAAAAAAGAAAAAAAAAAAGAAAGAAAACTATTATTGATTAGCAATGCATCTCCCAATGTCCTGAGTTGCCCAACTGTTGAGAAACTATTGTGTAAGACAAAATTTACCAGGTCAGACATATTTTGTTTGTCAATTTTCCTGCTTTGTTTACATCGCAGGTTCCTGTATATTTCAGATTGTTTGATGAAAATACAAAATATATCTTAGGCTATCTGCCATATTGTTGTAGGCGATATTTTGTGGATTTTGAGGTTTTGTCATGAAAATGGTTCTCTCACTCCTAATTTCATTATGTACAACTATCATTCCAATCATTCAAAAACCTTTCGAGGTAAGTGCTTGCGACGTAATGTCTTTTGATTTTACACAACTCTCCAACGTTTCGATCCTCATTTTCTCGAAAAGGCAAAAATGCACCTACAACATGGAAAATACCCGAGGACATAATTGCAGATACTTGGATGAAAATGTATAGTTAAAATTGCCAATCTTTTTATGCAGTTTATTGACCAGAACTCTAAACATCTTTCTGTATCCCACAGCTCACCTCAGCCCAGAAGCCATGGCCGTCCTTAGCAGTGTGCCAAGGAAAAACGTCAGCCCTAAGACGCAAGTAGTTGGCCCGATGCTACCAGAGACTCGCGCGTTGCTGACAGACTTTTATCGTGAACACAACAGAAAGCTGGCTGATTTGTTGGGAGATGACCGATTTTTATGGCAATCTGACTGACCGTTGTCACACTGATAGGAATAAATAGCACTTCATGCGCAGGAAAGGCACCCGTGAGACTCGTGTTCAGATGTACAATTTCAATTCGTTTGAAGGCGTCATGCGTAAACCGTGTACTATAAGGTCATACCATTGATATGTGTGTATTTAACATGGAAAAGTAAAAGACCTTCTCCAGTATCGTTAACAATATGACATTCTCTTTCATTAATAAAGATATTGCTTTTGTCGGAAGATATATCAATAATAAATGCCTTTTCTTTCTGACATAACGTGTATAAACATACCAACATTCTCTTGACGACTTATTTGTGTTATTAAGCATCTGAAATAAAAACTATCATTTACAAATGGTTTTTCCTTACCTAGCTAAATTGTTTGACTAGTGAACTCGTCATTTTTTTTTATCAACATACAAAGTTGTTGTTATTGTTGTTGTTTTGTCACGCCCTTCGTAGTCTCTTACACAATGGTGTTATTGTGGTATATCACATGATTCAGGAAATTAGTGATGGGCATCATAACATCAAAGTCAACTCAGATGACACAGGCGTACTGCCATATCTCGCTAAGATGTGTGCTGAATTCCACCTCCCAGTTGTACTGGTTGTGGGTCTGGGCCTATGACAATGCGATGTGTACTCACCGAATGCTACAGAGACCTTACCTGGCTGATAGTCATCCGTCTGGTTTGTTCTTCGTATGTAAAAACGGCGAGAACAAGGGGCTGCTGTTGACGCGACGGCTCTTCATAGTGTTAACAAAAAAGACGATTGAGTCCTCTCTGGATGGAGTGAAGGGGTGGGGGCATGCAGAAGGACTTTCGACTTAGTTTGAAACACTGATCGAAAACCACATACAGAATACGCGCATTCTCATCACGAAGGATAAGTCCCTTCACCGCTGAAGTGATAAAGTCAGACACTTTGTTTGGGGAAACTGGTCGTGGCATGGGTCCACAGGCACAGAGCCGTAACTAGGGCCCCGCAGCCCCCGCGGGTAGGGGGCCCCCGGACGGAAGAAAAAAGAGGGAGAAAAAAAGGAAGAAGAAAAAAGAAAAAAAGAGGGAAAAAGAAGAAAAAGAGAAGAGAGAGAGAGAGAGAGTGTGTCACAAATCCCAGACTGGGAGATGTAATGATTATGACAGGACAACAATCACGAACGAACAAGTATAACACTTAACAGAACAACCAAACAGAGTCACACATTTATTATACATAAAAATAAAGGTATACGTGCAATTACATACAGTATATTATTCAATTCAAATACCATCCAATGGTCATCATTCCCAACATTCATTCGATCTCTGGGTCCACAACCCGACAGCTACTTATTTAAATATTCTCCGGCCTCAGCCTCACATCAATGTATGTACTACTTGCGGGCCTATCTTACTGGCTCCTGTTCAACCTAATCTCAATATCTTAATCTCACCTCAATATCTCAATATCACATTACTATCTCAATATCACACCAATATCTCAATATCACATTAATATCTCAATTCATACGTCCCTGCCTGTGGCCAGACTGCCACGACTAATGGGCCCTCGCTGTCCTGCGCGACAGCTTCACTCAAGCTGGCCTGTGGGTAGCCTTCTGCTCAACCCCTGCATCTCCTTATGCTGGCCTATCCCCTGCACCAGTCTCTCCACCACGGGTAGCCTCACGGCCCGACCCCGGCACCTATAAGAATAACATTACATCTCTATAACACCATACAATTACTATCCACTTCACCACTCATTACGAACCATCAAGCGTTCACACAACAGTCCACATTTCACTCACCACACATCTGCACTCTCTCTACGGTAACACACCTCCACCGTATTACACAGTACTCAGACTCGCTACGAATCCATGATCCTAACTTACATCTATCGCTCATCGCGCACATCTCTATACACAGTAATCAATGACTTTCCCATTCCTCCCATATAACTTATTTACATCATGGTCATAGGAGAATATAGTACATCAATCATCATAATTATCAATCATAGTTCAACCTACCAGTCATCACTGGAAAACACACAATCTCCCGACTGCTTTCTTCACGTCTGTCCCCTTGGACTTCTTAACTTGCAGTGACTGTAATCACACCGATCTCGCCTCATCCAAACCCCCCAACTCACAACATTCCATGCTTTCCATTAATTGTGGGCCGTGAGTTAATCTTACTCTACCCCCTTCTCCCCGTAACTATTGATCCTCGCTCACTCGCTCGTGACATCATCCCCCACCCCAAAAAAATTAATGCAATTAATTTCCAAATCGCATCAAGATAATTGTCAACGAGTAAGCGTGACCGATATTTACGTAAAAATGACCTACTCATGTCCGTAGCACATATGATACCGAAATCAGGGGAAAACATGGCGATCAATTTGCCCTGCACTATGCATATATATATCACATCATCAATACCCAACTAAAACACAATACCTAATACAGAATCAAAATCAGTCAACCTATCAACCATTCTTCATATAATATTTATAATGTCAATGTTTTAAGATCGACGAATCGTTCCCACAGATCACTGTCAATGTTCATATGGTTCCCAATTTTCAATGACATACGTTTTCAATCGTGCACAATTTGCGATTCTTCGTTGTTCTGTCTGTGCGTCGAATGTTCCTGTCCTCCGATGTGTAAGCCACTGAAATCTCCACCTAGGCTCGACTAAGGTAGTCGGCGATATGATTGCTGGTTCCTGGAATCGGTTGAATGACGAACGTATACGGCTGTGAAGCCAATGCCCATCTAGATAAGCGAGGGCTAGACGAACGATTCTTAGATAAAAACGTTAGTGGCTTGTGGTCTGTCTGGATGTAGAATTCTCGTCCCATCAGATGACATCCTAATTTCTGGACGAACCACACAATGGCAAGACACTCCCTCTCTATTACAGAATATCTTCTTTCTCTCTGTAATAATTTACGACTGACATAGCACACAGGATGGAAACATTCGTTCTTCTCCTGTAGAAGACAAGCGCCGATACCAGAGTCCGATGCATCTGTTCTTAGGATAAATTTAGATCGAAAGTCTGGCAATATCAGAATGGGTGACGATGATAATGCTGTCACCAATTTATCAAATGCTGTCTGACAATCAGACGTCCACTGGACCTTATCGGGCTGTCCCTTCTTAGTAAGGTCAGTAAGAGGAGATGACAAAGAGGAAAAGTTCGGAATGAACTTCCTGTAATAATTTAGAACTCCCACTAAGCTTCTCACTTGTTTCTTTGTCTTAGGGATTTGCAACCCTACTAATTTCTCAGTTTTTTTTATTTCAGGTCTCTGAATACCTCTACCCACGAGATGTCCTAAGAATACTATTTCTGGACATGCCAACTACATCTTTGCGGATTTAGCAGTTAACCAAAAATGACGCAATCGTTTAAAAATTACTGTTAGTGTCTGAATATGTTCAGACCATGACGACTTATGACACGCTATATCGTCAAAGAATGACACGACATTAGGTATGTCCTTCAATACCAGTCTCATTAATCTTGCAAACGTAGCTGGCGCGTTTACGAACCCAAATGGCATGACCTTAAACTGAAACAATCCTATGGGCGTTTGGAAAGCCGTGTACTGTTTAGATTCCTCAGCAAGAGGAATTTCCCAATACCCTTTTGTTAAATCTATGTTCGAGAACCACGTGCAACCAGCCAATGAAGCTATTAATTCCTCTTGGAATGGTATAGGCTCCCTATCGCCTACAGTAATAGTGTTTAGTCTCCGAAAATCAATACAGAACCGCACCGATCCATCAAGTTTTTTCACGAGGACGATGGGTGATGAATATGGCGATGTTGTCGGTTCTATCACGTCTTACTTCAGCATGGCCTCAACTTCCTTTATAACTCTATTTCTGGAAGAAAAAGGTAACGGATAAGGTTTAAGAGATACTGGCTTATCCGAAGTCAACTTTATTTGGTGCTGGATCACCGTAGTACGACCCGGCAAATCTGTGATAACATCTGGGAATGACGCTAACAGGGTCTGAAGTTCCCTAATCTTTGAATTCGTAAGGTCAGGGCTAAATTTTACGTCCCTGTAACCTTGTGTCGGAGTTAACTCCGGAAATTGAATTTGTACCTCTTCCTGTGCCTCGGTGTCGCTCACGTCACTATCTGACTGGTCTACGACCCCCATACAAGCAATAGAGAAGACACTCTCCTCTGGTTTCGTCTGAGCACACAGATACTCTGGTCTCTCATAAAATCTCTGCAGCATATTAACATGGAAAACCTTAACTGATCCATCAATCTGAATAGCATAATCTACCCTTCGAAACGACTCGCTCAATAGTATACGGACCTTTCCATGTCATTAATAACTTATTATGATCCGTAGGCAATAACAACAAACCTTGTCTCCTGGCTTAAAAATTCGTAGTTTGGACCCTCTATCTTTATAGTTTTTTTGCTCTTTTTGAAGCGATACTAGAAGCTTCTTCCGCAATAGTGCGCGCTGAAGATAATCTCTCTCTTAAATCAACAAGGTACTGAAACACTGAAATTTGCTCATCGTCTCCCGATGATGGCGACGTCATCATGTCCCGAAGAACATCAGTTGGACCCCTAGGACTACGACCATACAACATCTCAAACGGAGAGAATCCTGTTGACTCCTGACGTACCTCCCTATACGCAAATAATACTGCAGGGATATATCTATCCCAATCTTTAGGGCGATCAGCAGCTACCTTACGCAACATCGACTTTAGCGTCGAGTTCAGTCTCTCGCACATGCCATTAGCCTGTGGGTGATATGGGATGGTAGTGATGGGCTGTATGCTAAATAAACGAAACAATTCCCTCATCATATCCGACGTAAATTGCGCGCCCCTATCAGACAAAATCTGTTCCGGTATTCCCACTCTAGCGAAGATTCCAAAAAACGCTTCCGCGACTGCCTCTGACGTTATGGTACGAAGAGGAACCGCCTCTGGCCATCTCGTAGCATTACAAATGACCGTTAAAAAAATCGATTCCCCCTATCAATAGCTGGGTGAATGGGGCCAACAAGGTCAATCGAAACCTTCTTAAAAGGCTCCGAAACCGTGGGGATATTCTGAAGAGGAGCATGGGGTGTACGACCCTTGTGCGTCGTCTTTTGGCACGCACTGCACGTCTTACAATACAACCGTACATCTCTGTGGATTGATGGCCAATAAAAATTATTGAGAACTCTTTCTTTGGTTCTAGCTATTCCCATATGACCCGCTAGTGGGACATCGTGGGCCAACCGCAATACTGTTGCAATTAGCAACGCTGGCACAACGACCTTCTTTACAACGGAAGCCACTGTGACATACTTACGGAACAGAATGCCCCCCTGGATAAGAAAGGAAGATGAACCGTTCTTGAACTTCCTCGTTTTCTCAGTTCGCGCCTCCCCAAAACATGGACTAAATGATGGATCCTCCTTTTGTAATTTCGCCAAGCGCTCTGGTGTGATATCTAGGTTGACCGCTGGCGTCGCCAAAGGTCTAATTTTACCCTTATCAGCTACCTGCCGACGCGTCTCGACTGCGGCACAAAAGTCAACACCTTTAGACTGTGACCATGCCTGTACATGCTCTTTAGAAGGGGAAATCACCTGAGATACATTACCAATGATGAGCTGGGCGCCTGGGAAAAATCCAACGACTGCTTCGACTTCCCCGCTAAGAAAAGGTGTATCAATCACTATCTTTGCCATAGGTAATTTCTCAATGGCCCCTGAAAATTGAATGCATGGGACAGTCTCACCTGTAAGCTGTGACTCGTGAATGCAGTCTCTATGCACTCCTACAACGGTAGATCCTGTATCACGCAAAACCGACACCGGTTCGTCCCCAACAAACCCCGGATAAACCCTAAGACCACCCCCTGTATGACATGAATTAATAACGGGGATCTTTCTCCCACAAGGTAAAACACCGGAAGATAATAATTTCTCACAACTGGGACACTTAGAATACTGTCCGCCTCAGTTGTCCGATGTACAGACGCGGCTGCATGGTGAAACTTACTAGTGGAACATTGAGTGGAGCTACTATGATTGCCATCCACGTTCGCCGCTATCCTACCCGCAGGACAATTGACGCTAATGTGATCTGCTCTTCCGCAGTTCCAACATTTCGCGGCTCTACACTCCCGTGAAAAATGACCCACGCGTCCGCAAGTCCAACACTCCGCTCCCTGTGCTCCGCAAGACCTGGGTCCCCGTGACACATCGCGACCGGAACCAAAGTCCCTCTGCCGTCGATCGTCGGCAAAGGTTACGAAACGCCCTCGGCCATTACCTCGACCTCGCCCTCCTGCTCGGTCAAACTTACCGGCCCCATATGCATGTGATTGGGAATACCCTCTACGTGGGACCTGGGCTTGCCCATTAAAGCCACCACGCTGACGCGACCTGTCTCCACTATGTCCTGTCGGCGACCCCTCAACAACGGCGACGTAACCAGCATCCTGCACGTACGCCCTCGCCACTGGTTTGGACGGATGTGCCGTACGGTATGCTTCTGCCAACTTTGACGCCTCCTGCACCGTCGCGGGTTCGTTTTCTTTAAGAAAAGCCACTAAATCTTTATGGCACGACGCTTATAGCTGGTCAGGGATCATTAGGTCCTTCAATTTCGCAAAATCTGTGCCAACATGCGACAAGTCCAACCAGTTCGCAAAATACTCCGTCAATCTGGCGACAAAGGCCGCAAAGTCCTCCCTAGTATCCGCACGTGCTCGCTTAAACTTCTCCCGGAAATATTCCTCCGTACGCGCAAATCGGCGAAGCAGCAAGGACTTCAGCTTGTCGTAATCATGCACGTCTTCGCGCTGCAACTCTTTAAAATAGGTCAACGCTCGACCCTGCAATAGAGATGGCAGGTACGTGGACCATAATTTCTTATTCTCCCCCCATTGCCGTTGTGCATTTAGTTCGAACCTGTAAAGGAAGGCGTCTATATCGTCCTTCTGGTCGTCGAACGTAGGCAGCTTAATCCGAACACCACTTTTATTTTGTCCCTGCCGCTCAACTGTTTCTGTTGGCGCATTCTTCTTGATTTCCAATTCCGCGATTCTTACTCGCGCCTCTCTCTCCTGTTCCTTATCCCTAGCTTCTCTTTCATGCTCTTTATCCCTAGCTTCTATTTCCTTTAACTTTAACTCCCTTTCCTGGGCCTCTTTTTCTAGCTGTCTATCTTTAGCACGCTCATCGCGCCACTCCGCTTGCTGCTCCCTAATCCAGCTACGCAGCTCCTCTCCCTCCATTCCAAGTTCGTTACCCAACTTCATTAGTTGCTGGAGCTCCGCCATTTCACGGATTTATAATTCTACACTTTGAAAGATAATAACTGTCGGTGTACCTACTATAAACGACGCGACCCGAGACCTGAAGTTATGCCACCAGAATAACACCCACTATTTTCAAATGCAATTCAGAACATACCTAACTGAACATTCTATAGCATACTCTCTAACTAATTCTATGTTCACAAAATGTATAGCACTATTAAGTAACAAAAGAGAAAAGAAAAGACAAGAATGAGGAAATTTAGAAGAAGGACCACAAGGACATCAAGGACAACGAACCAGACTAGGACAAAGAATTCAAAAAAAATTGAAGAAAAAAAAATGCAATCTAACTACGCCGATTACACTACAAGGTACGAACAAGAACAGAGCCTGAAAAAAAGAACGTATCTACAGATAGGTGAGACAAGGGGGACAAGAGAATACGTCTTCCTGCAGGACAGAGAAGATATCGACGCTACAACTAAACAATCACAAAGCCCTAAAGAACTGTTCACTGTGATGAACAAAGTTCCAAAGTTTACGACACCTTTTTAAAAGGATAAACTAAGTTCAACACAGCAAACCCACTCCACCGCCCGTATAATCTATAACAACAAAAACAGCAAAAACAGAGAAAAAGACAGATTAAAGGAACAGCCCACAATCCAGGGCACAAAATTTCAGTTTTACTTAACTTTCAATTCTCTCCTTTCAATATATATGCCGGAGCTCTGGCTGCTTGCCTCCTCAGGCTGGCACACACACTGTCTCTCTGAAAATTTAATTACACATTAGTACATATTTATAGCAATACATGCATCAATACATATTCATAAATATACATAAATCATATCATCATGAAATTCCCATTCATCCAACGAACAAAAGACAACAGCACAAATTCCTACCACAACAGAAATACAACTAAATATGACGAATACACAATGTCAAAATGACCACAGGTAAACTGGACGAGCCCCCACTGTCACAAATCCCAGACTGGGAGATGTAATGATTATGACAGGACAACAATCACGAACGAACAAGTATAACACTTAACAGAACAACCAAACAGAGTCACACATTTATTATACATAAAAATAAAGGTATACGTGCAATTACATACAGTATATTATTCAATTCAAATACCATCCAATGGTCATCATTCCCAACATTCATTCGATCTCTGGGTCCACAATCCGACAGCTACTTATTTAAATATACTCCGGCCTCAGCCTCACATCAATGTATGTACTACTTGCGGGCCTATCTTACTGGCTCCTGTTCAACCTAATCTCAATATCTTAATCTCACCTCAATATCTCAATATCACATTACTATCTCAATATCACACCAATATCTCAATATCACATTAATATCTCAATTCATACGTCCCTGCCTGTGGCCAGACTGCCACGACGAATGGGCCCTCGCTGTCCTGCGCGACAGCTTCACTCAAGCTGGCCTGTGGGTAGCCTTCTGCTCAACCCCTGCATCTCCTTATGCTGGCCTATCCCCTGCACCAGTCTCTCCACCACGGGTAGCCTCACGGCCCGACCCCGGCACCTATAAGAATAACATTACATCTCTATAACACCATACAATTACTATCCACTTCACCACTCATTACGAACTATCAAGCGTACACACAACAGTCCACATTTCACTCACCACACATCTGCACTCTCTACGGTAACACACCTCCACCGTATTACACAGTACTCAGACTCGCTACGAATCCATGATCCTAACTTACATCTATCGCTCATTGCGCACATCTCTATACACAGTAATCAATGACTTTCCCATTCCTCCCATATAACTTATTTACATCATGGTCATAGGAGAATATAGTACATCAATCATCATAATTATCAATCATAGTTCAACCTACCAGTCATCACTGGAAAACACACAATCTCCCGACTGCTTTCTTCACGTCTGTCCCCTTGGACTTCTTAACTTGCAGTGACTGTAATCACACCGATCTCGCCTCATCCAAACCCCCCAACTCACAACATTCCATGCTTTCCATTAATTGTGGGCCGTGAGTTAATCTTACTCTACCCCCTTCTCCCCGTAACTATTGATCCTTGCTCACTCGCTCGTGGCAGAGAGAGTCTGGAATTATCTGGGGGCCCCAGCAATTTCAGCAAAGCAGAAAAAGACAATTTAGAGACAAGAGTGTTAATAACTGTCGGGGCCCCCTCAACAAAATCGTAGCTGTTGGGGGCCCCTCAACAAAATCGTAGTTGTCGGAGGCCCTTTACTTAACTGACTCATGGTTGCCGGGGTCCCCTTAACCTGGTTTTCCGATCAAATTATAATTATGGTTAAGGCACTCGTAATAAATGGCTCTCGGCCTTTGAGTGCAAAAAAACCTGGCATCGGCCAAGTTTTTTTTGTTTTGGTCAAGACGATCAAGATGAACCGACGGGAATATCCCTCGGGTGCTCAAAAGCGAAAATTAGCAAAACAAAATGGAGAGGGAATGAAAAAAAATCCCAAAATAGATGCCTTTTTTAAGCAACCCCCAAAAATGGATGAGCTTGGTAATGCCAGTGATTGTGTCAACCCCAGGCCAGTGTCAGATCAAAGTCCAACTTTAGAACCTGGACCAAGCATGCAACAAGAGGAATCAAAATCCACTGGTAAGTAGCCAAGATCTCGATCTAGATCAAGATTAGATCTAGATATATCTAGACGTCTAGATCTAAATCTATACATGTATCTAGCTTTCTCTTGACTTAAATTCTAGTGCATGTAATTATTGAGTTGCCAGCAAAGAGACGGCAAAAATTTTGGTATAGATCTAGATCTATATTTAGAATTCTCTGTAAACTGTGATCTTCCAGCCCAGCAAATTACGAGCACGAGATCTAGTAGTGCCGGTGTTGTTGCTATTGCTGCTGTTGTTGTTATTGTTGTTGTTTTGTTGTGTTTTCATTTTTTAAAGTTATTGTCTTTCCAATCGTAACGTAAATGTAACGTATATCACAACAAAGTATGAATTAGAAAACTAGATCTATCTATATCTAGTGATATAAGTCACTATTTCTTTCTTTATCTCACCTTTTTTTCAGGTCACACGAAAGAAGGTAGTGTAGAACTACATGTACCAGAAATAGATCTATAACATTGGACTACCCAACTGACAAGGGTAATTTTGCCGATGATCTAACCGATGATATGAAACATTTCATCGTTCAACATATTGGACTTTGTCGCCCGAAAGGGCCATTTCCAAGGAATACACAAAATAGAAGCTTTTCTTCTTATTTCTATGGTGAAGATTCTACACAGTTCTCACATTCTTCTAATATATGGCTTTGCTATTCACAAATACAAGATGTACCTTACTGCCATTTCTGTTGGCTTTTTTCCCCCGACCACCGAAAGTTCGACACTCGGGATTGGCAAGGTTTGTCTAAAAAAGTCAAAGAGCATGCACTATCAGGAGCCCACATTCAAGCCTGCATAGTTGGAAACCATTGGAAACAACACAAAACAGTCGATCACAAGATCGATGCAAGTTTATCTGATGTGACTAGATTCTGGAGAGAGATTTTGAGAAGACTTGTTGAAATTATTTTGACAATAGCTAGAAATAACATCGCCCTGAGAGGAACGACTGATCAACTTGGTGCTATTTCAAATGGGAACTTTCTTTCACAGGTGGAACTGTTGGCCAAGTTTGATGTTTCTATGAATACCCTAGTGAGCAAAAAGAAAGGGTCTACTAACTATTTAAGTCCACTTATTCAGAATGAACTTATTGGTATTTTAGCATCAAGAGTGAGATTAGACATTTTAAATGAATTGAAAAGTGCCAGATTTTATTCCATCAGCATGGACACCACCCAGGACAGTTCGAAAAAAGACCAATTGAGCTTAATTTTTCGATATGTATTAGTGGAGGACAGTGTCAACGTTCATGAAGCTTTTATCAATTTCTATCATATCCACGACCAGACATCGGAGGGCCTACAAACAGCACTACTGTCGTTCCTAAAGGAGCATTCAATTGATTTAAAACACTGCAGAGGACAGGGCTATGACGGTGCTGCGAACATGTCCCGGTCATGCCAGGGTCTTCAAAAGAGGATTATTGACTCTCAAGCAAACGCATTTTACGTGCATTGTGCAGCGCATAACCTGAATTTAGTTGTCAACGGCGCAGTGAAAGGAATTGTAGAAGTCAGGATTTTTTTCGATATCATTCAGCAGCTGTACGTATTCTTCGGCCACAGCATCAACAGGTGGGACATTCTCGCTGAAATCACTTCTGAGTCGGAAAGTACACTGAAAACGTTAAACCCTACACGTTGGTCTGGAAGAGTCACCTCTTTAACTGCTGTGAGACTAAGATTTCCAGATGTTTTAAAAGCTCTCAGCAAGATTGTGCTCTCCAGAATACAAACAAGGACACGATTCATGAAACTATATCACTGAGGAACAAGATGGAAAATTTTGACTTCATTGTGATTCTCAGTTCTCAGTGACGTTTTGTCCGACATCAATGTAGCATCAAAGCTGCTTCAAACCAAAGATCTTGACTTATCAAAAGCTGTGTGTGAGCTGGATGCTGTGTTGTCCAAACTGAAGCAACATCGACAGGATTTCAGTTCATTTCTGGCGAGGAGTGAAGACACTGCTCGACGATGGTCCATACCCACAACATTCAAACAGAAGAGAAAGGCAGCAGTAAAGTTTGATGATGATATCGACCCGGAGAGAATGTTCAAAGTAAAAATGTTCTATGGCATTTTGGATACTATGATCCTGCAATTGGAGTCTCGCTTCACAGGAACAAAGAAAATCACCTCGCTATTCAAAGTCGTGAACCCACCATCGCTTCTCACTTTACAAGAAGTTGATATCAATACTGAAGTTAACAGGCTTGTTGAAGCGTACCCTGAAGACTGGTCTAAGGCACTAGCTACAGAGCTGGTTATGATGAAGACCTCTATGGGTGATAAACTAACAGGATTGTCTTCTGTGCGACAGCTCGCAACCTGCCTGCTAGTAGATTATAAAGAGGTTGCTCCTAGCTTTCCCAACATCTGCGTTCTCCTGCGCATCTTCATGACAATCCCTGTGACTGTTGCATCCGCGGAGAGGTCATTCAGTAAGCTGAAGATTATAAAAAAACTATATGAGAACATCCATGAGCCAGGAACGCTTGCAAGGTTTGGCACTGCTCAGCATTGAAGCAGAGAGAGCAAGAAAACTAGACTACGAGCAAGTAATCAACGATTTCGCGGCCATGAAAGCAAGGAAAGCACCGATGGTTTAAGGTAAGCATTATTTTATTTTTTATTTTGCTTCTGTTCATTTTACTGGTTTTTATTTTTAGTTTCAGTTGCTTGCATGGTTATTGATGCTTGGATTCTTTTGTTATGTAGTTGCAGTTGTGTTCATTTTAATTTACTTTTATTTTCTTGTTTTTTGTTTGGGGATAGTTGTTGTTGTTGTTGTTGTTGTTAGTGGCGGCGGTGGTGGTGGTGGTGGTAGTGGTAGTGGTGGTGGTGATGGTGTGGTGGTGGTAAATATTGTTTTATCCACTAGATTATTCCGAATAAAAAATCCACGTGACGCGCCCCACGTTCCCTGCGTACCATACGCCACTATATTTGGCTGTTCGGGCCACACGTCCTCAGCTCCGGTGCTACAGTATAAGCGAGTACATGTACATGTGTTGGGTGGGTAGGCCTATGCTTAGTCTGCGGAAGGGGGACCCCGATAAGAAAGTTTGCGGGGGGGGGCGCTTGGCTAGTTACGGCCCTGCACAGGCAGCAAGGATGCCTACATCTGAAACCCTCAGTAGAAATCTTACACACTTTGTTTCAACACTGGCTTGCTGGTAGATTGCCTGTCCACCATTTGACCAAAGAGAGATGACGACAGTGAGTGAGTTGTAATGCGAACAAAGTCTCTATTAGGCTACAAACGCGTGCACAGTTGAATTCAGGTTCAACATTTAGCTCAAGAGTGGAAGCTATATCCCTGGCCCTTCCGTGAATCGCACATTATTTTCTATATTGCATAACTTCAAATGACGACTCACTTTTGCCCAATATTCTACACACTCTATGCAAAAATTTCATTTTTTTTTTCTACCAATGAAGGAAAAGTACAATCTTTCAAATATTTACAGCTAAAAACGTAAGAAGATAAGCAATGCATTTGAAGAAATTTTTTTCTCCTTCTTGTAAATCTGTCCCTTGCACTTGTGCAGTTTCATATGTGGTTACAAAACTTGGCCACCGATAGGTTTATCAGTTTTCTGCTGAACCCTTGGGAAAAGGGGGAGGGGAGGGGGGGGGGAATTAGATCGTTTTAATGAAAAGATTTGACACAATGCTATGCCACACAACAACTTACGATGCACAGCATGTCTACTGGATAGAAATTTCTTAACGAGGACAGGATGAAGCCCTGTACGAAAGGCAGGTAATACAGTCTGCGGTGTACGTAGCTGTTGTGATCTTCTGCAAAAAAATATGGCAGCATCCTCCCGCTGCAATCAACTGAAAAGGCCAGTCATCTTACCTTTCTCTCTCCCCCCCCCCCCTTTTTCTGCCAGTACAAATACAGGTACAGTCATGATGGACAGTCACTGCGAAGCAGTTTGTCCACGATTGTGTCCTTCGTTGACTTCCCAGTTTTCCGTTCACGCATGTCTAGGGTCCACCATCTTGCGAATTTAGTGAATTTGGTGGTGAATCCTGATCTCAATCGGTCTTTGACGGCTGATCTCAGTGCCCAACTCGCCGCAGGTTGGTCAGTTAGTTTACCGCCCTCCTGTCAGCTGGAATTGTACCTCATTCAATATTCCCCAAGATCGAACAGTATCGTGTGCAGGATCATCGATATTGTGACGTCACAAGATGGAACATCAAAGGATCGCTAGTGTTGCAGTACCGTGGGTGCCTAGTATCGGTGCTTACGAAGGCATTGAAAGCGAAATATGTTGGCCTCTCATAAAAAAAACAACAACTCGACTGGCTTCATTTGGCATGAAACTGAACCGAGATTAGTAACTATCTGACAACCTAATTCAGCAATAAAATTTTCCATACGTCCAATCGCAAGGCTCAGATAGCCTTATATAGAAGCCACACTCGAACTATATTGCATCAGTTTGAGAATAATTTGTTGTGAAGAAGTAACAATGGCACAGAGAGCACCCAAAAAGGAAAATATTTGGTAACAGATTGGTAAAACTACAGAAATTTATTACAGTGATATTGGTTTAGTACTCAGAGTGGCAGAGCAGGAGAAATGAGTGCTATAATTCTTATACACACAAAAAAAAAAATGTTAGGACGTTTAGAAATTCTAAATTTATGTTCTTGGGGGATTAATGTTACAATTAGCAAATTAAAAAATGTTTGTAGCATCTTTCTAAGACATAGTGGTAAAAATATTTAGATAGATTAGTCACTATAAACATGGATCCGAGATGATTTATTCGAAATTTTCAGTTTTTTTCATGTGTACAGAGTTCTGGACCCATGATATGCAGAATAATGAAAAAATAATACATTTCAAGCTTTCAATTCCTGGCCTGTCTATTTGAGAGTAAATGTGTAGAGTATCAAAGCTTTTTGGTAGAAAACCAAGAAAGTAGTGAATATTTTCTTACCCCACCACCGTTAAAATTGAGCTATATTATCTAAATAAAATTGGGGACAAAATCGCGTCTACATACGTAATGCCACCCTTTAGCCAAATATATCCGGCGGTTTCTTACGCCCAGGGGATCACTTTAAATGAAAATACAACAAAAAAGAGTATATTTTTTAGTGCAAGGTTCAACTCTTATTTGAAGAGATAGAGCAAATTGGCCCCCCTACTACTAGATCTAGACTAACCTAAAACAATATGCTAACAGGGGGAAGGGGTTCAGGGTTTCACCCCATCTTCATGCTAGTGAAACCCAATATTGCGTTCTACCTCTCTAGTTATTGTGCTTGTGTGAACTTCCAAATTCGCCGGGTTTCCATCCATGTCCAATCTACCACGTAAGCAAAGGAGTGCTAGATCTAGATCTAGAGATCTATATATATGTATCCAAATAAACACTTACTCATTCACCTTCAGATTTATTCTAGATCTAAACACTAGACACGGTAGCAGTAGGCTATGCCAACAATTCGCCAAAATAAAATGGGGTAGATCTCTGGATTACTAGGCCTAGATCTAGAATCCTGAAATTTACAACAGGTAAAAGAAGGCAGCCGTAAACCCGAGATAAACTAGTTTGGGGCATTTTGATTACTAAGTATCGATTACTTTGAATTTTTGTCATCAAATATTCATTAATCGATTAGTAGAGAATGCGGCGACTACTGACTGATTACTGAAATAATTGACAATTTGAGCCACTGAACCTTCATTTTCTCATTACCAAAATTCACCCCTTTTTAATCTTTGATAAAATTACATTTATTGAGGTTCATTAAATGATTATTTTAACTGTGCCATGACAGTTCTAACCACGCCAGTCAGTGACTGGGCCGGAGAAAGCCGTGTTGAAAACTCGCAAGTGGGACGTTGGCAGGAGTTTTTAAATTGCAAACAGCTATACAATTAACACATTAGTTGAAAAGCAATTAGCAGAGGAGACAGATCAGTGGGTAGTAAACTGGATGAGGGTCAGGAAAAATCAATAGTCTTTCAAATCATGTTTGCAAACAACAAATAAAGCTATGCTTTGTAAACTTCAATCGCAAGTAGGCCCCTATATATATTTATGTATGTGTGACTGAGACAACAGCTGTAACACCGAGACAACAGCTGCTGATGACCGAAAAAAAATCAGGAACAGATCTAGAACGACAAGAACAGCGATCCAGTGTATCTAGATCTAACTTTTGGAATACTATTTTGAACGACAAGAACAGCGATCCCAGTGTAGCCGATCTATCCTTAACAGTGTGTGTGCAACAATGATTTGAACGAATGGAATTTACTACATCCACGGGAACAGGATCCACGTGTAGTATTTATCTTTAACAGTGTGTGTGCCACAATGATTTGAACGAATGGAATTTTCAATGCCTGCATCTCCTTGGCGAGCTAGGCAGTAATAAAATGATTATAACTTAAATTATTGCATTGTGAGACTGGAAGCTACCAGGACATCACAGTTCTATGTAATGTGCAGAATTGTTTATTTAGGCTATGAACTATTACTAAGTTCAGGCCCTTGGCCTATAATGTAAATAACGTTCTTGGGACGGAATTTCAAGTCAGTATTGCTATTGGTAGTTAAATCTAGATATTATAAGGGGTTATTAATTCAGTGGGGGGGGGGGCGGGGGGGGGGGTTATAGGTAAGAGTAATTGATTTAGTTTAGGCATACAGACCTAGAGTTAGATCTACAGTAGCCTATACTGAATTGCTATTGATATTGTTTTTATTATATTGATTTCACATCACTATAACTTGCTTAGATTCTATTGTTAGGTATCGTGATTAAATGGTTATGGCCCTGCAGGCCTGACCGTTAAAATGTAATCATTTCGTTACTTGGTATTTAGTATGTTTGTGAGTGTGGTTTAGTTTCTTTTAAATGCAGTCGAAAACATATCCTTAGTTAATAGTAAAGTGCTAAACCCACGATCATGACAGAGGATAAAATAGTGCTGGGCGAGAGTCCAGAATGTTCAGTTAAATTGATCAATGTAAGTACCCGGATGTAAGCGGGTGACCCGTTTGCGCTGCGCTCCCGGCTTGCATTTAGAAATCCCAATCACAGGCTCGTTAGTAATGAAACGTGTTTGTCTTTCCGTCCCGCCTCCGCCCTCCCAATCTCCTGTCTTGCGACCCCCAACCCACCCCGGGCACACTGAAACCCGTAAAGTTGCGTGTGCGCCCCAAGAAGAACCCGTGGGGAAAAAAAATCAGATCAAAGAGAATGGAATTAACTTGCCGACCCTTGTTTGGCCAAAGTCTGCTAACAAAAGAAAACCAAGTGCACCAACTGATAGCAAATAATCGAGCTTGTCAACTTTCAACGGATCGTGGATCGCTTCCGGGTTTTCTCAAAATTTGGATCACGACCCAGATATCCAGATATTTTGAATTGGATGATCCAAATATACTCTGGATCATCCAAAAGCAAGTCTCTGCCGTGCATTGACACCAAGGGGGGTAACCAAGAAAAATGCCGGGGCGTCTTGCATTGCTTTTTTAAGAGCTTGAAATGTGTGGAAATTATGATTTTATGCTCTTTATCTTAAATACTGTTACTCAAAATACAATTGCTGGTCCTCTGAATATCTGCTTAAGCAGGTTTCAGTGGATAATATTGACTTAAGAAAACTTAACTCTCTCCTCATCTTACCAAATCAAAGACCATTAATCGCCACACATTCGTGTTTATTTGGTTGCAGATGGCCACAGTTACTAGAAAGGAAGATCTCCGTAATTGACACTTATCAAGAATTTACCCAGCACTTTACTAATGCTGCTGATAAAAGGGGCCAGAAGCCAGGCTTTTGAACACTCAGGACCCTGTGTAGTACTGCCTCGAGCTGAGGGTTAATTTGTCCTCCTCTTGGGGGTGTGACTTTAAAAAGTACGTATTAGCATCTCACATATATATTTTTAAAACTGTGGGGACTGAGATCTTTAAGAATCGTTAACTCATTTTTGTTGTACGTAGTTACCATTGCTAAGTGTCTCCACACAGTGGAACCATTATACGATTCGTGCACATCACAGCACAGCATCGAGAAGTAAGCGAGACGTGAGCAAAATGGTTGTCGCACATTCTACTTTCGATTCGCTTACGTCTCGTCACTGCCCGAGAAAAGATACAATACACTTGAAGATGGATAGAGAGATAATGGATTCATGGATAAATAATGATATATAATAATAATAATAAAGATGACTTTATATAGCGCCCAATCCCAGCTGAGTCAGCTCTGCTAGTAAGCGCTTAACAATTTATATAATCTATTATAAAAAAAAAACTCGCTTTTTTTGTAAAAGCCGTAGCTCGGCTATCTGTGCACCAATCGAGCTCAAATTTTGCATACAAATTTCTTTTGGTCTGAAGTTGATTCCGTACTACACTCATTGCTGAACACTCTCCGTAAGTATTTTTTTGAACTACGCAAATTTGCATTTGTTCCAAATAAATACCATCCGGGCGTGAGTTTTTATGTGGCATGACGTCACTGAATTTGCGGTCCACCGTGCGATCTCAACGTCCGGTTCCCCAAATTTGAAACCGTGCTTCCGAGTCCATTCATAACATTCGTGGTTCTTGCTGCACTTTGCTGTGCCAACGGTCAAGTAATGCTCCCTCCATTGCAGCCACCCCCAGACCTACTCACAACACTTTTCACTTCCCCCCCCCCCCCGCGAATTTCGCGGGTTCAATACTTGTAATAATAATAATAATAGTTCGTCCATCAGGTATGATGATGACCTTAACAACACCAGAGGAATAAAGAACAGAAATTGTTGAGAATTTCAACACATGGACAATAAAGAGAACTAAAGGACACAGAGGACAGAATGGAAAGACTGTTCTTTCATGACTTATGGCTTCTCATGTGACTGATAAGTCCTATTTTTGCCCTGCAGACCCTTCCGCATAAATGACAAGAGTGCTCCGTTGGTTCAGTACCACTGGGCCTTTTCTTGCGCCGTTCTCTTTTTTTGATAGCCTGCTGGACTCTGTCAGCTTCCCATGCTTTGCTGCCTCTGGTAAGGGCCGCCCTCCAATTTGCACGATCAAGCGAGAGCTTTTCCCACTCACTCACATCAATGGCAAAGGCCTTCAGTGATTGCTTGAGAGTGTCTTTGTAACGTCTCTTTGGGGCCCCAACATTCCTCGTTCCATTGGAGAGCTCAGAGAAGAAGATTTGCTTAGGGAGTCTGGAGTCGGGCATTCTGACAACATGTCCTGCCCAACGTAGCTGAATTTTTTTCAGGTGGCAGAAGATGCTCAATTCCTTGGCACGATTGAGGACCTCAGTGTCTGGAATTTTATCCGGCCATTTGAACAATTTATATAGCATGCATACAAATCACATAATATTAAGAGGATACAATATTCATACTTACACGCATTCCCTAGGCACATAATTTACATTAATTTTTTAATAATTCAAAGTACTTTCTGTAAAGATATGCTTTGAGTCTGCTCTTGAATAGCAATAGCTCCAATGATGTAGAATGTTTTATGTCTGAAAGAATGTTATTCCAGGCTAGAGGACCAAATAAGGTGAAAGCTCTATCTCCACATTTCTTTGTGTTAGTGTGAAGGATGGTAAGCAGGTTTTTTCTGTATTGATCTTAATGTTCTGGGTGGCAAATAATCAATCAGTAGTTCACTAATAAGTAATATAAGGTGGTGCTTGAGAACATTTTGGATGCAAGAGAGAGAGAGAGAGAGACAGGGGGAGAGAGAGAGAGAGAGAGAGAGAGACGGTGGCAGAGAGAGAGAGAGAGAGCGAAAGGGAGGGAGAGGGGGGAGAGAGAGAGAGAGAGAGAGAAATGGATATATGCGTGTACGGGTGTGTGTTTGTGACATTGGGATTTATAATTATATTATCCAATACTGTACGAAGTGAAATAAATTTAGCATCAATGCCCAGTTCCTCTCCAATTGCCTTCCATTGTCTATTTATAATTATATGTACTCTGTTAGAATAATTGTCTTCAGTTTTATCGTATAAGGGCTGCCTTTTTGGCACAGCCCCAATCAGAAGTTCATTTACGTTTGTTGATTCCATCTTGTATCATGTGTGTAGAGTGTAGATCTACTCGTCTGTGTAGACACCACACCAAAAGCTGGGAGACAATCGGAACAAATTTTTACTGCTGCACTAAAATGCTCTCGATACAAAACATCTATCGGGACGTCAGCGAGACGACAATGTTAGTGAGGCGGATGCATCGTGGCGGCAATACTGAGAGAAAGAGGTATTCCCGTGGTACCGGTTGCAGTACAAGTTCATCGGGGTCAAGAGCTGGTATCGAGACGAAACTGCGTCTAAAATGGTTGCACTGTGTGGGTCCCAACACAGCTTATAGCCCGAAGGCAGAGCCCCCCCCCCCCAGTCCGACCCTGGCAACTAAAAGATTGTTAGTTGTTACTTGCATGTACGTACCCCAAGTGTTTGTATTTTTTGCTCTAAAAGGTAGGTATTTTAAAGTCTTTTGTGACTCCAGAGCTAGAGAGCTCCTCCCAAAAATACTCCTAGCAACAGCCTTAATTATTCTTTCAGATTTTCTTTTTGTTTTCCCCCTCTTGGTTGTTTGAGGATAGGGGGCAGGGTTAGGGCCTCCAAAAGATTTAGGTTTGGGGATAAGGATGGGGTTAGGAATAGGTACGCGCACGTACACGCCCCTAGCGAAAAACGCTTGGCATACCGGTACGTCCGTACAAGTAATAACAACAACAATTTCAACTGACGTATAAATGATGGAATTCACGTAGTTGGGTTTTTCGCTGGGTTTATATCGGAGAAAAAAAGTATTCACGTTCGAATTTTTATTTAATAAAATAACTACAATTGTGGTCTTTGCAGTGTGGTTTAAATTTTATTGTAATTATGTGTGTGCTATGTTTAATAAAGTATAGCAACGTTTGATCATGTCCTCGGCGTGTATTATTTAATGTTACTATTCAAAGAGAGCCCGCCAATGTATGTGACACATTGTGTAAGAGACTACGAAGGACGTGACAAAACAACAACAACAACTTTGTATGTTGATAGAAAAAAAAAATGACGAGTTCACTAGTAAAAAAAAATCTAGCTAGGTAAGGAAAAACACTTTGTAAATGATAATTTTTATTTCAGATGCTTAATAACACAAATAAGACGTCAAGAGAATGTTGGTATGTTTAAACACGTTGTGTCAGAAAGAAAAGGCATTTATTATTTATATATCTTCCGACAAAAACAATATCTTTATTAATGTAAGAGAATGTCATATTGTTAATGATACTGCAGAAGGTCTATTACTTCTCCATGTTAAATACACACATATCAATGGTATGACCTAATGGTACACGTTTTACGCAGGACGCCTTCAAACGAATTGAAATTTTACATCTGAACACAAGTCTCACGGGTGCCTTTCGCTGCGCATGAAGCGCTATTAATTTCTATCAGTGTGACAACGGTCAGTCAGATTGCCATAAAAATCGGTCATCTCCCAACAAATTAGCCAGCTTTCTGTTGTGTTCACGATAAAAGTCTGTCAGCAACGCGCGAGTCTCTGGTAGCATCGGGCCAACTACTTTCGTCTTAGGGCTGACGTTTTTCCTTGGCACACTGCTAAGGACGGTCATGGCTTCTGGGCTGAGGCGAGCTATGGGAGTACATAAAGATGTTTAGAGTTCTGGTCAATAAACTGCATAATAAGATTGGCAATTTTAACTATACATTTTCATCCAAGTATCTGCAATTATGTCCTCGGGTATTTTCCATGTTGTAGGTGCATTTTTGCCTTTTCGAGAAAATGAGTATCGAAACTTTGGCGAGTTGTGCAATATCAAAAGACATTACGTCACAAACACTTACCTCGAAAAGTTTTTGACTGATTGGAATGACAGTTGTACATAATGAAATTAGGAGTGAGAGAACCATTTTCATGACAAAACCTCAAAATCCACAAAATATCGCCTACAACAATATGGCAGATAGCCTAAGATATAATTATTTTGTATTTTCATCAAACTATCTGAAATATACAGGAACCTGCGATGTAAACAAAGCAGGAAAATTGACAAACAAAATATGTCTGACCTGGTAAATTTTGTCTTACACAATAGTTTCTCAACAGTTGGGCAACTCAGGACATTGGGAGATGCATTGCTAATCAATAATAGTTTTCTTTCTTTTTTTTTTTCTCCACACAATTTTACTAGACTTAACAAAGAGTGAAAATTAAAAAGATAACAACAATAATTGAAGTTAGGACAACGTTAAGCATTGCAACAAATTAATATCTTGAAACAACAATATTTGAGCTCCACTTCAATATTTTTTAACCTCCCCTAACATAACAATCTAAGAACCACGTAACCCAAAGAGTATGAACCTTTTTTGACACGGCAGTTTACGTGTCCCCCACATGACAGTCTGCAAATCCTTAAAACATGTATCCCTTAACACACGACACCTTTCGAATTCCTAAAATATGCATCCCCTAATACCACTACCTAGAATCTCTAAAACTTGTATCTCCCAATACAACTACCTAGAATCTCTAAAACATGTATCCCCTAATACCACTTAGAAACCCTAAAACATGTATCCCCTAATACCACTACCCAGAATCTCTAAAACATGTATCCCCTAAAACACTACCTAGAATCTCTAAAACATGTACTGTATCACCTAACAAGACAACCTACGAATCCCTGAACCATGCATCTCCTAACAAAATAGCTTACGAATCGTTCAAGCATAAATCCCTCAACACGGCAACCTACGAATCCCTAAAACATGTATTGCTTAACACAGCAGCTCATGAATCCCCAAAACATGTATCTCCTAACACGACAACACATTATTCCCTAAAACTTATCTCCCTTAACACAGTTAACACAGAATCTTAACAGAACCTACGAATCCTCAAAACATGTATCGCCTATCCAGACAACCTACGAATCCATAAAACATTTTAAAGAGAACCCATGAAATAGTTTGAAAATAAGTGTGATCAGACCGCCCAAGCATTGCATTTAATAATCTACATCACTTGTCAGAAGTGCCAGTCGGAACCTCCACAATTTCAAAATTTCCAAACGTGATAAACCAGGAGGGGGGGGGGGGGTAAAGGGGGCAAGTTTTAAAGTATTTACGGAATTGGGCCATACATATAGTACAAACTCTAGGAAGGGCTGCAACCAGAGTACAAAAAGCAGCTTCGGAGGGGAGTGTCAGTGAAGCGTACATACGCTTTTCATGAACGGTAATGAATAAAACGTTTGATTCTAAGTAATTTATTCTCTTCAACGAAATATGTTGTGTGATTATATAAAATCAAATGTAAGTTATGGTTTATGGTTTCTTATAAATCGAGGCACAAATGCCAACGGCAGCGAACCTCCAAAAATAAAGATCTCAATTCGTTGGTTTCTTATGAAACAGCCAAATAGTCATTGCAAAATGCCATTTAATGCTTCAAGATATCAAGGCTTTATTATGGACATTCGACGTTTTGATGGCCGCACGTTCACACAGTGGGGAAGGGAGTTTAAATCAAAGCGCACGAGAAGCCTACAAATCGCCCAAATCGAGCGTGGGTAAGCTATGGGTGGCCCCAATCGCAGGGGTACAAGAAATCTGAAAATTACAGTTAAATGAGGACCTTGATAAACGTATGACCATGCCACACTGAAACTTAGGCTACTGTGTTTGCCTCGGGGTTGAAAGACACATAACACTGCAATCAACGTTCCCTCTATTTTTTCAAAACCACTGAGGGGAACTTTTGATGTTTTGAGCAAAACTATTTTAAACCAATCGTATTATATAAACTGAAACAAGGGGCAACATTCTGATATGCGCGGCACTAATACAGCGACTGTGCAGCCGCGTACCCACGCGGCTTAGATTGAACATTGAAAGTAATAATTCAATACACAGCAACAATAACAACGAAAGTCTTGACCACAAACAACAAACGTACGTATGTCAAGGAAATCAAACACCCGTTCCAACTGTCCAGCAATGTCCACTGCGAAAGTTTCTGTTCGTAAAATGAGTATTCGGTCCCATGGAAACCGCTTGGACCACTCGCTGATGAAGACGTGGTAGAGACCAATGTGCCCTCGAACTGTTTGTATATTCTGCAATATGATTATATTAGTTGTCTCAGTATGTAGAAATACTATTATATTCATAACATCATATTAATCAGTATGCCTGCGGATCCATGCAGTGGCGGACCTACATTTTTGGGATCCTGAAACCTAAACTGTTATGAGGCCCCTTTACAACCAGCAACAAAAGGGCAAACATAAAAAAATTCGTTCATTAAAAAAAGTTTCTTCAGGTTCCCTCCCGAGATTAGGTGCCCAGAAACTTAATCTCCATTAGTTTCATAGCAGATCCGCCACTGGATCCACGAAAGAATAATTTTATAATGTGAACCCACAGAGAGTTTTGCCCTTTCTGAAAGAGGCTAAGATTTACAACTTGATTTTAAAACTTTGATACTCATTTACAAAACTCTTTTCAGATCCATACAAAACAACTTTTGAGAATGTCACCCACGTAATAAAATTTATACGGACTTATTTAATTCCACTCGTGAAATTTAAATTGATGAAACTCTGAATATGAAAAATAAACGGAGCACTTATGTATGACCCAAACTCATTGTGAAAGGCGCAAAATGGCTGTTATAGTGCCAACGCGCCGTAAAACCCAAACTTGAACTCTAACTCCAAGAACCGGAGTAATAACACATGATACTCTAAGCACAGCCCAATAATTTAAATGAGAAAATACTTTTGAGTTACGACCAAATGGTTTAGAAAACCACGTCAGATCTGGAAAAACCAAATTTTCAAAGAGGCGAAGTTATTATGAAAAAAATGTAGTTCATTTATTTCCGGGGAAACTATAATGATGGTAAAAATGCCAAATTATTCAGTAGACTTAACAGTGAGGATGAGTTTACTGGCGTAGTCTTCGTATGATATGCTTTACGTTTTTCTAGTCTTGAAATCAAACAATTGGTATCTAACTGTCACGTATTACTTTGGAACTGAGTCGCATTGTCTTACACAGTGTTTCTGAACTCTTGTTTTTAATCCCCCCCCCCCCGCCCCTGGAAAATCACTTCAACACCCCCTCCCCCCACCCCCAATTCTCGGACAAGTTTAGTAGACAGTACATACACGATCGTTGAAAAAAAATATTTATTTACTATACATTCAAAAGAAGTCTTAATTAAAATGACACAAGGAAACAACAGTTTATCCACACAGTTAAAATTTGCTATGAAATTAAGATTTCCATGAAAAATCCCAACGTCCCATTCCGAAGTCCTACCACCACCAAAATATTGCTACGCCCCAAGTTAGGATTTCCGAGGATATAGCTCGCGACTGCACGAGAGGGGCACACCAGTGAATAACGAAACAAACACAAGTTATAAATTTAAGTCAGGCCTGCAGGGCCGTATATCTATTGAAATAAATTCGACTGCATATATATATGTATGTGTAATGATTATATCAATACACCAAAAGGCATTATAGTTGCAAGCCAACGCTAGTCAGCTACTTCACCGCTAGGCTAAGTATCAATTGCATATAATAACCACGACTGCACAATTTATACAGTGCTGCAGTGACGGTCTCAACGCATCACCAACATTATTATAATGCAAAAACCAATTCCAACAAAATAATACTTTCTAGTTAGACTAGAACACAGATATAGATCTAATAACTCACTCTCCCTCACTTCAAAACAATAATGATAATCCGTTATCTAGCTACAATTAAGTTATCATCGTTAAGCTAGTAACGATTATGGGATTTTACAATATTAACGACTCGCTGTTAAATATTCGCATCCACTACGGGAGGGCAGCTCCTCCCCGGAGAACAGTTCGTTGATTTCTCGGCTGCTGTAGGGATGGTCCCTGTAGAGATCTAGATTAATGGTTTATGTTTTACGAACTTACATTGGCCCGTTCACTGGATTGTGAACGGAATACTGAATGTGCGCTGTTTACTGATGTTCTGTCTCAAAGCTTTCTTGAATGGGCTCTCGCCGTCAATATAGTTGTTATTCAGGACGGCGGGTATTCATTATACTCACTCTCGTGGAGGTCTACGGAATTACTTCTTCTTCTTCTTCTTCTTCCTTAAAACTGGTTTTCTCAGATTTGAGTATCTCACCAGTGCGCAATAAAAATCGACTCCGCCCGTGTCCCTGGGAGTTAAAAATTTATATACATATAAGGGTGTAAGAAGCGGGAGTCGATTAGATTTATAAAAACTTATAAAAACACTTGATCGTGGCCATGAGCAGATCAACCAATCTTATCACTGGGTTTATAAGTATATCTATGCAGCCTGTTCAGTAGCTAGCTCTCAACGTGTGCTTTTCTAGTCTTAAAAGAGTCTAGGCTACTGCACAATTTTAGGTCCTCCGGCAAAGAGTTCCACAGCCTCAACGTGCTCGGATAAAAAGAATATAAGTGGCCGTCAACACTGGACGATGGTATGGCATAGGTCTGGCTATTCCGCCCAGTCTTACTAAAATTAATCCCAATGTGTTCCATGGGTATATCCATCAGACCGCATCTACCTTTAAAGAAGCTGGTAATTTCACATGTCAGGCCAGAGTTTTCTGCTATTGTATAACAGTACACAATACAGCCTGCTACTGTCACCCCCACTGTCTTGTGGGTCATCTCGGGAGAGAGGAAGACTAGGGGAAGGTAACCCTGAATACAAATACCACACTGCCTTGTGTGTTGCTATGATAGCAAAGGCTATGGGAGTAAACCCAGACAGAAAATCAGGAGTGGAGACCCGAAGGTGGTTGTCAGGGAGAACTGCATCAAACTGGCTTCCAGCATCTCCTGCAGCCGGACTAGTTCCAAATGTATTGACCTGGTCTCTCCCTTGGGTTTAACTAGAATGGCAGAGAGAGGGGTGGTGCCTCTGGGCAAAGCACCATCTCTTAAAAATAGCCCAGGCAAGGCAGCAAAACGAGGAGGCGTTTGCTCGGGCTTGGCAAGCGTCTGTCTCTCCTCTATAAGCCCACCCATTTCCGATTTGGAGAGGACACTCCAGCCATCCGTTATGGATGGGCACAACACGGGAGGTGGCAGTTACCGGTGATAAGCTCAATCCATTTGGCGTACGGATGAGCGCCAGGGGTCCCCTCTGTCGGTGGGAGCGGCTTTTCAGCTGCATTGATCAACTACCGCCCGCCGTAACCTGGGCAGCCCCCAGGCAGTTGGGTGTTGTTCCGCCACGTCAGCCTGCTTCATAAGGTGGTTGGAGCTAGACCAAAAGTCAAAAAGCTGACGTAAAGTGTGCACCTGGCAAAAACAGAAAAATACTAAAACTTGGTACCTGGAACGTCAGAACAATGCGCCCAGGCTTGCAACAGCAAGATCTCACTGATATTGACTCCATCAGGAAATCCCAAATTATTGATCGAGAACTTCAGCTACTAAACATCGACATCGCTGCCCTTCAAGAAACTCGACTTCCCGACTCCGGGTCAGTCAAAGAAGAAAACTACACCTTCTTCTGGCAGGGCCTTAGCAGCGAACAGCCGAGAATCCACGGCGTGGGCTTCGCCGTAAAAAACTCCCTTATCAATTCGATCGCAACTCCAATTGGAGTGTCAGAACGCATCATGACACTCAGACTGAACACCCGGTCTGGTTTTACCAACATTATCTGTGTCTATGCCCCAACACTTACCTCCTCTGACGAAACCAAAGACATTTTCTACGAGGCATTGCAGAGGACTCTCCACAACATCCCTCTCACCGAAGGCCTGCTAATTCTGGGTGACTTTAACGCTCGAGTGGGAGCAGATCACTCCGCATGGCCAAAGTGCATTGGGCACTTCGGCATTGGCAACATCAACGAAAACGGGCAGCGCCTTCTGGAGCTATGCTCCGTAAACTCATTATGTGTTACAAACACGTACTTTGACCTTAAGAGATGCCACAGAACATCATGGCGCCATCCCAGGTCTGGCCATTGGCATCAATTAGATCTTATTCTCTCAAGGAGGAAGAGTTTGGGCTGTATAAAAATAACTCGTTCCCTCCACAGTGCTGACTGTGACACCGACCATGCACTGGTAGTCAGCAAAATCAAAATTTCGGCCAAGAAAATATACAGATCAAAAGCCCCTTCAATCCCTAAGATCAATGTAACAGCAATCAGAGATGAATCAAATAGAAAGTCGTTTGAAAAGTTATTTGCTGAAAGCATGGATAATGTCACCCAATGTGACTCGGTAGATGAAACATGGAACACTCTCAGTTCAAAAATTCATGACTGTGCCATCAAGTCTTTTGGACAGCATAAAGTTTCAAACAACGACTGGGTAGCCCAGAACAGCGAAATTCTCCTACCTCTCATTGAGCAAAAGAAATCTGCTTTCAATGAGTATAACAAAAATTGCAATCAGAGTACAAAAACTTGTTTGAAAAATGCAAAAGCTAAACTTCAGCTGGAGGTAAAACGTTGCGCCAACAAATACTGGACAGACTTGTGTAACAGCATACAAGAGGCAAATGAAAAGGGAGATATGAAAACCGCCTTTAGTCAGATGAAAGTAGCTCTTGGGCCAATCATCACCAAAAGCGCCCCACTTAAGTCTGTAAATGGTGAACCCATCACAGATAAAAATGAACAACTGAATAGGTGGGTAGAGCACTACTCTCTGTTGTATTCAACTGAGAAAAATATTCCACCAGATTTTGAGGAACACCTCCAAAAACTGCCAATAATGGCCGAACTTGACGCTGAACCTTCCTTAGTCGAGCTTTCCAATGCAATCGACCACCTGTCTGCTGGAAAAGCCACAGGAAGTGACAACATTCCGGCAGAGGTATTAAAAGACCTAAAAGGCCCACTATTACCACACCTGTATAATCTGTTACTGCAGTGTTGGAAAGAAGGCGTGATACCACATGATATGAGAGACGCCAAAATTGTCACACTTTACAAGAACAAAGGAGACAAAGGCGACTGCAACAACTATCGAGGCATATCCCTCCTCAGCATTACTGGAAAGGCTTTTGCTCGCGTCATCCTCTGCCGCCTTCAACAACTGGCGGAAAAAGTCTTACCAGAAACACAATGTGGCTTTCGAAGCAAACGATCAACTATTGACATGATATTTGCACTTCGGCAAATCCAAGAAAAATGTAAAGAACAAAACAGGCCGCTTATAACATGCTTTGTGGACCTAACAAAGGCTTTCGACACCGTAAGCCGATCTGGCCTGTATGCAGTCCTTAAATCCATAGGCTGTCCACCAACATTGCTAAAACTTATTGCATCCTTCCACACTGACATGAGGGCATGTGTCAACTTTGAGGGCTGCACATCCAATTCATTTGCTGTAAACAGCGGTGTGAAGCAGGGATGTGTTCTTGCTCCTACCTTATTTGGTATATATTTTGCAGCCCTACTCAAGAATGCCTTTGGTCAATGTTCAGGTGGAGTACTTATTAACACCAGAGTGGACGTCTCCATTTTTAATGTTGCCAGACTAAAAGCAAAATCTCGTACAGAGCATATTATGTTACAAGAGCTCCTCTTCGCAGATGATGCTGCAATCGTGGCCCACGATGAAACCACGCTCCAGGCTCTCATCAATAGCCTTGCCAAAGCCTGTGACAAATTCATGCTAAAGATCAGTGTCTCAAAAACTGTAGTTTTGACACAAGGCTTGAGAAACCCCAACCCAATCATGCTGAATGGCTCTCCTCTGGAGCAAGTGGGAAAATTCTGCTACCTAGGCTCAACCATCAGTGGTAGCACAGACATAACAACTGAAATAAATGCCAGAATAGGAAAGGCGGCCACAGCTTTTGGCAAACTCTCAAAAAGGGTGTGGAACAATAGCAAGCTGACCATCAAAACAAAGGTACTCGTGTACCAAACTTGCGTCCTAAGCACCCTGCTGTATGGCTCAGAGACATGGACCACCTACTCCAAACATGAAAGATCCCTCAACTCCTTCCACCTGCGCTGCCTACGCAAAATTCTCAAGATCAAGACTTAGTGGCAAGACAGGATCTCAAATATCGAAGTTCTGAGCCGAGCCAACATTCCATCAACTCAGGCTCTCCTAGGCAAAAAAAGACTGCGGTGGCTTGGACATCTCCACCGTATGGAAAATGATCGCATCCCCAGACAAATTCTCTACGGGGAACTTGCTACTGGCAACCGACCCAGAGGTAGGCCACATCTGCGATTCAAAGACACTTGCAAGGTCACGATGAAAGCATTCAACATCGACCCCAATGAATGGGAGAACCTTGCAAATGATCGAAGCAGATGGAGACAAAAATTGCGCAGTGGCACGCTCGCAATAGACTTCAAGGCAAAAGAAACATACCTGACAAAACGACAGAGGCGGAATGAAAACACTCGCCAAAGTGAACCCAAAAGACTGACCTGCAATTGTCACGAGCAGAGTTAGGGTCTTGGGGATGTTACGACTGCACGAGAGGCAGCTAACTCACACTCGGACACAACCACACAAGAAAAGTACTAAATAACTAGAGCGTATATATGTCAGGCCGGTCAGGCCATAGTTTACATAAATATTAATAACAAAACAAAAGACAATAGAGGTATATATTCAAACCAAAAACTCTAATTAATAACTTAACCAATGATATTCATGTAACTATGGAGGTACTGCAATCTAGTAAATAGGTATATTATACGAAACTGGATATCAATTTAAAGTGACAGTTGAGTCGCCACTGGCCAGTCGCCAGGCAAACTCTCCATAAATCATATGGGCTTAAATGTTAGGAGAGCCCAGTACGTTCAAAGCCTACAGAAGCACTCTTCGGCTTGTAGGTAATTTAAGCAGTTGCCAAAAGACTATATTTTATGCACAATCACTATTCAATTCATCAACAATGTGCTATATTATTCCAATCATACTATGGCAATAGATCTATCATACAGGACACTCGTGGTCGAGTGCCAGCTGGGGTTTCCTTAGTCTTCCTATGAGGCTGTAGTTCTCTCTCTATCTCCGATCTCTATTATACTTGAATAATTAAGATATATTACCATTGCTCACGCCTACTGGGAGGCGCGAACATCAAAATAGCGCAGCGTGGGCTTTCAAAGGTCAGCCCACTCAGACCTTTCTTTCTAGAGCTCAGTCAGTCCGTTAGCAAGGACTTCTTAGTCTTCAGACCACACAGTTCAGGTACTGGCCAACCGGAGATACTTCACGAAACGATGCTTCTCTCGTCTGTATTCACCTAATCTGAACGTTACACGATGTTATATACTATCCAACTACCCAGCGTGCTAGTCCGCTGGCCCAATTAGTTCAGCTATCTCATAGGTCGAAACCTCCCACCATTTTAACTGTAGTAATACGTCTGCACTATTCTACCAGCCAGTTAACGTGCAAAACTTGTCTAGTCATACTTAACAATGTCAACTGTCCCCACCTTGTTTCACCCCTACTCCATTACTTATTAATCACGAACATTAAAACCGACAAGCGTGACTCCAGCAGTTTAACTTTACATTTATTTACTCACCAACTATAATTTGGCGAGGACCGTTCAAGGCCACCAGCCAATTTCTCATGGCCCTGGTAAACAACAACAACTCACTCTCTGCGTGAGTTTTAATAATATCCGAATCATGACACATCCCCCACCCCAGTTAAAATTTGCAATTTTAACGATATAAATTATTATCGTAAAGGGAAGGCATGAGTCGAGAAATTGCTCGAAAGGTTAACTTAACTAAGAATACTAGGTAATAACTAAGACTAGTACTAAAGTTGAAAAAAACCTACAGGACGGGTATCATTGATGGACAAAACTTCATGAAAATCTTAAGGCTCCGTCCAAAAGTATATATCTCTCTGAGGATTAAATCTTACCTCTAAATAGGTAGACATTAACAATCATAACTCTAAAATTTTAGAGTACAACATTGCTCCTGTGCGAATGTCATCAGGAATGCATACATACAATCAATAATACTCAAGAAAAGATAACTATAGTAGCATCGATGGCATTAGTGGATCTGGACTCCTGGTCTGCCATGACTTCTCGTCCTCGACCCTGGGCAACAACGTCTGGTGTGGCCAAAATACGGGTCGACGTCAGTAAAATAGCTGTTGGATCAAAGGAAAGCAAAGGGGTAGGTGAAAAGTGTTCACAATGGGTGAACAATATGTGATACCATCCCTCGGTCTCTGAATGAGGTGCTAATCAGTATCCAACGCCAATACATATGACAGACCTAAATAGGAGAACAAAAATTCTGGTCTATCACAACTACAAATTTCGGCATAGTTAAGCCTAATTAACACTAACAGAAGCGTCCTTAAGATAAATTAATCTGATGTTCTCGTTCAAATTTCATGTAGCGCTTCTCTTGATTTAAGAATTACCTAGCGTTTCTCGCATTTAACACTAATCTAGATCTCAAATAACATTACAATTAAATCTTTTCAATATCCTATCCGGTATAGATGAGATGCCACGAGGCGATAGCAGTTAATTTAATGCGCCGTTTCCGTACGCAAGCCATGCACACGTCAAGTGTCACAGTCATCTCGGTAATATAGTCATAATCGGTTCAATTCAATATCCATATCGGGTATGTTCTTAGGTAACTCATCCACTGGCCACATGGATAGTCACAATCATAATCGGTATTACGTTAGATGGTCCACGAAACGCGGAAAACCATAGTCATAATCGGTTGTATAAAAAACAACTCCACACTTCTCCAAAACTTCTTAAAACGCGACCACGCAGTGTCCTCTGTTACCACTGCAAAATATCTCAAAACGCGAACACGCAGTGTCCTCTGTTACCACTGCAAAATATCTCAAAACACGAACACGCAGTGTCCTCTGTTACCACTGCAAAATATCTCTCAAAACACGAATACGCAGTGTACTACGTTACCACTGCCAAACATCTCTCAAATAATCGAAAAATACCAATATCATCCATCCCACGAGGCAATCTCATTATTGCTCTACTCGGGTCGACGTCATACGCAGACGACTAAAAAAAGTATCCTCAATATATATAATTCACATAGCTCTTATATTGATATCACCTCGACACTGATACAGACTCTTCCCCTGAGACAATTTATTGCTCCTTCGGGCGGCGGCACCAGCCGACAATAAAACCAATACTCACTATTCATCACTCCACAAAAAAAAGGTCACCTCTCTGAACAGTCTAATACTGTCCTCTCGGGGGCCCGTCAATTTAAATACGAGATCGGTATAAATTAATAATTAGCAAGAACTGGCAGTGTACTCACTGCACGGATTCCAACAATTCAATAATAGTTGTCACTTAAACAGTGTTGTCACTCTACAGCACAGGAGGGTTAATTCTTAATAGCTTTTCCCTCTCATCAAGCGGAGTTACCTCTAAAAACCGCTCAACGTGTCAAAACACGTGAATCAATGGAAGTATGTAATCAAAAAAAAAATAAGTGTAACCAAGAAAGAGAAATACGATATAATGAATGTATAAAAAGGTAATACATTACAAACAAGACGCAAGAGGAACAGAACGAACGATAAATTACAATAAGACGCTAGACTAACAGAAATCACGAACGACAACAGACCCGACTAACCTGAAACTATGTACAGAAAGGTAAGAAAAGAACAGGAGAGACGTCTTCCTAAAAGTACGAGGAAGATAGAACGCTAACAATCTATACGAATAACAGGTCCCTACAGAACTATTCAAGGCAAAGCGTATCTCCTATCCGTTTTAAACGCCATCTAGATCTGCTAGTCTGGCAAAAAGAGGTATGCTAAGTCTCGATCCCTTCCAACCTCCCGCCTATCTAATCTAACACAAAAGAAAAAAATAATGCCTGTCAAAAGTAGGGGAGCTGGAACGACGAACCCCTCAAACGAAGACAAATACAGATGGTTCACTTAACTGGGCAAAATGGACTGGCTCTTTCCTTTGGTCCACAGCGCTGGTCTTGTCTTTTCCTGATGCTAGCTGTCAGTCCCTCGTAGTGGTCCCAGGATCAATGACGAGAGGACATGCCAGACATGTGGGGGAGAAACAAAAACAAAAAAATCAGCAGTATACAAAACTATAAACTACAAAAATTACATAAATAACAGTGGAGTCTTAGAGTGGTAGACCTGCAGCTGTTGACGGGGTCCTCTTCCGATGATAGTAGTGTTCTCTAGATGTCAGAAGGTGACGGGTCCTCTTCAGATGTCAGTGGGGTCCCCTCCAGATGTCACGAGCAGAGTTAGGGTCTTGGGGATGTTACGACTGCACGAGAGGCAGCTAACTCACACTCGGACACAACCACACAAGAAAAGTACTAAATAACTAGAGCGTATATATGTCAGGCCGGTCAGGCCATAGTTTACATAAATATTAATAACAAAACAAAAGACAATAGAGGTATATATTCAAACCAAAAACTCTAATTAATAACTTAACCAATGATATTCATGTAACTATGGAGGTACTGCAATCTAGTAAATAGGTATATTATACGAAACTGGATATCAATTTAAAGTGACAGTTGAGTCGCCACTGGCCAGTCGCCAGGCAAACTCTCCATAAATCATATGGGCTTAAATGTTAGGAGAGCCCAGTACGTTCAAAGCCTACAGAAGCACTCTTCGGCTTGTAGGTAATTTAAGCAGTTGCCAAAAGACTATATTTTATGCACAATCACTATTCAATTCATCAACAATGTGCTATATTATTCCAATCATACTATGGCAATAGATCTATCATACAGGACACTCGTGGTCGAGTGCCAGCTGGGGTTTCCTTAGTCTTCCTATGAGGCTGTAGTTCTCTCTCTATCTCCGATCTCTATTATACTTGAATAATTAAGATATATTACCATTGCTCACGCCTACTGGGAGGCGCGAACATCAAAATAGCGCAGCGTGGGCTTTCAAAGGTCAGCCCACTCAGACCTTTCTTTCTAGAGCTCAGTCAGTCCGTTAGCAAGGACTTCTTAGTCTTCAGACCACACAGTTCAGGTACTGGCCAACCGGAGATACTTCACGAAACGATGCTTCTCTCGTCTGTATTCACCTAATCTGAACGTTACACGATGTTATATACTATCCAACTACCCAGCGTGCTAGTCCGCTGGCCCAATTAGTTCAGCTATCTCATAGGTCGAAACCTCCCACCATTTTAACTGTAGTAATACGTCTGCACTATTCTACCAGCCAGTTAACGTGCAAAACTTGTCTAGTCATACTTAACAATGTCAACTGTCCCCACCTTGTTTCACCCCTACTCCATTACTTATTAATCACGAACATTAAAACCGACAAGCGTGACTCCAGCAGTTTAACTTTACATTTATTTACTCACCAACTATAATTTGGCGAGGACCGTTCAAGGCCACCAGCCAATTTCTCATGGCCCTGGTAAACAACAACAACTCACTCTCTGCGTGAGTTTTAATAATATCCGAATCATGACAGCAATCACTGCCATCGCACTCTCGGGTCAAACATTGGTAGAATAAGCCACGAGAGAAGCTGTCAGTCAAAGTGAAAGTGAATATTCTAGCTGCTAAGACCGTCTGTAAAGACGCTAAAGGCCATATAATTTTATTTCTTGCCCGCCTCTCCTCTAAAGGCATCCAGCCAAGTTTTTGCATATTAATCTTGGTGTTACCCTCCTCAAATTTATAGTTGTTTGTCAGGAATCTGGCTGCTCTTTTCTGTATCTTTTCTAGATAATCTATGTGAGTTCTACAATGGGGGTCCCAGATGCTACATCCATATTCGAGTATTGGTCTAACAAGGGTCTTATAACATTTATCTTTAACATCCATGGGACAGTCTGAGATATTTCTCCTTAAAAAAGCTATTACTCCATTTGCCTTACGACTAATTGTGCTATACTGTTGTTTCCATCTAAGTTTCCTATCAATAACTATGCCAAGATAAGTAGCTGTTTCTGTTTCCTCTAATTTGATGTTGTGGATAGTATAATCAAAACTGATGGTGTTAATTTTGTTTGTCACTCGAAGTACTTGACACTTCTTAGGATGGAATTCCATCTTCCACTTTTGTTCCCACTGTTGGAGTCTATTCAGGTCATTTTGTAACATTTCTGCATCTCTTACACTTCGGATGTTTCTATACAGTAGACTGTCATCGGCGAACAGCCTGATCGACGTACCATTGGACAGATCTTTGGATATATCATTTATATAAATTAGGAAAAAAAGAGGTCCTAAGACAGTACCTTGAGGGACTCCTGATACAACAGGTTTAGGTGATGATTCGCTCCCATCAACAATTACTTTTTGCTGGCGGTTGATCAAAAAAGATCTTATCCAGTCTAGTAAAGAATTCCTAATTCCGAGGTGTTTCAATTTCAAAAGCAGTCCCAGATGATCTACCTTATCAAATGCCTTCGAAAAGTCTAGAAGTATGGCATCTATCTGTCCCCTGGAATTTAAACATTCGCTAAAGTCATTTAATGTTGTTATCAGTTGCGTTTCGCAGCTTCTTTTTTGTCGAAAACCATGTTGGGAATCATCTAAAACTTCATATTTCTGTAAATGGTCCATGATGTTACTGTGAACAATATGCTCTAAGAGCTTACATGAAACTGACGTCAACGAAATTGGTCTATAATTTTCAGCCTTTGCCTTATCGCCTTTCTTAAACAGCGGAACTATGATGGCACTTTTCCAATCATTTGGCACAGATCCCTGGTCTAAGGATGCTTGGAAAAGCAATGCATAAACGCTCGCTAATTCCTGGGCGCAAATTTTCAAAATTCTTCCTGGAATGCAGTCAGGTCCAGTGGCTTTATTTTCCTTAATGTTAATCAAGAGTTTCAAAACACCTGCTCTGCTCACTTTTATTTTGTTCATTTCATTAAAAAGTCTGTTGTTATTAAAAAAATTGTCTTCTATCTTTGGTTCTGGGCTGGAAAAGACAGAACAAAACTGCTCATTCAGGAGATCTGCTTTAGCTGTGGGGTCCTGAACTAAGATATTCTTATGATTTCTGAGGTCTGAAATTCCACAACTGTCTTGGTTTTTGTGTCTAATATAGGACCAGAGTTTTTTATTATCTTTGTCTTCTTCTATCATTGATTTAACAAAGGTGGTATGCGCTTTTCTACATTCTCTCTGTGAAGTCCTTTTTATTTCTTTATATTTCTTCCAGGCCCTTTCTGAAGTACAAGATCTTGCTTTGCTATACCATCTATGTTTCTTGCGTATAAGACGCTTAGTTAGAGTCGAAATCCAGAGCTGGTGATTTTTAGTTGAAGTTAATTTTGTTGGCACATTGTCGTCCATTATGGTGACCAAGTTTGTTTTAATGCACTCTCAAAGTTTGTTTACATCATCTTTCACACTATGGTATTTCAGAAAAGATTTAGAAAAATTGTACGCATCTCTCCTAAGAGAGTCTAGATCTGTGCAGTTCCAAAGCTGTATTTTCCGCTTTATGGGTTTCTTTCTAAAGGGTTTCAGATTGGTTTCCACAAAAACTGCGTCATGGTCGCCCAAGCTAGGAGCAGGTGTACATTTTTCAATAAGTCCAGGATTATTTGTAAAAAATAAGTCTAAAAGGGCAGATCCACGGGTTGGAAAATCTACAATTTGTTTCAGGCCAAGGTCTTGAATGGTATCTAAGAATTTTGAATTGATATCTTTCCGATTCTGGTGTCCACAAATTTCTTCTTTCTCCCAGAGGATATCTGGGAGATTAAAGTCCCCTCCAAGCCAAAACACAGCTTTCTTGTTCTTATCCAGAACATCAAAGATGTCTTTACAAATTTCACTACAGTTGTTAAAATCCGAATCTGGAGGTCTATAAACAGAACCAATGACCAAGGGCTTTTTGCCTTTTACATTTATTCTACAAAAAATGGATTCACTTAATTTTCCAACATGTACTTGTTCGCTGGTGAAATATTTCCTTACACCGATCAAAACACCTCCTCCCGTCTTGCCAATTCGGTCTCTTCTATAAAGGTCAAAATCGTCTAATAAAAGTTCACTGTTTTTAATATCCGATCCTAGCCAGGTCTCTGTGCCAATGATAATATCAGTCTTTAGCTCGTCAGTGACGTTGCTAAATACTTCTTTCTTCTTTAAAAAGCTTTGAAAATTAATAATAATACATTTCAAGTTGTTTCTCTGCTGGGAATTTAAGTTCTTCTTCCTAGGGTCAGTTGGTGTGGAAGTTTTACAAGGTTTAAAATCACAGTCCTGTGCTGTTTCGTTACCGTTAAAAAATCCAGGATCATTCAAAAGACTAAAACGGTTCGATCCAGATGACAATGTCAAGTTTTCATCAAAAAGACTAGAGTTAAAATTTGGTAATCCACAGGAACAGCAATGCCATGATAAACTAGTATTTGCCAAGGCTTCATATACTATGGAATTCATAATCATGCACTTCGTGTGAAACCAGATGTGACAAGAGTCACAGGCAACAGCCTTCTGGTTCCACTTACAAGGTCTATGGCACACTCCACATGGGTACTTAACATGACGGCCAGTAGGCCCTGGGTTCAGCTGTATATCCCCTGATAAAAATAATAATGCTGATAACCAAGCATACCTGTTTCTGAAACACTTTATACTTGACACTTCACTTTGCCTAAGATCGAATAAGGCAGTAGATCTATGTGACAAGAACGACTGTCCTCTTGTAAACAAAAGGCTGACCTGATGGAGACTAAAATTGAACAATTCAATGTCACCAAACCTGATGGACTCCAGATCTAGATCTACAATGTCAATTAAATCATGTTTCTTTTTCCGAATAGTCCAGATCATGCCATACAAGGCCAAGATGGTTAAAATAAAAAGCCTGGTGAGACTGAAGAATCCGCCGGTGGACGCCATCTTGGATCAATCCAGTGTAACACTCACAGAAACTTACCGGTGAAATACAAATTAAAACCTACCTCATACCACAATCAAGGGTTAAATTTTGTAAATATATATATGCATGGACAACATATTCATCTGTAATTAAGGCTAACTTGGGTTCGAACCTCTTTTATGTGAATTCAGAGCTGTCGACCGTTGGACTGTTGGCCCTAGTTTCCGCTATAACGCGTCTGTGCATTATATGTCATATCCTGTTACATACCTCAAGGAATCAACTCACTAATGAGTATTAATAAAATGCGCACCGGTGTGCATGCTGGCGCGAATTACTATTCCCAACTATTCGGTCTCTGACACCCCACCTTGAGAAATGTCAAAATTGGGCAAAAAGAAAAGGTTGTATGTTGCAAAGCCCCGCGTGAGAAATAAAACCCAAACAATACAAAGCAAACTAAAGAGAAGACAGAAAATACACAAATTTTCAGCTTTCGCCTTTGTCAAGTGAAAAAAAACGAACAATAAAAGACTTCAACAGGAACGAAGTGAACAGCTTCGTTCCTGTTGAAGTCTTTTATTGTGTATTTTCTGTCTTCTCTTTAGTTTGCTTTGTATTGTTTGGGTTTTATTTCTCACGCGGGGCTTTGCAACATACAACCTTTTCTTTTTGCCCAATTTTGACTTTGCTTATAGCCCTGCTGTGACCCCACAGTTTTTCTGTGGTTTTTATGATATTTCACCTTGAGAAATACAGGTTTTACAGAATAGCCAATAAAATCTAGTAACAACAAAGGAAAAATAACTACCTTGTGTGGATTCCAATCTGCAGTAAGTGCACAGAAATAAAGAGAGAAGCGCTTGACACAAGATCTGAACTGTGTCACAAAGTAAACTGAACGGTCATGAAAGTTCTGGACACTGATATTTTCTCTCGTAAAAAATAGATAGTCCGAGAGAAGTCTGCATAGAAATGGAAACAACATATTAGGTCATTAGGAAAGCAATATATCACTTTATCTCCACAAACACCATTTTTGAGTGGCAGAATCTATAGATCAAGGTCACGATTCTTGCAAAATTTTAATGATTATTTTTAGATCGCTTCATTTTCTAGGAATGTCTTCTACTGGCAGTGTATTAGCAATACAATCATTATCTCCTCATAACTGTTTTATCCCTGCGCGAAGATTTGTTGAAGAATGCAGGGGGGAGATATTACATTGCGTCACATTATCACAGGTTACAAATTTGATTATCAGGTTGTGTCAGTAGGATTTCAGTCTGATTTTTAAACAGAAAAAGCATAAATCATGTGAGTGACAATATTTGCCTACAGCTGGCCATCTTACGTGTCTCTTGTTTGTCCACAGATAAGGCAGCTTGCAGTGGCTGACAGATCTTTATGAAATGATTGGCGTTCAGTAGAATTACAGCTGAAAAAATTGCTGATAGAAGACTTTGCAAAACTCATATGTTTACATTGCGTTTCCTATCACCATCAGGCTCCTGTTTGACAACACTAAACTAGCCACTTTTATTGTACTTAAATGAGACAACTTTATAAGCAGAATGGATCTGAATTTCTTTATGCAATGACTTCAACGAATGGGGCAGTCTGATTTGGTGACGTGCGTTATGTTTGATCGTGTTACACTTCAACAGCGATCCCCCTACCTGTCTACGGGATTACGCAAAATCATGATGGTCTTGATCTTTGGGATCACTTTGGCCACCAGGTCAGGGTTCAGCACATAGGGTTCCTCACATCCCTGGTTCTCTTTGATCTTTTGCCACTGCGCATTTTCCCAGGCTGTAGAGGGGCTGGCGTCAACTGCATACAGAGTACATACAGCCAGATTCACTGTTTACAACTACCACTTTCAAACTCTGTTTCTCTCGGACAGAGAACTGATGAAGTTTTATACAAACCACAGAAAATCTGTGGGGTCGCAGCAAGGCTTGAAGCAAAGATAAAATGTGGCTAAAAGAAAAAGTTATAATATATATGTAGCAAAGCCTGGCGTAAGAAATACAAAAACGATACAGTAAAACGCAAACAAAAATGGATGTATCGTTTCTGCAATATTTCTTACGCAAGGCTTTGCTTTTTTTCAACTTTTTCTTTCTGCCACATTTTGTCTTCTCTGTGACGGAGGTAAGGAGATTTTAGTGACAAGTGTACTCCATCTATTCATTGAAAAATAATTATGACATTCATAAAATTAATGAAAAATAATCTTGTTAACAAGCTAGAGAAGGAAAAATGAGAACAACAATAGTATATCAAAGAAACCATTTTAATTTCACCATGCACATTGTGCCATGGACAAAAAATGGTGATGATATTTTGATTATACAGAATGTGATTGATGGACGACTTTAAATCAACCGATATTTTAAATGTGCTATCTTTTATACTGGCCTCACTCACACAAGCGGAATAGACAGTTTGCCTCCCTCAAGCAGATGGCTCAAGCAGACATGAGTGTCATGATCACATTAGGATCATAAATGCCGTGCTAGGTCACGACGTCAGTGAGTTAATTTTTACGATCTTGTTGATTATAACCAGCGTAATTTGTCCTTGAGCTGTTCTCGTGAACAGTTTGTTTTGAAACACCTTTTTTCTGATGGATGGAGAGAAGGAGGGGCGAGACAGAATAAATGTATAGCTAGGAATGACAGAGCAGTTCTCGACCCCGTGATTTTGATTAACATAGATAAGGGGCGAGTAAAGGTAGTTTATTTAGACGCTTAGTTGGCGTTCGGAAATTCGTGCATAAGAGTAGAAAGCACGGGGTTTGAAGATTTTAGTAGTTAATGTTTCGCATTTTAAATTGTTTAGGTAAAATTGGCCTTGATTTTGGCGCAAGGCCATGACAAGCATAAATTAATATTGCAGGCTGAGCTGAAGCGACTGCACCAATCAAATGTATGAATCTGGACGGAAGGTCGAGACATAGCTTTAGTATTTAAATCCGTGCAGAGCTTAGATAGATGCCACATGTAGACAATCCATTTACGAGGTGGACGGCGATAGTCCTCAGCCAGATGAGAGACATAGAGACGCAGTTGAGCAGTCCATATTGTGAGGAGCGCCATGATTTAAAGCTCCAGAGCCTAAGCTACTTGGTTTGATATAAACCCACAGCGTTTACATCCAGCGCTCTCACTCCCAGTGAGGGCCTAATGGTGAGAGTTCATACTAATTTGTAATGACGAAAGTGAACCGTTCTACTTACTTTTGAAGACAGTTTCAGAGCTACCGCCAGACAACGCATGGTTGTACAAGCATTCTCCATGGCGTGTCTAGAGGAAATGTCCATATCATAACATGTCTCATTGAATTAATAGAATTTAAACTGTTATATCCGTCGCCACGTGCGCGGATTCTATTTGGCATCTAACTCATATGACCTGCAAGTAGTTAGAGTGAATAAGTTAGTCTTTATAGAAAGCTGTAGTTTCATTAGTTAGATTCAGTTGCCTTTGAATTGATATTTATATTTATAATTATATTTGTTACATTAATTCCTGTAATTAAACTGCCCTACAGTTCTGCTAAAAATCAAAGCAATTGATTTATTTAGTTTTTAGAGTGCAAGTATTTTTTTTGTGTGTTTGTCGATTGTGGGAGCGGACCTCGAAAGAGTGTCAGTCGAATTCTCCCCATCTAACCCACATCGCGACAATGAGTGTGTGGGAAAAACAACAACTACTTGAGATAGCGCAAACCATGGCTTGAATAAAATCGTTGGCCGTTTGCTGATCAGCCAATGGTGAGTTCTGCCCCCTTCTTCCTATTCCCAGCTATTGCTGTGTGTAGGAATGTATAAGTGTAAGTCTAGCGTGAAGAGCGGGTTATTGTACTTAATTTATATTATCGTAAAAAACAAAAAAAAACAAGGCTTCATGAAGGACAAGTAAAGTTCTGTCTTTTATCCTATAGCTTACAGACCATTGATTATTTGTGAGAAAATAAGGCGCTAGGGCTACAGTAATGGAATTATGAATGAAAACGCGTATGTATGAGCAACATCATCTCTTTGTTAATGTCAGTGAGTCAGGGGCAGCCGGGGTCGTCATTATGATGAAATTCAATTCACGTGGAACTTGATTTATTTTTTGCCGCGGCACTTTGTGTGCAAATATAACCAAAGATATTAGTTACAATAAGATGAGACACTTCCTTCTTTGTGCCTCTAAAAACACCATGCACACAGTTTGGGCGCTGATCGGGCGCGGGCCTCATGGCTCATTGCATGAAAAGAATGTTTGATACTATGATCAATTAATGATTCGGATTTGTGACAGTGCTTCCTGCGACTAAAAAAAAAGAGCCAGAATTTTTCTACAACGATTTAAGTTATGATTAATCAAAGCCTACAGTGATACCTGCACAGTGAACAAAATTTCAATATTTCCCCTACATTGAAGGCGTGGCCAAACTTGCTTAACGTAAGAGCCACACACGATAAACTTCAAATGTTCGAGAGCCACAAGATATGAACAAAATCTACGGACACGTTTTTATTGTTACACACATATTTTTGCTACAAAAATTATATATTTATTAAGAAATACATGTATGGCAACAGTATTTACTCATGTGTGCAGTTTTTATTTAAACTATCAATTTGCATTAGTTTTAGTATTCACAAAGTATACATTATAAACCAAATGTTTTCTAAATCTTGACTGATGATTGTTTTAACTATACTGAACGTATTAAATACCACATAATGAACTGCGGGAACAGCTAAGAAAATAAAAAAAATATATTAACTGTGATGAAAAAAGAGCTAAGCCAACATTATTTCCAGAAGCCGCATACCGAAGGCCATAGAGCCGCAATCCCCATGTGACCACCCCTGCTACATTATTGGCTTTGTAAAATAAGACAATTTTCATGACTCCCGCGCCTTCGCCGTCAGGCAACGGGGCGAAATCGGCGCTCGCCAAACCGGCTAGCTCTCTCATCTCATTGTATGTGGTGTCTTTGACTATGCATAGAACCGGTGAAGGATGGAAGGAAGTCTTGAAGAATATTATAGATACCAGCCAACCCATGGAAGATAAAGCTTGCAGGTTCTTTGTAGGAAGCCCAACAGTATAATATAAATCTTAGATCTAGCTACATTAAAGGGAGGATAATTGGATTCGATGCAATGACTACTAGAACTTACGCAGAAATACACAGATGTGATTGAGTTAATTTTCTGCCGACAATGTGTAAAGAGAGGTCAAGGACGGAATTTCCGATCATGCATTTTTATTTTTATTCTATTCGTCTCTGGGTTTGCGGCTCAAAAAATGTTCATGTAAATAATAGTAAAGACTTATTTTTGTTCAAAATGAATGTGCCCACGTGACTCTTCGTCGAAAATTGATGCAGTGCGCCAAGTTCCATAATTTTGGATGGCGTAATCACGAAGTTTTAGCTGCTTACAGGTTCACCCTCTGGCTCAATTATAGTAAGACTAGTATTTTCACTAAGGCTACATAATATCTCACATGTAATCATAGGGTACTTGTACTCTGTACGGGCCTCGTCTCTCAGTGCGACAGATTCCCGTTGAAATTTCTTCAGGATACCATGACCTGCAAAAAAAAAAAGCTCTCACTTTCTCTCTCTCTTTTCCCCTCCCAATTTTTATATGTGTATCTCTATGTGTGTGTGTGACAGACAGACGGTCAGAGAAGATTGAGATGGAATGAAGCTGGTCAATGGACACCACAAGAAGGAAAAATAGCTAGCGAGACAATGAAAGAGAGGATGAAGAAAAAGGAAAACATCAAATCAATGTTGATTGTGTTACAATTAACCCTCCAGTGCCCAGACAAGAAAACTAAATCTGAAACATGCAAAACTCATGTAAAATGGTCAAATGAATGGAAAGTCACTAACAAAAAAAAAAAAAAGTTTTGAAAATAAATAAAATATACAAATTTATTTACTGGCAGTGCGTAATGGAATGACAAGTCACACCTATGGTCCCAAAGCCCATGTGGGTGGCTGGTCTTATATGATATAAATGATAATAGTCGAAGCAAAAGTGGTAGTAATATGGTACTGACAGCCTTGACGTAGAGAAGAGATGCTGTTGTTTCACCTCTTGCTTGTAACACCCTTTCAGTCGTGGCTGTTGTAATAATAGTGGCTGATAATAGGAACAGGTGCATTGGACAGTAATGAGCATGGGAGACTGTATTTGAGAGAGACAAACTTTGAAAGAGAGAGGAGTACACAGAGAGGGATTATTCCGGGCAACGACGGACTGGAGTTTGAGTTTGGAGCAAGCACGCCGACGAGACAATGGTCACACTATGCTAGGAAAAAACACGGCGATAGTCAGAACGTAACAGAATGATAGGCCGAAAGGAGAGAAGGAGACCCTATCAGAAACACCAGCTAACCACCCGCGCAAGGCGTGGAGCCTTGGGGTAGCCACACAAAGGCCACCGAATTCGGTCACCGAGGTACTAGGCGCTTTATGTGAGAAGAATTGCACTATATAATTTCAACAACTGCACATCTAGATTCGGTCCGTTTATATAGTGCAATTCTTCTCACCTAAAGCGCCTAGTGGCTCGGTGACAGAATTCGGTGGCCTTTCTGTGGTTACCCTTAGTAGCAGTAAAGATACTAGAAACGACAAGATGAGACACTGTCTTCTTCGCACCACTAAAATAGCCGTGTACACAATTTTCGCGCTGATCGGGGGCGGGGCCCATGGCGCATAGTATGAAAAAAATGCTTGATATAATGGTAAATTTATGATACAAAATTGTGACAGTGCTACTGGGACTAAAACAAAAAAAAGAAAGAAAAAATAGCCAGAGTTTTTCCCACAGCGATTGAGGTTATAATTCCACAATAAGTGACGCCAATCAAGGGATATAGCGATAGCTGAACAGTGAACAAATTTCAGTATTTTCCCTATTGGGCTTTGTAAAATACGGCACTTTTCATGACTTCCACGCGTTTGCCGCTAGGGGGCGGTGCGAAATGTGTGCACGCTAAAAGCAGTAGCTGTCTTATCTTATCAGTTCTAGTATCTTTGGTAGTGACAAACCTCTGAGCAAAGAGGCACACATCCTTCCGTGGAGCTGTCCAACCAGAGCCTTTAATTTTATGTCTATTTTGACTGATTAACTCAAGGTTTCATTGTGTAGTGTGTGAATCCCCCTGGGAAACTTACGAAGTGTCATTTTCCGTTTTGTTTTTAAGCAGGGGAATTCACACACTACATTATCATAATTTTCTGTAACACTGACAGTTTTTATGATTCTCGATGATTACGCACCACACCAAATGGTTCTTTTCGCCACCACGACCCCCTCCCCGCCTTATTCTTAGAATTATGGTTATCTGACGTACGTCTTCCAAATATTTTGCACTAGTGGCGCGTATTTTAAAGCCTTCTATGATTCCAGAACTAGAGAGCTCCCCCCCCCCCCCCCCGAAATACTCCTAACAACAGCCTTAATTATTCTTTCAGATTTTCTTTTTTTTTTGGGTGGAGGATAATGGGCAGGGTTAGGGGTTCATTCAGATTTAAGGTTGAGGATAAAGACTGGGTTAGGGATAGATGTGCACACGTATGCGCCCCTGGCGCAGAACGCTTGGGGTATGCACGTGCAAGCAACAACAGCCTGCCAGATAATTTTCACTTTAAAGAGCAATAATCAATAATTGCCAGGCTCAGACATATCATTTTGACTCTTATTTTATGGGGTTTGAGACTTACAGTAAATCAGCAATGTTACCTCTATATTTGGTGTTGTTAACAATCTCCCGTGTTGCCGCAGTAAAGAAGATCTTGGAATATGTATACATCTGGCAACTCGGGTGGTCTGAAATATTAAAATCGATTTGGCAGTCATTTTGTTTCTTAATTGCGACAGTGACCATACATTTACTGACTTCAGCCTACCTTTTTGTTAGTTAACTGACTTTAGCCCATCACATCTGTATAGTACTGTACATGATAACGGAGTCTGTAATAGTCAGTCACTTTATTGTGTGTACTGAATGCAATTTATTACTAAGGGCGTTTACTGAATACCGACTTTCACTCTGGATATTTATTGAATACCGACTTCACTCTGGATGTTTGTTGAATACCAACTATCACTTTGGATGCTTATGGAATACCGACTTCATTCTGGGTGGTTATGGAATACCGACCACCACTCCGGATATTTATGGAATACCAACTATCACTCTGGCTATTTATGGAATACCGACTATCTCTCTGAATGTTTAGTGAATAACGTACCGATCATGACTCTGGATGCTTATGGAATACCGACTATCACTGGCTGTTTATGGAATACCGAATATCACTCTGAACGTTTATTGAATAACGTGCCGACTATGACTGGATGTTTATGGAATACCGACGATCACTGGCTGTTTACTGAATATCCATTATCACTCTGGATGTTTATTGAATGCCGTCTATGGATGTTTAATGAATACCGACTATGTCTTTGGATGTGTAATGAATACCACCACCCTTGAAAAAAAAATGCTGAAGATTTCGTTTCACATAATAACATCTTGCTGAGATATATAGCAACTTGCATTATGTGTTGACACACTCAAATTGGTGAATGTTTGGGTGTTCATTTGATCAATTTGTTGATAGGACTGAGAGTAAAATGTGCTTTGTTTTTCTGACACATAATAGAAGACTGAGTATGCATAGTTGGTTTGTCAAATTAGTGTATGTGAAACTCTAGGACACTGGAGACCTGCCTCGATTCTCCTTCTCTCCAGAGGTAACTCACCCTGTCTTTCCCTTGTTTCGCATGACATGTTTTTGAGAAATATCTCCAGGTCCAGGAAGTGCGGCTCCTTCTTTTTTGGTGCGGCTATTAAAGGATGAGCAAGCAAACGCCTTTCCAGATCACTGGTGCCACACTTGGGAAATCCTGACAAATAAGAACAGTCCACTCTTCATTAATTACATTAATTAAAACCATAACATCCTTAAATAGTGTCAACCATATCCTCAAGAAAACAGAGTGTACAGACCAGAAGTGCAGATCATACTTATAAAGGCGAAAACGATTGCTGGCCAAAAAAAAAAAAGGGGGGGGGGGGGGGATTCCCGAGGGTGTGAACATAGTAAAGCGTTATAAAAAGAACAATAAGTATTTTCTAAATAACCTGACTACCAAGAGGTCTCCATTACAGAGTGACAGATTTTTTTTTTTTTTGCAGTTTGTTTGCAAAAAGAAACATACTTAATTTATATAAGCCAGTTGCACCGTGAGTATTTCAGTATATATACTTCACACTGGCTGCCATGCATCAGTCCAACAATGGTTCCCCCCCCCCCTCCAACCACTCATATGACACTTTCAAAGTCTAGCAGCTTTAGTCACTAAACATGACAAGATATCTTTTGTTGTTGTAGTTGTTGTTGTTGTTTTGTCAAATGCAGTGTAAAATGAAACACGGCAGATAAGGACAATTAAACAACAGCAACAATATCAATAACAACAAAAATGACGTATGTCGAGTTTGGCAATGAAAGAGCTAGGAGCATGACAGGCGGGGCAAAAACCTCTAATATAGTGCCCATTTCCCACTCTGTGTGCCTTATGCACGCTGACTTTGCGTAATGGTTAATCGAAGGTTGGCGTTCATCATTCAACACGAATTTCTGTAGCCCTCGTCAATCCAACTTTGTCATTCGGCTAGATTTCTGGACTGTGGGAAGGACATTCCGAGCCTTACGGGTCTGTTACGTTAATTAGCCAGAGCTGTACCTACCGGGCGGGGGGGGTGGGGGGGGGACATGAAAAGTCTCACAGGTCTATTACACTATCTGGCTGTAGTTGTTGAACCTATAGGGCTAGGGGTGGGGGGAAACTCACTTACTGTCCCACAGGGACGGACAAGCACGTGAAAATGTGGTCACACTAAAAGAGACAGCAACATTGTCAAAAATGGCGCTGACAAAGAAGGAGAAACTCTTATTGCTTTTGTGGTTACGAAGAAAATTAAGACGTTCACGAGTTTCTCAACGAAGATAATGCAGTTCCTCCTATTAACAAAAAAAAAAACAACGCTTTTTGTTAGGTGAATATCACCATGTCTTCCCACGGCTTGTGAAGGACGAGGATAGGTTCACTGATTAGCGTGATTTTTGTCGCTTTTGTCATAAATTGCTGGCCTTTTTTTGCTCCGCAGTGATCAGTTTCTCTTCGTCCACTTTGACATAAATATAGAAGAACGATCACTTGGAATGAGAATTGAATCGTATTTTTAACTCCTTTGAAACAGACAGACAGGAGAAATATAGCACGCGCCATTCGAGTTTTCCTGGCTGTCGCTGTCCGTGCCTGTCCGTGCCTGTCCGTCTTCAGCATAACCGGGTTGGTGTTTTTTTAATGAAATCACGAGTGGTTTTGGCGTGCACGATTTTTGACGTGTTGCTGTGACAGCAACTGGCTGTCCCTGCCCGTATCACCGTGCTTCTACCAGCAATTTATGACAAGAGTGTCAAAAATTACGCTAATCATTATATTAATATGTTGAAGTTGAGGCAGTGGGAAACCCAAGTTTTCAAAGATACAAAGATGAATGTCTACCCGTTGTACTACCGTGTCTCAATATTATTAGATGATGTGTCATGGATGGCAGACCTGGTCCTTTTTCAGCAGGGAAAACAGTTTACTAATGTTTATGAAATGTCATTTTAAAATATACCGTACTTATTCTTTTATGTCATTTTATATTGAGACGCTATGCTCCCCGACGATGAAGTGAAATATTCTGTAAGAGCCATCCTCACTGCAATAACGTCTCGCGCGGGTCTTCTTATATCATTGGCGGAGCAATCCCCAGTTGTGTTTGTAGAAAAGTCGAAGACTTCACTCATCAGTCTTACTCTTTCAGGCTCTTTCAAGTGAATAAAGTGACAAATGGCCTTAACAATGTCACAGGCAAAATCTTCTGTTACTTCTACTGGCTTTCGTAAACTGCGCCACATACTGGGAGTCACACGAAATGTGCACTCAACTTGTCGGCGAGCACGCGAATGTCGATAATTGTATAGTCTCTTTCCATCATCTAAATTGCGTCTAGGAAATGATTTCATCAAGTTTCCCATAAGTGGGAAAGCTTCGTCTCCTACAAACAGATAGGGTAATTCTACAGTGGTGTTTGGAACTTGTCCTGTCTCAGGCAGGTTCAGTTTATTGGCTTTCAAACGTTTGAAAAAAGATTTCTGAATGTTGAAGGCTGGATTCGAAAACATTCAATGAACCTTTCCTCATCATTCACAAGCTGTGGGAAGAGATGGTGCCATTCCCCTCACAAAAAGGGTTTTTATTAATAGGATGAACTGCCTATCTTCGATGAGAAACTCTTGAACGTGTATTTCTTCTTCTTTGTCAGCGCCATTTTTGACAATGTTGCTGTCTCTTGCTGTCCGTTTTAATGTGACCACATTTTCACGTGCCTGTCTGTCCCTACGTGCCTGTCTGTCCGTGCCGCCGTGTTTCTACCCTTATACTAACTGCCTGCAATTGCACCTACTGGGCTGCGGGAAGAACATTAAAAGCCTTACAGATCTATTACACTCTCTGGCTCTAGTTGAACCTATCGGACTCTGGCGGGAGGGGGGGGGAGGGTGAACAGCAGCACGTCTATTATACTAACTGCCTGCAGTTGTACTTACTGGACTGTGGGAAGAACTTTAAAAGCCTTACAGGTCTATTACATTCTCTGGCTCTAGTTGAACCTATCGGACAGAGGGGAAAACATGAACGGCCTTACAGGTCTATTACACTTATTGCCTGCAGCTGAACCTGCCAGACTGAGGGAAGAATATTAAAAGCCTTACAGGTCTGTTACATTAACTATCTGTAGTTGTACTTACCAGGAGTAATGAAGTAAGGAAGGCACATCAGGTGAGCATGATCAGCATTTTTTTCCTTTTCCCACCAGCAGGGATTCTTGTAGTTAGGGTCATAGGCTGGCATTCCCTTACAGTAAGGGAAAAAAAACAACAAAAACAAAACATCAACGTCAACACCAAGAAGAACATCAACAGCAGTAAAGAGCGAAGCCCGGAACATCACAGCCAGTTGCCGCCAGCAAAATGTGCACCGAAGAAATTATGGCAGAAGCTGACTGTGTCTGACCGGGCTTAGTATGATATTGATAGGGTCTTCCCGGAATCATTGAGAAAATGTCGGAAATTATGGTATGCACTCACCTTCTTGTCTGCAAGCAGCTGGCTGCGCCGTTAAGGGTTTAGTATAACCCCCCCCCCCCTTTATACTTCGGTAACCAATCAGTTCAGGAAATTCACCCTTTTTGTTTACAGCCTTGACCAACGAAACTCTCTTTCAGAAACATAATTCATTTGAGGCGTTACAGTACGAACCGAGACACAGGATACTGAGACGAAATCAATCCGCCAAAATCCGTCCGTCGCGTTGAGCGCGTATCAACGATGTCAACAATGCAGCAAATGCCCACCTCATACCCTCAAGAATACAACGAAAAACAGTGTGCTCACCTGACTCAGCAATATACACGCGCGCACCCTGCAGAGATGTATTCAGAGGAGGAATGGTTTGTCTGAGCAAACTGTGTTTTCGGTATGAGTCCTATTTACGGCTTCTTCGACAGGCACACTTTGACACTATTGACATCAAAATAGGGTTCCTGGAGCCGTGGACCTTGACTAAAGTTGGACACATACGGTTCGTGACGTATACATTCACAAGATCTGTTAGCCATCGGTCTGTCGAGTACCTGCGTAAACTTTGGCTTTTGTTTGTGCGTGGGGGACATGAGAGGATGGTTTCACTTGGTCAGTCTGAGTTTTTTGGAGAAGGCACGTCTGGGCGATAACGGTCAAATCGGGCCAGATAAAAGTAAGACGATAAACAGAGTATAGACGAATGATAGGACAGAAGTAGACTCTGCCAGAAGCGCTCACCAACCACCAGCTCACAGGATCAGGCAAAAGTGATTTTATCGGACTTAAGTTTATTACCTGACACCAGCGTTTCAATGGGCAATAAAAAATATCTGTAATGACCCAGATTTCGGGCCGTCAATACTGTCAGAAGCCGATTAGTATTATAAATGCCGTGCTAAGTCACGGGTTGAATTCAGAGTTTTTTTTTAAAAACTACCCAGTGAAGTGTCCTTGAGCTGTTCTCGTGAGCAACATGTTTTGAGTGTTGTTTTTTTTGACATAAAAACTGTAGATGGTTAAAAAGGAATATGTGTAGGTAAACCAAGGATGGCAGAACAGCTCCAGTTCGTGATTTAATAGCATTGTTAGAGGGTGTGAGGTGGTTGTTATTGACTGTTGACATTCAGTGGTTCGTGAAAGCACGAGTTGTTAATTTTTCGTGCTGAGTCAATTTAATAAGATTTTTGGATTTAATTTTTATTAACCTATTTAGAAGACGACATTGTCTGTCTTAGTGCATGGCCGTAACCGACTTACACAATAGAATAAATTAATACTGCGAGCTCAGCTCGCATGACCGCACCAATCAAATCTAGGGATTTGGACGGTAGTTGCAGGTGGCTAGACATTATAAAAGTCAGCCCATACCTATGTCCATTATCACAGGCAGAAAAGTATCCACTGCGGAGTGGTCGGCTAATTTTCGAGCCAGATCGAAACAGAGACGCAATAGAGCAGTCCATCTATATGAGGAGCCTAGAAATGACGAGCTCCAGCTAATAGCTACCCGGACTTTGTCCACCATGCAACGCTATTGTTGATATTCCCTGGTTTTTTGATGGCAGGGAAAAATGGTATGCATTGTAATTGTATGTCAGAATTCAGATGTTACCAGCAGTATGAGAGTCTACTCCTAGAGTCACAGCCAGGCAGTGCCAGTATTATAATATATGACTTGAGCCATTGCAATTGAGTTGGCGTGTGCTGAGACAGCGAAGACTATAATTTGTATTAAATATCCTATGAGTCATTAGTTATATTTGATCCAGTACTAGGACCTTTTAGTCCATTCTAAAATTGTATTCTTGTTTTGCAGTTAACCTGATAGTCATTTCATTTATATATGTTATCTTTATTTAGCTAACTCAATACATTATTGTGGCCCTACGGCCTGACAAAACTTATTTCATTTGAGTTGTTTAATTAATTCCAGAAGGAAAGTTTAGTGTGTTCGTCGAGTGTGTGTTTTCCTCTTGAATTGCAGTCGTTTGCTATAAACCACATTCGCGACAAATACAGTACGTACGCTCGGAGGGAGGACAGGGGAGGGGGAGAGAGGAGGTTCAACCTCAGCGTATGAAAAGCGTAGGCTGCACGATAGGAGCATTAGGTTTTCTGGGTCTGGTAGACACGCATTTCAGTGACGGTAAAGAAATTTTGTCTTATCTATTTTTTTTAACGAAAAAGCTGTAGCCACAGGTTGTGTATGTACATGTATCTAGTGAAACAAGTCAATATCCTGTTGCTAAAATGTCACTTTAAAGTTTTAAAAACGTCGAGGCCATATCGTGGATGTTCATCAAGCATTCCAATTACGGTCTAACGCTCGTACGTGGGAGGAGGATGGGGGTGAAGCCAAGCGTATGAAAAGCGTGACATGGGGTCTCTCTTTGGAGCCCTTAATTCCTTCCAGAGTCGTGGGAACATTGCACTGGTGAGCGTTGCACCAACTGTCTCCACCCCTGGCGGTCATGGGCAAGGGCCTGGGTTGTTGCTGAAAGTTTTCCATTGTCCATTCAGCAATATTGTTCGTCCATTTCTTTCTTTGTCTGCCCCGTCTCCTCGTTCCATGAACTGTACCCTGGAGGATGGTCTTTGAGAGTCCATTGGCTCCTGTCACATGTCCATGCCGTTTCAGCTTTCTCCTCTTGACTATGTTCAGAAGGTCTTCATAGTGACATACAAGTTGGATGGTGGTTTTGCGCACTTCTCCATTTGCAATGTATTTTGTGTACGAGACGCCAAGTACTCTCCTGAGATATATCATCTCGACTGCTTGGATCTTCCTCTCTAGTTTTGCTGTTAGTGTCAACATGGGAGCAGGGGATGTCAAAAGTGGCCAAGATCGAGCATACGTATCTTATGGATGTCTCCTTGCTTCAACTAAATCCTACCAGCTGCTCAATAATTCACTGGCATAATATTTGCTTGACATCCAGGAGACGCACATATCGAAGGCCACATGGTAACTATCTTAAATCGAAAAATAAAAAGTGAGATATTTAGCACATATGTAGCCCTTGACAGGTTGTGTTATAAATTGGGTGTTAATTCTGAAAACTAAGGGTTTAAATAACGTTTTTTAAAGATATAATTACTGTTAAGTCTGATATAGAAAGGTATTCAGTTTTTTGCCTCTCCTGAAATATTTGTCGAGTTACGATACTTTACCACGCTGCTCTCGATATCCAGTCCGGAAATTATTTTCTTGGTACTTCTAGGTTTTACAGATCTATAGCACATATTCCCTGAGATCCCTGATCATCACTTTTACATAGTCGAAGTACCCTGATGATCGTAGAAGGTACCACTTTCTCCGCTTTGTCACATTTCCGAGACATATTTGTTCATTGTAAACCCCACTTTGTAAAAGCCACGTTCAGGCTTCTCTCCCGTCCTTTTTACTTGACCCACCACTTCCCTCTGGTCTTTAGAAACACAATTTTCTTTTTTTTTATATTGAAACCTAAGTAATATCAGTATCAAAGGGCTTGAGTTTGAGTTTGGGGGAAGCACCTCGATATGATAACTGTCACAGTGTGCAGGGAAGAAGCAAGGCAGAATGTAACAGGATGAGATGACAGAGGGAGACCCTACCAGAAGAGCCCACCAACCCCCCGCCCCCCGTTCAGTATCAAAGCCCACGCCAGTGAAGAGACTCAATATCACACTCAGTGACGTAGCGTGCGCGGGCCTCCTGGAGTAAATTTCTTAAGGGTACAAACTTTCGACACTATCACCATTTTAACTGCCAGTTGTGAAAGATGTTTCTAAAAAAACTTAAATTAGTAAAAACATATCAGAGATCTACAATGAGCCAAAAAATACTGCGTAACCTAGCAATACTGTCAGTTGAGAGGGATTTCAATGTAGATTTCAATACCGCTATTGAAAAATTTGTACAAATTAAGAACAAGCGATTTAAAAAGAAATGTGATTACTAAATGCACTTTACCTTAATTACATCAGTATTTTCTCAAAACACAACACATATGCTTTTTTGGGAAAGGGGGGGGGGGTGGGAGGTAAGGTTGTCTATACTAGACTGGTGGAAGGAATCAGAGAGTGCTAGCGGTCCACGGGTCATGGGGCACAATACTTGCCTTGCCCCCCCCCCCCGGGCGCTGGGCAACCCACGCCACGCCAACTGACCACCATGTCTCTTAATTAACCAACTTACCTGATCGGCTAGAGACCAGCTACGTTTGATCTTCAAGGCAGGTGAGGACTGGTTAAATTTGCATCGGCCCTGTGACTATGGAAGAGATTAACAATCACCATAAAGCTGCCTGTTGAAATATGACAGATAATTTTTAGTTTGTGTATATAAAAAAGGCATAATAGAGCAAGACCTACAGATGTTCCATATAAATGAAAAAGAAAAGTTCGTTACAAACTAGTCGTGTGATAATATACACTTATATAAGCTTAATATTTCATAATCAAGTTTAAGTATCAATTTTAATTGTACTATGCAAAAGCAAACCATGCAAAGTCAATATTGTTTTGCACGGAATATAATTAATATAAAAAGAGTTGTGTTACTTTACATTTCCTCTATAGCGAAATTCAAGATTAAAGAAAGAAATCGTCACTAAATTTTGACTTGGGAAATTAATCACCTGTCTCTCATTTGTCATTAATGTAAACTACCATCCATAAAGTACGTATGCTCGATTTTGACGATTTTTAAACGCGTTTTGTCGTGAAACCTTTCAAATGCTTCAATCAATAGCATATATCAAACCAGCAGATAAGAAAGATGGTTTGACCGTTTCTGCAATAGAGTGTTCACCCCATATTCGCATGGGGGGTGTTATTCACACCTCTGTGCGTATAAAATGTCCATCAGCTATGGGCTTGTATGACAGTATATTTGATCAAGTGTCAAAAAATCTATTGAATCTTTGCCTGTCTCGGAAGATACATAGCCTACTATGAAGAGACGATAAGACGGGCTAGATGAGGCGTTAAGTGCATTCACGGGTTTCATGCGCGCCATGTAGCGGCTAAAGGGTGGGTCACATAATCAATGGCGTATTTTACAAAGCAGAATAAACCTGTCACTTCAGGCCTTGATTGTGCCGTTCAGGGCTTAGTATGATACCCCCCTCCTTTATTAGGCTGTGGGTCCAATGCTGTAACATCTGCCTCCATTACGCGCCTACGCGGGAAACATTTCTTTTTTCTTTTTTTAAATGCAATTTCACTGACAACAACCACTGTTGACATTTCAAATGTTGCACTTTTCTTTTTTGTGTAAATTATGTTTTAATTTTACATAAAAATGCGAGGGATTCAATAATTTGAAAATCACGAATTTGCTTGCAAACGCCAAAATGAGAGAAGAATTGAAATTCTTAGCACTGGGCAAGGGAGCTCTGCCTAAATGTAAGCGGATCTGACGTAATCGGAAATCGAGCTCAAGATGAAAGACCAAATTCCTGAGTAAACCCCTCCACAAGAGGTAGAAATTTTCAATGGAAATTGAGATTTCCTTATAATAATTATCAAAGATCAACCATATTTCTGCATGCAGTTAGAATATTTAGAAATATCTTAGAAATATTTTATTTGAGCTGCTAAAAGGGTATACAAATTTCACCTGTAGCCCGGTCTTGTCAGTTCCACCCATATATATTAAACAAATATCCGAAAAAAAAAAACCACAAATCAGTACTTTACAAGGAATGCGCAGATTTATGAATGACCATAATTTCTTTTTCGCTCAACACGATAATAAGGAAACCATCAAAACCATATTTAGATTTTCCCTAAAACTATGTGTACACAGCACTAATTTTTTTAATTCTATTTTATTTCAACGATTATAACTTGGAATAACATGTAGAAAAGGACAGACTGTGTTTTCACGTTTGTAATCTCACATTCTATTTAGAATCGGCCTTCACGCGGCTGTTTCAACGGTGTAACAGTTGATGTAAATTTCAGCACGTTATTGTCAAGAACAGATTTGATTCATAAATGTTTCCACTGAGTAAATTTTTGTGAGAGAGCAGTGAGTAATTTTTACAAACGTAATTATTGTGCGAGCCAGCATAACTTGGTCTCGTAAACAATTTGTTTTGAACAGTTTTTTTCCTAATAGATAGACAGAAGGTGTGGGGAAGGATAGACGGACAGCGTAGGTGTGCATGACTGAGCACTTTTTATATCTCGTGTTTTGAACTAGGTTTAGTAGAGAGGGAAGGGGTGAGTAGGAATTAAATGTTATTGAGACGTCTGTTGACGTACAGAAAATCCGTGATCCAGAGTAAAAGCTCGGGGTTTTGAACATGTTAAGAATTTATTGCTATAAAATTACATTTTATTGTCTTGAGTGATTCGACCTTTGATGTCGACCCAAGGTCGTTGCGTAGGGCTGTTACTTAAAATAACTCGGTTCGGCAGCTGAGCTAGAGGTGGTTGCACCAATCAAATGTATGAATCTGGACGGAAGGTCGAGACATAGCTTTAGTATTTAAACCCGTGCAGAGCTTAGATAGATGCCACATGTAGACAATCCATTTACGAGGTGGACGGCGATAGTCCTCAGCCAGATGAGAGACATTTAAGACGCAGTTGAGCAGTCCATATTGTGAGGAGCCTGATTTAAAGCTCCAGAGCCTAAGCTACTTGGTTTGATATGAACCCACAGCGTTTACATCCAGCGCTCTCACTCCTAGTGAGGGCCTCATGGTGAGAGTCCATAATAATTTGTAATGATGAAAGTGAACCGTTCTACTTACTTTTGAAGACAGTTTCAGAGCTACCGCCAGACAACGCATGGTTGTACAAGCATTCTCCATGGCGTGTCTAGAGGAAATGTCCATATCATAACATGTCTCATTGAATTAATAGAATTTAAACTGTTATATCCGTCGCCACGTGCGCGGATTCTATTTGGCATATAACTCATATGATCTGCAAGTAGTTAGAGTGAATAAGTTAGTCTTTATAGAAAGCTGTAGTTTCATTAGTTAGATTCAGTTGCCTTTGAATTGATATTTATATTTATAATTATATTTGTTACATTAATTCCTGTAATTAAACTGCCCTACAGTTCTGCCAAAAATCAAAGCAATTGATTTATTTAGTTTTTAGAGTGCAAGTATTTTTTTGTGTTTGTCGATTGTGGGAGCGGACCTCGAAAGAGTGTCAGTCGAATTCTCCCCATCTAACCCACATCGCGACAGTTATGAAAGGGAGATTTAGATTATCTGAACTGCTACCCTTTAAAAAACGAAGCTGACTCGAACTATGGTAGAAATGAATGAAACAAGATCCGATGAACGATTAACATTAACTTTTAATAACTGTAGATGAACGCTGGATATCTCACAACTTACTTATGGGGAAGGCACGCAGGTCTACCTACAAAAACTTAAACTGGGTCTTGCACACCCACAAGTTTGTTGCATACCATCGGTCTAATTATTGGCTTTCACAAGTTTGCTGCAAATTATCTGTCTCATCATTGACTTTCATAATTTTGTTGCATACTGTCTAATTATTGGCTTTCACAAATTTGTTGCATACTATCTATCTAATTATTGGCTTCCACAAGTTTGTTGCATGCTGTCTGTTTAACCATCGACTTTCACAGATCTATTGAATAATATCTGTTTAATCATATTCCCATAATAATTGCATGTATAATACGACATCACTATAGTTTGACATAACATGAACGGTACCGTTCAGTTGTCGACTGATTGGTTATTGGCCTACAAGCTTATCCACTACAAAAGCTGGGTTTTCATATGTGCGGAAACGGAAACGGCAACAGAAACGTCAAAAATCCTTCCAGTAGTAAAAAGAAAGTGTTTCCATGTGTACGGAAACGGCGTTTCTGCATACATGAAATATTCTCTCAATTTCACTACCTAAAGGGTTTTTGAGGTTTCCGTTTCCTTGCACACTAAAACCCAACTTTAGCTGTCACTCGCTTGTCCTGTTCCCAGCTTCCCAGCTTTGTCGAAAAATTATGTCCCATAAGTCTCACTAGGATAGTGTGCCGCGAGTAGTGTTGGCGGGCGCTTCTGATAGGGTCTTCTTTGTCCTATCACTCTGCTATATTGGTGTCTTGCTTTTTCCCGGCGTTAACTCTGTGGTTAAGTGGCGGGTGGGGAAGGGGGTGCGGGTGGGGAGGGGGGGGGTCAGAGGGTTTGATTTGCCTGAAATTCTATATCATCATTAATTTGTTAAACCTTTTGCTTTCTCTGTTCCATTTTTTTTTCTTGCTTTGCCCGAATTTTCCCCGCTGCCCACTTAACTCGTACGCCCATGGTCGACTGCAAGTCACTGTCATCGAACTACATTTGACCCCAAATGTTATTATAGTTCATGTCGCTAAGGTCCCAAATGTTTATTATACGGATCTCAAATACAGTGAATTTATTATGAAGATCTCAAATTCAGCTCATGTCCCTATGGCCCCAGATGTTTATTATAAAGACCTCAAAACAGTTCATGTCGTTCAGGCCCCAGATGTTTATTATAAAGATTTCAAATACAGTTCATATCCCTATGGCCCCAAATGTTTATTATAAAGATCGCATAATAATACAGTTCATGTTCCTATGGCCCCAACTTTTTACTATAAAGATCTCAAATACAGTTCATGTTCCTATGGCCCCAAATGTTTATTATAAAGATCTCAAGTACAGTTCATGTTCCTAATTTCTGTACTTCGTGAATAATCTCTTGTTATTTTCTACAGAATTGCTTCTAATACTAATAGACATGTGTCCCGTGTCTCCCACCCGGCATCTTATCCGAACTGCCAATCAGTTCTGCCACGGTTCACTCAGTCTAAGCTATTTATGATATAGATCACTACCCAAATGTAGCTGGAGAAGGGCACCACACTGAGAATGATGATGATAATGATGATGATGATGATGATGATTATGATAATGATGATGATGATGATGATGTTCCACCTGCTGAGGTAAATCTGCCATCGAGGCATAAGGAGGCAGATAGGTCCAGGTGCCTCTGTGGAAATAGAGAAGGAGAGAGGGAGAAAGGCAAGAGAGAGGTGTTAGCCGGTGAAGCAATGACTGAGTGAGTGACACAGGAAATGATAAATAGACAGGAAGAGAGCGCTAAGCGATACAAGAATATCTTATTATTGCCTAGTCACATGATGTCATTGTGCAATTCAGATCTTTTTCTGGTTATACTCGTGAGGGTTTCTGGGTCCAGATGTTGGCTTTATGAGCCATTATTTTGTTATGGTACTGATAGCAGGTACTGACTGCAAAGGACATGACGTGTAAGTTCAGTGACAGCTGCCACACATATTGCTGGTGGATTTAGCTGCAAATTGAGATCTCCTCGTCGTTCTCTCTCTTTAATCATATTGTCATTCTCCTGCCAGTGCTGCAACAGATTTGTTTCCCTTTATTCCCCCCTAAATCACCTCTATTGCAGAGCTTGTACTGGCTACTGGTAGAAAAACAAATAATGTATAAGTTGGCTATCCTGTGTCACAAATGTATGAACAAAAAGGCAATAACTTATTTAAGTGATCTCTTGACTCCCTATGTACCATCACGGCATCTTAGATCATCTGTAGACACTGAAAAGTTTAAAATTCCTAAGATTTCCCTTAAGACCATAGCTGAAAAATCTTTTTCTTTTCAAGGACCTCAGGTCTGGAATTCTCTGCCTCTGTCTTTGAGAGAGACTGAAAATTTTATGACTTTCAAACATCCGCTGAAGAACCATCTTTTTGCTCTCGGAATGTCCATTTTTTGTTTTTTCCTGAGTATGCCTGTGTATTGTGTGTGTGATTATATGATATAAATATTGTAAAGCGCTTACAGCCTGTGTGTTAACGGGATGAAGCGCTGTATAAATGATGTGTATTGTTATTATTATTATTAAATGAAGTGAACAACTGACCTGTTTGTTCTAATGCCGTATAGCACGAAGATGACCACAGCATTAACCAACAGCAATGGTATCACGAAATTTTTAACACTCAGCGGGCTCAAATCCTGAACCTGATGAAATGGATGAAATAGAATTTATATCTTCTCACTTTTTTTTCACAGTGATCACAGTACCAGATGAGCAACTTTGAGTTCTGACACACATGTTGTTCCGGTCAACATCATATTGTATAATCATCTCAGTCAGCGACCTTACGGTAATCCGACGTGTAGGATTCTTGTCAATTTTGCACCCGACACTTAAGAATGACATCGTTCCTACCAGATCTGTTGGTTACAACATCGGCCCGACGACGGTTTGATGCAGGGAGCCTTCCCCTACGGTAATCTTGTCAATCCTGCCGAAATCCTGTATAAATCTACGCCGGATTGACGTAAGGATGCTGCTGGATATGTTCCTCTGCAAATACTGATATGAAAAAGAAACAAAACGCAGAATAGCCACTGAAGAACCTATGTCTGCTCACTTTGCTTTCTCAATGATCACTACACCAAATGAAAAACTTTGAACCATGACAAACTCCCTTTCTGTGTTTACAAACTGCAGATTACCAAAAGATGGTGGAGCAGATTGTAGCCTGTTACAATATCAAACACGTACCCCCTGCATTATTATCACTCATGGAAAGAAAGACACGTTTCACTTTCCACTCAAAATCATTGTGCGTACGCAGTGTCTGCTTTAGTAGAGGGCCCTGTAAAAATGACATGCGTTGCAACGATCTGCGCTGAGCACTCTGGTGGTTCTCGCACATTATATACATGTTATTGTTAGTCTATGTTCCCTAACTAATTCCTGTGAGCCGTTCTGGGCGGCCCAAGAGAAAATTTGCGCGGGTCAAATGATATTCAAATATCAAATTTTACACCGTAAATTGTCTGCTTTTCCAAGTCGTAAGCTTTGTACATATTGCGTGTCCTTAAAGTCTTCCTGAGTGATAAACCTGACTTGTGGGGGGCTTTAGTCAGTATTATGAAAATATGCTGGAAGTGAAAGTTATATTACCCTCCATTTCGTGAAAGGCAATTTTAAGAAATTATTAATTTATGCTGGAATTAATTTCCACAGCTAAAGCACATTTCGTTTTAAATTAAGATTCCCTGATATGTGTCTACTCTGTCAATTAATTATTTTCATATTCGGTAAAAACTTATAAAAAGTTAAAAGGGCTTTTGCCAAAAGATAAACATTCATTAATTATTATTAATAATTTTTGGGGTTTAATTTTCAACACGAACAAGAAAACGATTGGTGGCAGATGGGAACTTTGATCAACAGAAACATATAAAACGATAAAGACTGGAACTTTGAAACATATCGAAGGCTGTAACTTTTTCCATGTTTAAACAGAAAAAAATTATTCGAGTGTACTGCACACAAGAAAGCCCACGATTTTAACCTAAGAAAAGGCCAGTTATCCGGAAGATGGTTTCACTGTGTGCATCAGTGCGTGTGTGTTATCTTTTTCTGTAGAGAATGATTCTCTGAAGGGAGAGAGAGAAAATGAGAGAGAGAAAGAGAGACAGGCATACAGAGAGAGCGAGAGAGGGGGACAGACAGAGAGACATACAGAGAGAGACAAACAGAGAGAGAGAGAGAGAGAGAGAGAGGAGAAAAGAGGGTGTCCGGGCTGGGTGGGTCGGAGGGGAGACAGATGAAAATCCTGAGCGTATGTCAATATGCATTTATGACAGACACACCTTACAAAACAGTAACTTTCACAGCCATCCACAACTCCACAACGACTGAACTGCACACCTTAACTTTGATTTGATTTAGGTTTATGGCGATGGAAAGAAAATCCTAGCTAGACTTAAAATAGAGTTCCGTTATGCAAATCCATAAGGAAAATCTAAAATTATGGTCTAGATACATTGTGTTTCTTATGATCAATACAAGGAAAATCAAATGTTGTCATCCAGAAATGTGCATTTTTCTTGCAAAATACTGGAGGAGGGGTCGTTCCCCTGAGAATTTCAATTCTCCCCTTTTTTTCACGTTTGCATGTACAAAAACTGTCCTTCACGTTGTGTAAACAAATCAAATAGTCTGTCCATCGCGCCATGTACAATCATTTTCTCATAAATTAAGACACAATACATGTATTTACAAAAAAAATGTGCTACATTTCAAATGACATTGCTTTCTTGGGGTTAATCTATTTTAGAACTTGCACGCAAAAGCAAACAACAACCCGCATTTTTTCGGGGTGCGTAATAATAGAATGACAAGTTCCAGCTTTGGTCCCAGGGCCTACTTTTGTACATATTATTTTATGTTATGCTCCTTGCTAGAAGAAACATAGCGGTCGAGAGAGAGAGAGGGAGAGGGAGAGAGAGAGAGAGAGAGAGAGAGAGAGTGGGTGGGGGGAAGAACGATGAAAGATGATCAAAGGCTAGATCAGTGGTCCTTAATCTGTTTCTTTCTGTATTCATGCCTCAAAGACTTGCCCTCATGTACTACATGTATAATTGCATTTACCACACTTGAGATTTTAACAATTTCATTTGAAGATACAGCAGTGGTGTGCTGGGGTCTTTGTTTTCAAAGGATCTCTGTCCTTGACATTTGCATCTCTTTTTTTCTAGTTTTCTATTTTGTCTTGTTCTTGTTGTATTTGTTTAGTCTTTGATCCCATTTGGGAGGGGGTGGGGGGGGGTAGGGCTTAGTTGGTTTGTTGTTGTTGTTTTTTTAATTTTGCCAGGACAGCCAGCTTAATGTTAGGCCTGCTCTTCTTCGACATCCAATGACCAAGGTACCTGCAACTTGCACACGGGCTATCCGAGTTTTTCATCCATATCCGTGAATTCTAGATGCTCGATCCTACCCACAATAGGATCAGGGACAGGACATTTCCCCCCCAAAATTCCAACGTGCCAGCATCGACCGGAAACCGAACCCGGGGCCTTCGGCATGACAGGCGAACACCTTGCTTCTAGACCAACGTGCCCCCCCCCCCCGCCCCACAGATACGAGGCAGTACATTATACCTGACATAATCAAAATTGGGCAAATGAAAAAGTTGTATGTAGCGAAGCCCTGCGTGAGAAATAAAACCCAAACGATACAAAGCAAACTAAAGAGAAGACAGAAAATACACAAATTTTCGGCTTTCGCCTTCGTCAGGTGAAAAAAAAAATCGAACAATAAAAGATTTCAACAGGAAATGTATAGAATCGAAGCGAAACAGGTTACTTAACTGCGAGTTTTTGCTTCGTTAGCAGCACCAAAGCACGTCTGTCTGCCAAATGCATGAACAGTTTTTCTATGGTTTTTATGATATTCCGTCTATACCTGACAAAGGTAGCATGCATTATTTTAAGGTCTAGAACAGGCATGGGCAGCTGGCCATAAAGACTGAAAACTGTGAAGATGCAGAGGGCCGGATACTCTCAGTCTCACTTCATATTATTGCCCGTCAATAAAATTAACGACATGTTATTTATTTGAATATTGATTTATTACATAAAACTTGCTTGTTTGATTTGGGATGGGTGGCCGGAGTTAGGGGTGGCGGGGGAGGGACATAAAATTATAATACTTTTTCACAGCTCAGTGACCAATGTGTCAAGTAATTTTTTAATCAACCTGGACGGGGGGTGGGGGGGGGCAATATCGTTCGCGGGCTATAAGTTGCTCATTTCTGGTCTAGATGTTTCTCCTCTGAAATCTCACAACTCCCACCCGCACCCTCCCCGTTGTACCCTACCCCAGTTAAGAACCACTGGGCTAGAAATTAGTACAGTATGACACTGGCATTAAAAGGTGTCAATCTCAATCAAAACAGTCTTGCCATTCATCCGTCTCCAGTGACAAGAACTGACACAAAGACAAAAGTAGCGATTCCCAAAGCTTCATTGGTTAAATAAGGCAGAAAAGAAAACAAATGGTGGTCGTTTCGTAGTTTTTAATGACCAGAAAAAAAGACATTTTTATTCAAGAATTCAACATAAAAATGAGACTGTGACAGAAGGACAAAGTTGCAAATGTGATTTTGGACAAAGTGTTTCCAACTCCAACTTGTGAAATAACATCTATAGGAAATGAGCCTTCAAGCAGCTTCTTGTGGGTTAGAAAGAACTTTCCTAATGGAGAACATGTACATGTAGGCCTATCACTGGCCATACAGAAATCACGGAAATCTGTGGGGTCGCAGCAAGGCTTGAAGTAAAGACAAATATGGCAGAAAGGAAAAGTTGTATGTAGAAAAGCCTTGCGTAAGAAATAATATAGAAATGACACTATAAAAAAGGGTATCGTTTCTGTATTATTTCTTATGCGAGGCTTTGCTGCATACAACTTTTCCTTTCTGCCATATTTTGTTTCTAGTCTTCATTGGACATGTAAAATTTTGCCCAGGGCCACATTCACCTTCTGTCACAGCCTCAGACATGCAAGAAGCCAATACCTGTACTTAAAATTAGCAGAATTTTCATTTGCACACACACACAAGCACAGCTCCTAGATGATTACAAAAGTGATAATACTAATAGACACGTGAGAAGCCCACAGTAGGTTACATGTATTATAATATAATAACAGTGAAATAAAAAAAATGTTCTTCCTCATTCTGTTATTGAGGGTCATTTTTCAAACACATTGGTCACTCGTGATATTATGATTGCCACTAGGTCTATTGTATTCATAGCCTGCAATTGGCCTTGGGTTTTCAATAAGGTTTTCAGGTATATGAAACAAACGAATCAAAAGTTCTTAACAATATTTGAATTTATTTCCCTTTCTCAAGCTCACGTTATCAGACGAGGAGATAGCAACTCCGTCTAGTGGTCACTGTTCCACACTGGAGATGCATCATGCATGGGTGACCAATGCTGTCAATCTCAAACACTTCCTAAGCTATACTATAAAAAAACAAACTGATCCGAAATGTGTACTTTATGAATGGAAATGGAGATTTCATGTCAGTAAAGCTATTAAATTTATATCTTGACAGCCTTAAACACTTTTTACATAACCTTGTGAAGCAAAACATGAAATAAGACGAGTTTTCAAAGGGTGAAAAATATTTTATTAAGGTCATGGAAACCAGTAGTCTTCATACAAAGTTACAATATAATATAATATATGGAAAAAAAAAACATAATCCATGAGCACCAAGATCAAATTAAGATATGGATAACTTTGGCCTGAGAAAAAACAGGTAGCCTAAAGACAGGTAAACCACCAAAGTGCCCCGCAGCAGCAGAATCGTGTGCAAACAGCGAGTGCAACTGTTCCTTGTCAGTCTTCACAAATTTCCTCTACCAGTACCAGTCTTTGTTCCAAACCCTGCTGCAACTTCACAGATTTTCAGCGGTTTCTGGCAAATATGTATTGCATATGTATTACAATTTGGTTACTCAACTGAACAGGTTTCTCAATCACAATGAACTACATGTGCATGTACTGTCCATATTTTTCAAAACCACAGAAAATCTGTGAGGTTATAGCAGGGCTGGGAACAAAGTTAAAATGTGGCAAATAAAGCCGAAAATGCTGCATGTTGAAGCAAAGTAAGAAAGATGTTTTTACAACATACAATCTTTTCTTTCTTTGCCACATGTACGACACAGTGAAGATCTGCCTATTCACTATTTGCCCATTGTGTGGCGCTCCAGGAAAACCCGTCGGATGGCACACAGGCTGCTTTTGAGATACAGGCCTACAAGGTCATTTTTCTCAGTTTCTCCAGTTACTACACCAGACACTTTAAACGGCCATATCTCAAAAACTACAATTTGGAAACCAAGATGATAACCAATCAAATCAAGGGCTATATGATAACTATGGTAAATCAATTTAAAAAATTGAGATATTTGGCATGCATGTAGCCCTTGATGGCCTGCCAGGTTTGTTACAATGTTGGGGGTTAAACTCTGAAAACCAGGGGTTAAAATAAATAACGTTTTTTTTTAAGATTATTATCTTTTAAAACATTTTTGAGAAAGTTATTAAGTTTTTTTTTCATCTCCTGATAAACTTGTAAAAAGTGAGTAACGATTGTTTACCACTCGGCTCTCGATATCCTAAGTGCGCGGGCACGGATGGTCCCTATTTGAAAACCACTGACATTCAACTCACCTGGGGTCATTGCACGTGTGTTCATGCGTTGAAATTTACAACAGTGGAAGGATGTACTGATCACAGTGGTTGTTAATGAGTTGTTAAAGAGGAAAATCTTCATGCTACACATTACCACACACTGGACAATCAGTTGTTTTTTTTGCATGCAAGTTCTAATTCTAATATAGATCTTAATCACAAATAACTGATGTTGTCATTTCAAATGTTGCACATTTTTTATGTAAATTGTGTTTCACTTCTGTAGGAAAATGATAGTCAATGGTGCAAGGGACTGAATATTTGATTCACCTACACAATGAAATGGATGAACTTTGTATGGAAAGGCCAAAACAAAAAAAAAATTGGAATTTTTGGGAGAACGAACATGGGAGTGTTGCAAATAATGAAATATAAAAAAAAACAACACCACTATTTTACAAGGAATTGCACATTTAAGAATGACAAAATTTTTATTTTTCGATCAAGATATATAAGGAACACATTTAAAACATATCTAGATTTTCCCTGTGAGATGCACGACGGAACTTCATTGAGAGACGAGCTAGGATTTTTGTCCCGCAACCTATTTATGGGGGCCCGGATAAATATTTCTACTGCATCCTGGGTGTAAAGAGCTACCTTTCATTTATTTGCTTACATCTCATCAAGATCTTTGGTTTTCGTTTAGCTGTCCTGTTCAAGCCTAGACCTCAAGAAATCTTCATTTGTTTCTAACTTTTCATTCCAAGCTGGACTTATGGAAAATAAACATTTAATTCATTGTAAATATGTTTGCAGTAGCATGGTTTGTATTATATGAATATAAAGCAAGTTTTAGTAAAGCACAGCAGTTGTAGAAAAATGTGTTGCCTAGGAGTATAATAATTATAGAGCAGGGGTGGCCAAACCCCAGCTCATGAGCCACATGTGGCTCTTTGACCTTCAGTTTGCAGGTCTGACAACTTAAACCATGTTGTTGTTTTTTTCTCACTTTTTCTCCCCCTCCACATTGATTTGTTCACAGTTGAACACACTGTAAGAATTTTACAGGTCTATTTTATCACTGGATCAAGTGGTTTAGCTCCCTCATGTCATGTACAAACCCAGGCATAAAGAATATGTCCTGATCTCGTCAGATTAACTTGTGTATGACATTCGCCCGTTTTTCCTATAATATGTTCCCGTAGTTCAGTACTGTATTTAATACCTTCAGTATAGTTAAAACAATCATCAGTCAAGATTTTGAAAACATTTGGTTTATGGGTACTTTATGATTACTGAAACTAACACAAATTAACAGTTCCATGAATAAAATATTGTTGTACACATGTATTTTTTTTATGTCTATATAAGATTTTTGCAAGAAAATGCGTATGTAACAATAAAAATGGGTGTTTAAATTTTGTTCATATCCTGTGGCTCTTGAACATCTGAAGTTTATCGCATGTGGTTCATACATTAAGCAAGTTTGGCCACCCCTGATATAGAGGTAAAAAAATTAAAACATTAGGAAGATGGGTTTCCAGCATGAGTCAATAATTGATACATCGAAGACAAGACTGACGCTATTTCACCAGGAGGTCAATACTAAGACCTCCATGCAATTGCTTGGCCCTCGACAAGTCAGCCCACCACACACATACAGACGGCCGTGGAACATTGTCATTATAATTATAGTGCAATCCTAATATCTTGACATCAGTGGGACCGGGTGAATTGTGTCGAGTAAAGAGAAGTAACACATTAGTGGTGGAAGAGAACCAAAAACATTATGTGTGTGTGTGCATGTGTGTGTGGGGGTGTGTGGGGGGGGGGGTGGATGTCTGTGGGCGTGTGTGAAATACACATACCACCATTATGGGAGAAATGTCCTTTAAATAATAGAATTGTGTCCCCTGATTCCTGTCAACACCGGCATACAATCACCCATTCCTCCAGTATCATTAATTGCGTGAAGCAGTAACATGGCAAATGATTGCCGATATCGGCGAGGTGTTATAGTTATACGCTACATCAAAGGCGCAGTGTTTTACCTTTTCTTTTTAACTGTGACCTGTCTGTTTCTTCAGAAGAAGTGACGAGACAAACACTCAAACAGTGCAGCAGGTGACTAAGAGATCTAGGTCAATGTCTAGTATCGACGGCGCACAAATGTTTTGTTAAAAAAAAAACAACAACTGATCACACTGTCTGTATGACTACTTTTACTGTAGTACTCTTATGCATGGCACTCCACACTCGCGTTATTGAAGCTAAGGGCCATCGACTTTGTCCACCTACCCCCTTTCTAACTGTAATGTATTATGTGTTAGTGTTAGATAATTGAAATGTGAAGGATAACTGTGTTTGGTCTAGCTTGTCTGTCATAGTTATGTCCCCTGAAGTTTATGCTCTTCTGTTAGAAAAGAGTGAATAAAGTTAGTTGGTTCATCATCAGACATGGCTGCGTGTTGAGTTTCTTGTGTGATACGCGGGCGTCTGAATCCGTGATCATCCATGTCGTAGCAAGACATAACATATTTGGCGACGAAGATCAAAGTTGTAAAATGATCAGAGCTTCATGCTATGCTTTTATTTCAACCAACCGAGCTGTAAGCTATATTAAAATCTTTACGTTTCGAGACCACGTCGTTTCGGAACAACAAACCCAGCAGCCATCATGTCTCTGTTTGGCAAAATTGAAGAATTTGTGTCGACAAAGGACAAGTTTTCTGACTATGAAGTGTAGTTGGTTTTTCACGGTGAACAAAGTTGAGCGTGCATCGTGCACGACGCGTGAAAGAATGAGAATCACGTGCCCAGCAAGATAGGCAGGCGTGAGGAGGAGATCACGTGACGAAGAGGAGAGGCATTGTTGGGAGGACAGCAGAGCGGGAATCAGAAGGTGACACACGAAAACCCAGGGTCCTGGGGTGAAGTGCAGAGATCCCCAAGAAACGTGAGTAAACGAAACTACAAGCTATTTCGGCAAACTGGAACTAGTGGCGAGTCTTACAAATGTTAAAGATGTGGCAAAGTTTCTGCCATTGTATTTGGAAGACGGTGCCTTGGCAGTCTACTTGGAGATGTCAGATAATGATAAAGTAGATGTTGAAAAGATAAAGAAAAATCTCAAGGCAGCATTCTCAATAGGCCGGTTTGCCGCGTTTAGTCGATTAAAGTCGGTTCGGTGGGGAGGAGAGTCAGTAGATGTTTTTGCAAATGAACTTCGTCGGTTAGCCAGGGAGAGTGGGTTTGTGGGTGCTGGACTGGAAGAAATTGTGAAATTGGCATGTATGACTGGTTTACCAGAGTCTATCGGCATGGAACTGCAACAACTCCAAGGCATAGACATTATGTCTGTTAGTGAAATTTTGACACGAGCAAGAATTTTAGCTGGCAAGTCTGAGATGAGTGCAGCAGTTCAAACAACAGGAATGGAAGTGCAGAGGCCAGGACAAAATAAGATAAAAGTGTTTCGGTTGTGGAGGGCCTCATTTGGTTCGAAATTGCCCAGAAAAGAAGATTATCTGTTACAGATGTAGAAGAGAGGGTCATATTGCAACCCATTGTACTTATGAGAAGCAGGCTGGTGATTCTAATACTAATTCTAAGGGTAGATCAATGTTTAGGTCAGACAGGGGTCATGATCAGGTTACATCAGGTAGTTGTAGTGCAGGTTCCAACACCCTTACTGGTTCGGTTGGCGCTTCAATTTTGTCCCGGTCTGCGCGTGTTGTTCCCGTCATTGAGGTTAGCGTTAATAGGAAGATCTGTAAGGCTTTGGTTGATACTGGTTGTACCATGAGTTTAGTTAAGAGCAGTATTGTGTCAGAATGGGCTGGGGAGAGCACGATGCAAGCATTTGACGGTCGCACCGTACAGTGCAAAGGTGTTACACAAGTAGAGTTGGAGATTGGAGATTCACGGGTGACGACTCGTGTGACTGTGGTGGATCATATTGTTGGTGGTTTTGATGTTGTCCTTGGGATGGACGTAATTGAAAAGCTGGGTGGTGTTTTGGTCAGCGGACGTAAAGCTCAATTTGGTGATTTGGTATGTTCCATTGCATGCGACTTTCAGGATCAAACCAAAAAGGAAGTTAACGAACGTATTGTGGACAAAGATTTTGAGGCTTGGTTCGATGGTAGAGTGTGGGTGGTTAGATACTTCCTGAAAGGAAATGCCCCTCCGACGTTGAAGAATACGGTGCCTCAGTACGACAGTGGACTGAAAAGTGGAAAAATAAGGGTTGCATTCGAGGAAGAGGTTGAGAGGTGGATTGAGGAAGGAATCCTTGTGCCGTGGAAAGGTTCTGGTGGGGGTATAATTCCATTGATGGCTGTTGAACAGCCAACAAAGAACAAGGTGAGACCAGTAATGGACTTTCGTGAATTGAATGAGTTTGTGGAGTGTCATACAGGTGGTGACGTGCTTGACATCTGCAGTGAACGGTTAAGAGAATGGAGACAAATTGAGGGTGAAACAGAGATGGTGGACCTCAAATCGGCGTACCTCCAGCTGAGGGTCGACGAAGAGCTGTGGAAATACCAACTGGTGAACTACAAGGGCGTTGTGTATGCTTTGACGAGGGTAGGTTTCGGTCTGAGTTCGGCGCCAAAAGCATGGCCAAGATTTTGAAGACTGTTCTTGACAAGAATGTACGCTGCAGGGGAGCTACAAGTTTGTATATTGATGACATAATGGTTGATGTGTCTCGAGTGAGTTCCAGCGAAGTAATCGATCATCTGAGCAAGTATGGATTGGTAGCTAAACCTCCAGAAAAATTTGAAACAGGAGCGGTGCTGGGTTTGAAACTGAACAAGTCCCGGGATGGCAAATTGGAATTTTCAAGAGGAAATAGCATTCCCACTGTAGAGCAACTGAGCGGAGCTATGACGAGAAGGGAGCTATTTTCTATCTGTGGCAAATTAGTTGGTCACTATCCCATAGCAGGATGGCTTAGGGTAGCATGTAGCTACGTGAAGAGACAAGCAGAAGGTGACATGTGGGAAGATCATATAGGACTCACTGCTCAGTTGATGATACGGGACCTGATCACTCGTGTTCATACGAAAGATCCAGTCAGAGGCATATGGAAAGTGCCCAAAAGCAAACAAGGAGTGGTGTGGTGTGACGCCAGCGATGTAGCAATGGCAGCGATGGTTGAGATAGGCGGAGTTGCTGTGGAAGATTCTACGTGGTTAAGGAAAAAGGATGATTACAATCATATCAACGTTGCAGAGTTAGAAGCAGCACTGAAAGGGTTGAATTTGGCCATAAAATGGGGGTTACACGACATCATGCTCATGACTGATTCTGCCACAGTGTGTAGTTGGATTAGCACATCTTTGACAGAGACCACAAAAGTGAAGACCAAAGGGGCGGCTGAACTATTAGTGAAGAGACGGCTAGGCGTGTTGAAGACTCTTGTACAAGAGATGAAATTAACGGTGAACGTCAAGTGTGTCACGAGTGACTGTAATAAGGCAGATGTGTTGACCAGAGTGAGTAAAGAATGGCTGAAGGGTGAATCGTCGCTTCCAAAAAAGATGGGGTGCGTAGCTGCAGGATGTGATGTGAAGAAGCAGCACGAACAGCATCATATGGGCGTTGAGCGTACATGGTATCTAGCGAAACAAGTAGACCAAGATGTAACAAAGGAAGATGTAAAGAAGATTGTAAGAGAATGTGAACGATGCCAATCCATTGACCCAGCTACGGTTCGCTATGAGACAGGAGACCTTGGAGTGAGTGAAAATTGGAAAAGACTCGCTATTGATGTGACACACTATAAAAGCATTCCATATTTAACCATGGTGGATTGTGGGCCGGGTAGATTTGCTATTTGGAGGAGACTGGCGAACGAGACATCACATTCAGTTTGTCAGGAGCTGCAGCAGGTTTTTTGTGAACATGGTCCAGTAGATGAATTGCTGATGGACAATGCTGCTTCATTCAAGTCAGAGATCATGGGGGATTTTTTACGCAAATGGAACGTTCAACCTTTCTACAGAGCAGCCTACAGAGCTAGTGGCAATGGTATAGTAGAGAGAAATCATCGAACCATAAAGGCAATTGCAGAACGAGGCCAGATCAGTCCTGCCATCGCGGTGTATTGGTACAACGTCTCGCCGAGAGACAGACAGATAGAGAGCTCTGTGCCTCAACTAGCAGTGTTTCAGTACAGGTGGAGACAGCCTGGTATTACTCCACAAAGAACCACCGGAGAGACGCTGGCAGAGGTGAAAGTGGATGATGAAGTTTGGTTCAAGCCCCCATTGGCAAGATGCACCTCACGGTGGGGCAAAGGTGTGGTAACAAATATAAATTCATCACAAAATGTGGAAGTCAATGGCGTTCCGAGGCGGTGCAGGATTATATCATGTAGATAGTCTCCAGGATAAATGTCTAGCGTGATTGTGACTATGTGAGTAGTGTTGGTTAAGTGATAGTAGTTGTCTATTAATTTGAGGTCGAGTATTCTCATGACATGTGTGCTGGTAATTGGTGGTTTTATAGTGGTTGTCCTTTATCTTGGATTATTCTATTAAGTGCCATTCGGTGGTAGACCCTATGTTGGAGTTATGGACCCCGGGTTTTGTTCGGATGTTAGTTTTATTAGCGTTCCAGTTTTGAAGTTGAGATGATTATTGCGATTGAATTCTATGGACAATGGTGGTATTAAGTAAACTGGAGATTGGGGTATGTTGAGTGATATTGAGATCAGGGCGGCGTGTAGTTGGTTTTTCACGGTGAACAAAGTTGAGCGTGCATCGTGCACGACGCGTGAAAGAATGAGAATCACGTGCCCAGCAAGATAGGCAGGCGTGAGGAGGAGATCACGTGACGAAGAAGAGAGGCATTGTTGGGAGGACAGCAGAGCGGGAATCAGAAGGTGACACACGAAAACCCAGGGCCCTGGGGTGAAGTGCAGAGATCCCCAAGAAACGTGAGTAAACGAAACTACATGAAGAAAGACTAAAGTTCTACTTTGAAGCAAATGCTGTGAACGATAATTCGAAGAAACGTGCAATCTTTTTGACAGTCATTGGTGCACAACAGTATAGGCTACTCAAAGATTTGTGCATGCCCTATACGATCACGGACAAAACTTTTCAAGAATTGTGTGCTTTACTGCGCGACCACCATGAACCACCACCACCCAAATTTCTTTGTAGAGCTACTTTTGAAGCTAGAACACGGCATGTAGGTGAGACCGTTCAAACATTCATAGCAGAACTGCGAAAGTTATCAGACCACTGCGAATTTGGAGCTCAACTAGAAGAACGACTGTGTGAGAAGTTCGTAAGGGGAATCAATAACGAAGCTGTCCAACGCAAGTTGCTTGCAAAAACAGTTAACACTTCGTGAAGCAATCGAAGTAGCAGTAACAACCATGGCAACAGCACAGGCAGCCAAAGAGCTTCAGGGTGCTGACAGACACAAAAATGAAATTCTCAAATTTTCGCACTCTCAGCGTAGACCTAAACCAACTCACAACCCGTGTAGTCGTTGTGGAGGCCCACATGCGGCACATGCTTGCAAGTTCAAGAATGAAAAGTGTTTCCACTGTTTAAAGATAGGTCACATATCAAAAATGTGTAGATCAAAATCAAAGCTCAACAAATCGGTGCCAGTCTTTTCGTCAAACAAACCGAAATGGCATAATAAGCAACAGAAACATACGACTCACATGCTTGATGAACCTAGTAATGATGATACTGATAGTAACAATTTCCATCTTTTTCATATCACTGATTCCAAATCAAGAACCAGACCCATTGTTGTAGAGCTTCGTGTCAACAATAACCCTGTGAAATTCCAAGTAGATACTGGTGCATCCCTTTCGGTGATGACCGTGAATGACTTTAACACTTTGCAGCTTCCTGCACTCCATAAGTCTAACAAGGTATTGACCACATACACAGGCCAAGAAGTTGACATTGTGGGCGAGACAAATGTTGAAGTGTTCTACAAAGATCAACAGATAGTATTGCCTATCACCATCATAAGGGGAGAGGGTCCTCCATTACTTGGCAGAAACTGGTTATCTCATATCAATTGGGATTAAAATTCTATTTTCAGCTTGACTGTTCCTAATGACTTAGCGCATGTCTTAAAGAAACGTCCAGGTGTGTTTGGAGAGAATGGCCTGCTCAACGATCGTATGGTAAAACTGCATCTGAAAGAAAACGCTGTTCCCAGGTATTGCAAAGCTAGGCAGCCTCCATTCTCTATGAGAGAGAGTATTGAAGAAGAATTGTCACGGCTAGAAGCAGTTGACATCATTCGTAAAGTTCCTTTCTCAGATTGGGCTACACCAATCGTACCTGTACTGAAACGCGACAACACAGTGCGCATATGCGGTGACTATAAAGTCACAGTGAATAAGGTTATTCATGAAGAGAAATACCCCATTCCACGCATCGAGAACCTTGCTGCAAAATTGTCTGGCGGAGAGAAATTTTCAAGGATTGACTTTTCGCATGCGTACACTCAGCTTCAGCTAGATGAAGAGTCTAGAAAGCTAACCACAATCAACACTCATAAAGGACTCTATGAGTACCAGAGATTATGTTTTGGAATATCCTCAAGCCCGAGTATTTTCCAACGAGTCATGGATAGTCTATTCCAAGACATTTCGAACACTTGTGTGTATTTCGATGATCTGTACGTAACAGGAGCCAACGACACAGATCACCTTGAGACACTGAACAAGGTCTTGACAGTGTTTAGTGAAAAGGGCCTTGTCGTCAACAAAAACAAATGCATATTTCTTGAAGATGAAGTTGACTTTCTTGGATTTCGCCTCAACAAGCATGGGCGTCAGCCACAAGATGAGAAGGTTAGAGCCATCCAAGATGCTCCGGCACCAGAGAATATCCACCAGTTGAAAGCCTTCTTGGGCCTAATCAACTATTATTCCAGTTTCATCAACAACTTGTCTCAACGCCTCGCCCCCTTTCTTCGCCATCATTACAAAAAGAAATAAAGAAGATTGATGTGCGAGGAGTTGCGTGGCCGCGTTCGGCAGCACAATGGTAGATCTAGTGCACTTACTGTGCTCTGGTTGGGGAGAAATGTGTCGATATAAGAGGAAAGAACGGAAAAACACGTCGAATTTCAGGGAAATATTTAGTAGCATCAAAATAGGAACAGGTTGGGACTTAAAAATTGTGTCGTTACCCAGAATGTCGACAAAAGCCATGTCGAGATAAGTGGATTGGACTGTATAACTGTATCAGAAATTTAATGACATTCTGTAGTTCTGACCATCTGTCTTGTCTTAAGGTCTTTGTTTTAGGAGGATTCCTGATGTCAACATTTACGCTACGCTTTTGTTGTTTTTATTTGTCTTTTCTTTTGCTTCTGTTTCTTGCCACCTTCTGCCAAAATCTTCCGCTTCCTCTTCTTCTTCATCTGTTTCAAAATTGTACAAATTCAGGTTCAAACTCTTTTCATTTCAATTGTTTCAAGCATGAACCATCCAAGTCTAGAATGATGGAAGAAGCAAATGCAGAAAGACCAAACTGAGACGGATGATTTGATAAAAAAAAAGTTTTTTTTTGTACATTTCTTCTCAGTTCTACGGTGAAATATGTTTACGCATGATCTGAGGGCATCTTCTGTTGCCACAAAAAAAAATAAAAAATTGCAAGATTTCAGAGTTGGGTGCTCTGTGCAGCCACAGACCATCGATTTGACTGCCACTGATACTTGCTGAGCCAAACAGCATTCTGATCTTGTCTCTCTAAAGCCATAAGTCGTTCTACTTTTCTACACTGAAGAGCAAAGTACATTCAGGTTTTTTTTCCTAGCACACAGAGCAGCCAGTTATGACTTTTCAATGCTCTACCCGTAGCTGCCAACTTTCCAAAACCCAAAAATGGACTCCTGATGTCGACCCCCCCCCCCCCCGCCTCCCCCCCCCCCAAAAAAAAATTAAGGTCACATTTTTGTTTTCTCCTCTCTGTGGTTTTCATGGGGAAATGGGCAACCTCTTCAAATATGTGCTCTTCACCACAAAAACGGACATGCTTAGAGTTATATCCCAAATGCATACTACATAAGTTTTTTACCTACTGGTTGGCAGTTACGTCTATCGGTTGTCACGATAATCAAACTCTGCGACAACAAAAACAACAAACACTGAGACCACAAAGCAGCAACTATCAAAACTCACTTAACCCTCCCGCACAAACCAGCTTTCCTCCTACCACACCAATAGCAAAGTCCCCTCGCTTGGTTGGCATAGGTTGACAGGTGGTCCATTCTCCTGTGGAGTGGTGCAAATAACCCATGATCAGATCCAAACAAAGGTGAAGGTAATGAAACTGATATTTGTTAAACAATGGCAGATTAGAAAAGCCACTAGAAAATGCCCAGTGCAATGTTTTATTGGACTTGCACATTGCGGGTCCAAATATAATTTTACCACGAATTTACTTTGGATGCAATGATATTCAGTGTTAGATGACAAGACGAACAGACAAGACAAACACGGTGGAAGAAAAGTTTAATGATTCACAAACTTAAAAGTTTTTTCCTTCCCCAAAAACCAAGACCCGGCTACTGATAGACAAAGTCAAAATTGGGCAAAAAGAAAAGGTTGTATGTTGCAAAACCCCGCGTGAGAAATAAAACCCAAACAATACAAAGCAAACTAAAGAGAAGACAGAAAATACACGAAATTTTCGGCTTTCGCCTTTTTCAAGTGAAAAAAAAAAAAAACGAACAATAAAATACTTCAACAGGAACGAAGTGAAACAGTTTACCTAGCTGCGAGTTCTTGCTTCGCTAGCAGCACCAAAGCACGTCCGTCCACCAAAAGCATGGAAGCTCGAAGTGACGCATTTGGTTAGTAACCAAGATGAAGGCGCCATATAGTGCCTCAGGCCACTCTTTAGTTTGCTTTGTATTGTTTGGGTTTTATTTCTCACGCAGGATTTTGCAACATACAACCTTTTCTTTTTGCCCAATTTTGACTTTGCTTATAGCCCTGCTGCGACCCCACAGTTTTTCTGTGGTTTTTATATTTCGTGAATTTCTTACTACTGATAGACAGTGTTCTGCAACACCAACCATTCAAATTGTGAAGGGTTTTCTTTAGTCAAAGCTCTCTTTGTTGCAGGAGAGAGGAGAGAGGGAGAAGGACAGAGAGAGCGAGAGAGAGAGAAAGAGAGTGAGAGGGAGCGAGTCTCATGGCTGGAAGGATGAAAGGCAGTAAAGTGAGGTCATAGGGGCTAAGTTGCTACATGTAATTCCTAGTGTCTGGCAAGGCAATTCAACTAGCGTTTGGTCTACTGAATTTGACAGCACATTCTTTAATATTCCATAATTTTGTCCAATCCAAATCCTTGAATAAACAGACAGAAGGAATAGATTTATATGTATTTTTGATATATAACTATAAGGAAGTTACACCCATTTAGTACTGGAACCCTTTTGCTGAACCCTGACCTGGTGGCCAAAGTGATCCCAAAGATCAAGACCATCATGATTTTGCGTGATCCCGTAGACAGGTAGGGGGATCGCTGTTGAAGTGTAATACGATCAAACATAATGCACGTCACCAAATCAGACTGCCCCACTCGTTGCAGTCATTGCATAATATTGCAATGCTTGACGCAGTCCTAACTTCAATTATTTATTTATTTTTAATTCTCAATCTTAATTAAGCCTTTTAAAATTGTGTCGAGAAAAAAAAAGAAGAAAACTGTTATTGACTAGTAGTAGTACTGCATACAGCTCCCAATGTCCATGGCACTCTAACCCAACTGTTGAGAAACTGTATTGTGTAAGACAAAATTTACGAGGTCAGACATATCTTGTTTGTCGATTTTTCCGGCTTTGTTTACATTGCATGTTCCTGGATATTTCAGATAGTTTGGTGAAAATACAGAATATATTGTAGAGTATTTGCCATATTGTTGTAGGCGACATTTTGTGGATTTTGAGATTTTGTCATGAAAATGGTTCTCTCACTCCTAATTTCATTATGTATAAGTGTCACTCCAATCAGTCAAAAACTTTTCGAGGTAAGTGTTTGTGACGTAATGTTGTCTCCTGATTTTACACCTCTCCAAAGTTTCGATCCTCATGTAACAAGATGTGGCTGGTGGGGGTGAAGGTGTAGATATGGTGTAGATGAACCATTCATGTGGGTTTCACTCTTGTTACTGCGGCTGATTAGGCCGCAACATTCACTCGGTTCGTACCAGGGCGGTAAAACTGCTCACACTGTCAAAGAAGAATATGTCTATTGTAGGGCACAAAAGACGTTTATTCAATAACACACACACCTGCTCTCGACTGGGGGAAGAGACGCAGTCGTGTAACAGCATACCAATTAACAACAAGACAAATATATAGGCTACATGTAATGTCACATGGCATAGTTAACACGACTAGCATAATAATAATACATGTATAAAACGTAAATAAATTAAGAGTGAAGATAATAAACACAGCATGAGATGTGCGATATCAGAGAGAGAGGCAGAGAGAGAGAGAGAGAGAGAGAGAAAGAGAGAGAGAATAATATTATCTAAAGACTTCTAAACATTCAGTACGCACCAATATCGTGGTCATCGATCTAACATAACACTTGTGAGCAAATAGTCTGCTCGGTTAGGCCTAAGAGCTGTAAATAACTCTAAATCTTAGGTTAGGCCAACAGTACACGGCATTTCAGTACATGTATCTAAAACAATATAAACAGCATAACCACAGCTTAGGACTCTGGTACATGTGTATCATGATAGTGACCGGTATCATAACTTCCCGAGACGTATATACTTATGAGGAAAATATATCTATTGCTTACAGAGTTACACTCATCGTAAATATCTGATATTATCATCTTAAAATCAGCAAGAACAGTATTATAAGTATTAAAGAGCACGTACCTGTCAAAGAAGAATATGTCTATTGTGGGGCACAAAAGACGTTTATTCAATAACACACACACCTGCTCTCGACTGGGGGAAGAGACGCAGTGCTTGGGGCGCGATGAGTTCTTGTTTCTCGGGGGCCTCAGCATAGTGCTGTTGGCCCCCTGTTTTTGATTTTCTCTCTCTTTGGTCTTTCTTGTTGTCGTTCTTTCTTTCTTTCTTTCTTTCTTTCTGTTGTCTTCGTTCTTCTTTCTTCGTGGTTTCTAGTAGTGTTTTTTTTTTTATTTATTAAGTTTTGGGATACGCCAAGGTAAGTGCAAGGCAAGTCAAGAAAAAAAAGGGAAGGCAGAAAAGCAGTTCTGGGACACTGTCCCTTTCAGGAGTTTGATCCCTTTATTTCCAATGAAACATGTCACTAATTGACTGTTTTCCTCTGGAGCCCCAGTTAAAACAAGTAATAAGATATTAAGACCTAGCAGGGCTCTAGAGTGCTTGGGGCTTGACAGGCCCGGGGTTTTATACGATTCTTTCCCATCCTCCCACGGTCTTGGGGGCGGGTCAGTCTAACTGTCGCTCACAGTTAAGCACTGTGATTGGAACACGCTCCTACGCTCCTTTAAGACAAAATACTGAATGCCAAAATACCACATACCACACTCATTTTCTCAAAAAGGCAAAAATACACCTCCGACATGGAAAATACCCGACGATATAATTGCAGCTACTTGGATGAAAATATAGAGTTAAAATTGCCAATTTATTTATACAGTTTATTGACCAGAACTCTAAACGTCTTACTGTACTCCCATAGCTCACCTCAGCCCAGAAGCCATGACCGTCATTAGCAATTACCCAAAGAAAAAGGTCAGCCCTAAGACGAAAGTAGTTGGCCCGATGCTACCAGAGACTCGCGCGTTGCTGACAGACTTTTATCGTGAACACAACAGAAGCTGGTTGATTTGTTGGGAGATGACCGATTTTTATGGCAATCTGACTGACTTGTCACACTGGTAGGAATAAGTAGCTCTTCATACGCAGTGAAAGGCACCCGTGAGACTTGTGTTCAGATACAACATACCACTAGCTGATACCATTGATATGTGTGTATTTAACATGGAGAAGTAAAAGGCCTTCTGCGGTATCGTTAACAATAGTAACATTCTCTTTCATTATTAAAGATCTTGTTTTTGTCGGAAGATATATTAATAATATGCCTGTTCTTTCTGACATAACGTGTTTAAACATACCAACACTCTCGCGACGTCTTATTTGTGTTATTAAGCATCTGAAATAAAAATTATCATTTATAAGGGTTTTTCCTTACCTAGCTAGATTTTTTTTACTAGTGAACTCGTCATTTTTTTTTAATCAACATACAAAGTTGTTGTTCTTGTTGTTGTTTTGTCACGTCCTTCGTAGTCTCTTACACAGTGTGTCACATACATTGGCGGGTGTCTTTGAATAGTAATATTAAATACACGCTGAGGACATGATCAAACGTTGCTATACTTTATTACACATAGCACACACATAATTACAATAAAATTTAAACCATACTGCAAAGACCACAATCAGTGTGAACAGATTTGATCAATGTGCATGTAGTTATTTTATTGAATAAAAATTCCCCCCGATATAAACCCACCAAAAAAAAAACACACTTACTACGTGTATTTCATCATTTATAAGTCAGTTGATCTGTTTTCTTGCTGTTGTTACATGTACTATTTGTATAACTCTTTAATCCCATTTGGAAAATTTGCCTTTGTGCCTTTGCAGCCCAGTTACAACTGGAGCAGGCACGTCGTCGCCAAAGTGCAGCGCCGGTCAGCGGTTGTTGTTGTTGTTGTTGTTGTTTTGGGGGGGGGGGGTGATGGAGGGAGGGGGAAGGAATGATAGGGATGAATTTTATTTAATTTTGCCCGGGCAGCGGCCTGTTCGGCCTGCTCTTTACGATTTCCAACTGCCAATGTATCTTTAACGTGCGCAACGTGCACACGGGCCCTCCGAATTGATGAGTTTAACTGAACATTCTGAACTCTCGACCAGCATTACTTTATCTATACTATATAATATTTGTGGACTTGAGATTTTTCGTTGCAAAAGGCTTCTGAACCACTCAACACTCAGACTTCAAATTTTATATGGTACATCAGAATGGATGTAAGGGTGCACAGTTTTTAATAGAAGTCTCAAATCCGTGTAGTTATTTTTATTGGAAATTTATTGTTTCCCCAATTTTCACTAGGCTCATTGACATGCTGTATGTTTTTATGACATTATCACTTCCTGAAATGTCACTGTGTACTGTCCTATCGCTGAGTTTTGGGGATGAACCTACGCATCCGGGTTTTGTTCTTATTCCTTTCGGTCTGAAGTGGTGTCCTTTGTTGTTGCATTTCATTTATAAGCTATCTATGCAGCATTAATGCCTTTCTTAGCTCACAGGCGTCTTAAGTTTCACCCCCTCCCCCCACCCCCCCCAAAAAAAACTGTTCATCGAACAGGTACTCAGCTAGTGTATTATATCCAACTACCGAAGTCCATTTTTTTCTTCTTTTAATTGCACGTGTGCGTCAGTGAGATGCGGCCTGATGTAGGTAGTCGGAGAGAACCGTCAAAAACAGTGAGTGGTGATCAATCTGTTGTGTTGTGTATTATGTCTTTGAACTGCTTGGAGTACTGCTGGCGAATGCATTAATTGCAGTCATTTTGAGGAATTTGACCCATTCGTAACCGCCCATGGAAGACTGTGTGTATGAAGACAAGAGTGTCGCGAGCGAGTGAGCGAGGATCAATAATTACGGGAAGAAGGGGGTATAGTAAGATTAACTCACGGCAGACAATTAAGGGAAAGCGTGGAATGTTGTGAGTTGGGGATTGGACGAGGCGAGATCGGTGTACTTACAAGTCACTGCACACAGAGAGTCCTAAGGGAACGGACGCAAGAGAGAGCCCAGAGGGCGAACATAAGGGGAGCAGTCGGAAGACTAGTGAGAGTGTTTTTTCCAGTGATGACTGGTAGGTTGAACTATGATTGATAATTGATGTATTATATTCTTCTGATGACCATGATGTAAATAAGTTATATGCGAGGAGTGTACAAGTCATGTGCTACTGTGTAATACGGTGGAGGTGTCTTACAGAAGAGAGGCGCAGTTGTGTGGTGAGTGAACTGTGGAATGTGTATGTACGCGTGATGGTTCGTAATGAATGGCGAAGTGGATAGTAAGTGTATGATGTTATAGAGATGTAATGTTATTCTTATAGGTGCCGGGGTCGGGCAGTGAGGCCACCCGCGGTGGACGGACACAGGCCGGGGACAGGCTGTGGAGCCGTGCAGACAAGGGCGTAAGGCCGACAGGCAGCCCAGCAGCCGTGGCAGGCTGGATCTAGGGGATTGGGCTGACCATAGGTCTAAGCTATGTACTTGATAGTCTGTATTACGACTTATATAGAGTGTTGATGTTAGGTCGAGTAAGGGCCTGGAAAATTATGTTGTAAAGCACGGGCTGTACGGTTGTGGAACCGGAGATAGGGTGACTGTATGGAAGAATGACCCTTGAATTGTAGTTGAATTGAATAATGTACCGTATGTAATTGAACGTATATATATTAATGTTATAATAAATGTGTGAGCCTGTTTGGTTGTTTTGTTAAGTGTTATACTTGGTCGTTTGTGATTGTTGTCCTGTCATAATAAGTACATTTTCCAGTTTGGAATTTGTCACAAAGAGGATGACTGGCAAAAAAACAACAAAAACCTATGCTGCTCTCCTGCAGACTTTTTTTTTCTTTTACTTCAAAACCGCGTTCAAAGGCAATGCAATTTCAAGTTTGCACCCTCTCTCGACCAAGTAAATGAAAGAGAACCTTTCAGTTAAAACGGACTTAAATTATTTGCTTTTCCTTTTAACGGACATAAACTTACGAGGAATAAAGATGGATTGGGGCTTTAAATACAGATAAGACGGTGACGGAGCCGTTGCTGCCAAATTTAATTTGTCCAACATCGCATTCGCGATGTTTAATACACATCGTGGGTGTAATGGACCCAGAAGCAAAGAAAAACGTTTGTAATTATCTTATAATTTCTGGGATTTTTTTTTCTTGAATTTCGAAGTATTCCTCAATTACGCCATTGCTAATCTTCAGGCAGTGTTAATATTTTAAAATATGTACTTACGTGCTCACCGAGGTTATCTCATCTCAACATAATTTCTAAGCATACTTTGCATCACTGATTTAATGTCCTATTTCATAAGTTACAGTGGAAAACATTTTGTCCAAAATCACATCTGATGATCTCCTGCCAGTGTCTCAGATGAGCATGCATTTTGATTGACCTCGCTATATTACCAGAACTGGCAATCTAAGGATGGACAAACTGCGTGCCTTACGCCGATTTATAACTGTTTATATCGTCACTGCTCTACGATAAGACTAAGAGCATATTATGTCAGACGTATGCCAAAAGCAGCTGACGGTTCATTGCATTCCTGAGCATGAGGGCCATAGAAAAGATATGGGTCAATAGAAGAATGTAATAATCCAGCAGAATCACAGTGGCATAAGTCAAGAACGACCCCAAATGACACTAAAAGAAACAGTTGTTTTTTTTTTTAATACCTCAAAAGTGTATAAAGAAAAATACCTAAAATTGTTTTCACGGAAACGGGAAAAAACCCATCAAGGGGCAAAAAGAAAGTGTTTCCATGTGTGCGGAAATGGCATCTATGAACACAAGAAAATATTCTTTCTATCCCCCTACCTGTAGGGCTTTTATCCGTTGCCGTTTCCGTTTCCTTACACATGAAAACGCAGCTTGATAATGCAATTGGCGCAGAGCAGTGACGATATGCAACCAATCACTGATGATCATAATGCCCCTTGATCAGTGGTTCTCAACCTTTTTCACGCCCTTGGACCCCAAATTTTCTTTCATCCCCCTCCCTTCCTTACCCCACCCTAACATGCAACCAAAGGTGTACCCCAGAGCTTTTTTTTTATGACACTTGACTTACTGATTAACAAAACAGAAAATTAAATGCCTTTCATCAAATACGGGTACATCTACTTTTTTTTTTTTTTTTTGGTCCCATGCTCGTTCCTATTCTAGACGCTTCATTGTTAGTACTCACCTAGTATTGTGCGAAGCCTTACAATACAGTATGATATAATAAGAGCCTATAGTGTAACCTGATGTAAGCTAGCAGAAGATGATTAGTTGGTTATCTGGTTTTTCCTTATGCTTTGCTTGCCTTGTGTTAGAGTTAAGCTTATCCTCCCTGGCTCCCTTACGGAGTCCCAAGGCGAGCAACCCACATGCCCACTCCAGATGGTAGTCTAGTCCCCACCAATGAGGCCAGGATATTGTGCACGTTGTCTCGTACTAGGGTGGCTAGGTACATCTACTATTGACTGTTCTTGTTCATAAAACCTATGTTCATGTATAGTTAACAAGACAATAGCTTTCCCGTGATTGATATGCTCTGGTCAGCTACGTTATGTCAGTGTTCGCGAGAAGCAAACGCAGATCACTCCTTTCACACATCTGAAGCCCGTTTCTCTGTTTTTGAGATGTCTTTACGCTACAGCCAGAAAACTTTGAAGCCCTCTTGTTTGAAAATGACTTGGCCTTCGATGCAGTGCTGGAAATCTAGCAGTTCTTCTTGCAGATGCCAGGGAATCATAGGTGTAGCGTTCCCATTAGGGTTCATAACCTGCTCAGGGATTATATAGATCTCACTGACCTTGAAATCGCCAGTGTATGACTTCGCCAACCTATGTGAAGTGAATGATTCATCCCCGTTTTCCACAACTTCCGCTTGGTGGAGAACGACGACAGGATATACACGTAGTTTGCCTTAAACGTGATTGGTCTTGCTGTCGTTAAAGTTCATTTAACTTGGCAAAAATGTGTAATTTGAAGGCAGCTTCTGTATTCTCTCTCCAGGCTGACATGCCGATTCCTGTTACTAGAGATAAAAATTCCGCAAACAACTCCAAAAAGCGTCGACGGCAGTTACTCATTGACAAGCAGCCGATCTCTATAATCGCAGTCTCTCAAATTTTTCGCTTCTATATTTGGGGGGCGAGAAGGCCAGGCACCACGAAACTTTAATGCCGTGTAATCATTGGTGGGTGCTCCATCCGTTGCAACTGAAATTATATTGGTCATCAGTGTGGCATTCTCTCTAAAATAATCCTTCATCGCCGATCATTTAGATCTACTAGAAATTTACTAAATGGTCAAGTTGAACAGCATGAACATGTACTTGATAGGATATTTTTTTTTTCTGATAATGAGCATAAGTAATAATCTACGATTTTCTACTGAAAAGAACCGAAATTATGGTGAGGATTTTGTGTAAAGCTGTATGCCTAATCCTCAGTTAGGAAAATATTAATTCGCCCTCTCACGCCCCCCCCCCCCTTCCATCGCCCCCTTTCGTCGTTTTCGCCCCCCTCCCCCCGTCTCAAAATCGTCCGTATAGTCCTCGTTGAGAACCCACTGCCCTAGATCAACCTAAACCAATATGCTGATAAACACGGAGAAGGTTTTCACCCCATCACCATGCCAGCAAAACTCAATTTCGCGTTTTTGACCTCCCGCTGCCCGGTATTGCCAAACGGGTTCCGAGGTATGTTAGGGGGACTCAGTTTTGTTTCGTATTCTTGTGTGAAACTTTTTAAATTGTTGAAACAGGTTGGCTCATTGGTTGACGCACACCTGCGGTCAGTGCGGTGCGGTGACCTAGATTTTGAGAACGCTGTACCAATGGCGACCAGTAGGTATGTCACTTTTAATGCTGTACTATTTTGATTTTCTTTTCACCTGGGAAACCAACATTCCAGTTCTTTAGCAGTATCTTTGGCAATTGTTCAGGAATTTCATTCTTGATATATATGTGGTTTTTGACTGCTTACGAAAATGCTCGATATTATGAAGTTCTGAGTTTTGAAAGTATATCAGTCTCATTCTCTTCCGGGAATATGGCGGCTTGTTGAAAGGTATGGATCTGATAGACTTTTAAAGTCTATTCAGATGTTCAATAAAGTACTGATTTAATCGAAGGTACTTTTTGTTGATTTGTGCATTTTATTAGCCCGTGCACAGGTCACAAGTTACCTAATTGTTCGGGTCGATTATAATAGAATTTTGAATGTTATATTAGACTAGAATAGATACTTGTTACTCTGCAGAATTCCTAAAGCAGGAAGTGAAGATAGATTTAGAAATTGGATGTTATCCCAGAGATAGTGAACTGAAATGAAAGGCATGGTTCGATCTAGAGGTGTCAGTATTCTTTGGTCCCAATGTGACAAAATGACATAACTTTGCAGTTTCTGGGTTATACTAGAATCTAGATCTCTAGAATCTAGTAATATCAGACAAGTAGATCTATTTAAAACGGAATGTTCAAGCATTTCGTCGCTACAATAACATAGTGGCATAACCGACAAAATGCCGATTTTTAGTTTTTGTGCTAAATATGTTTCGGCAGGCAAGATCTTTCATGTGTGTTGAAATGGTAATGAAAAGCCAGCTTGTTTAGATGATAATTAACTTAAGTAATTAAAAACGACACATCCGGTGCGGGCGCTTATTTCCTACGACATAGTCCATAACTGCTAGTTCGGAATGTCTAGCGCGAATCTCACCGAGACCGTATCACTGTCCGTATCTTGTTACCTTTTGGCATCTTTACTGCTGATCCGTTTAGTAGTTGCACTGAGACCTTAATAATTATTAGACTAGCGAGGCAACTTCAGAGATCTACTACAACACAACAGAATACAGTGTGTGTGGTCTTGACAACCCCATTTTCGAACATGTAAATACAGCCTCCCACAAATGCAGCCTCCCAACCAAACTTGGTTCTTATTTTTGTCTCACCGATGCACAAACAATCTGTCTGATTCCGTCTTACTATTACTTCATTGCTGCCTTGAGTGCCTTCGTCAGATCCATTCAAAATGAAGTTTTTTTATGTATTTGTCCAGTGGGATAGCGATGGAAGTGTTAATGTCGTCAACACATTCAAGGTTCAAACCTTTTTAAAGCAGTAGCTCAAGTGGAGATGTGGTGGGAGCCGGATGGAAAGTACTACTCGGGCAAAGTGCTCGAAATATTTTCGGCAACCAGGTCAAATCCAGAAACTTCAGATTCAGAGGATGAAGTCCCACTGGCTTTGTTGCAGAAGAAAAAATCAGGCCACGAAATCCCAAGAAGAACTGCCAAAAATGAGAAACCACCAGGACAAGGTGTAGCCAACAGAGGTGCTAATGAAACTTCCACGTGTCTGCATAATATTCTATGCTAGACAACAGAGGTGTGGAGGAGGTTGCACTTTTTGGGGATGGATGTTATGGCCAAAATAATCGTGACGAGCATGCTGAAAACTTTCATAGCGAGTGCTGTGTCAGTACAGGTTGTAACTCTTTACTTTTTTTAAACCAACCATGGACAAAGCGAAGGTGATAGCATGCATAGTCTCGTGGAGAGAGCCCTTGCTAGAGCAGGAGAGATCCTAATTCCAGCTCAACTAGAAGCTGTAATTCAGATGGCATCTACCAAAAAACCCTTTCGTTTTACAAAATTGAACACAAAGGATGTAAAAAATTGGAAGGATCTGGTAAAGGACATCGGCACATTAAGAGTTCGTTCATCGGATTGAGGAGAGAATGTGAAATGGACAAGTTTTATGGAAGTCACGGTAGAGAAAAAGGAACCACAGAAACCTTTCTATAAAACTTCCCATTTAAAAAAAAGACTTTTACATCCTCTCACTGCCACCTCGCCGCCACAAACAAGTGACATTCAAATGTCTATCCTGTGCATATTATTATGATGAGCCTCCAAAATGCAGCACTGAGAAATATAATGATCTACTGAGCTTCTGCCATGGAACCACCCCACCGATCAAGGAAAAATTGTGTCAAGACTTTTACAAGAATCTACCACGCTAAAATATCCATTATTATGAACAAAAAAATCCAGTAAAATCTCAATATTTGGTACCTTTCTTGTAAAGAGAAAAAGGAAATTTTTATAGAAATTTAGCATTATGTCGAAGAAAAGGCTTTCTCCCCAAGGAGTGCTGCAAGAGCTGCCCATGGACAGTGATAGCGCTTGAAGGATCTATTAAACTTAGTGATGATGATTCTGTATTCCATGTAGATATTATTCGGATTATTGTTACTGTGCTTCTCAAAAATCAAAATAAAATGAACGAAAGACAGGTTAGTGTTATCTAATGTATACTTTTCTTGGTTTGTCATTATATCATGTGATATATCTTTTTTTTTTAATTGGTCGTCTGTCCCTAAGATAAAATAAGACACAAATACAGCACAAACACACACTGTACTTAAAACGTTGCGACCCGTAATGACCTAACTGCTGCTTGCTGTTACCTCTCCTGTTTAGCAAGCGGCACAATCAGATAGGCGCACCTCCGCGGTATGGGGTAAGACACTTTGTCTGCATCACAAACCGGCATAAGTGTACCACTTCGTTTATTTTAATTAATTAGCTCATTAATTATTTTCCTTACCACAATATCATTATATGCAGTGGTACAAAACTGAATTACCTTCACGTAGGTGTAAAATTCGCCTAGATCTAGCTTTCCCACCGTCTATGCTTTGGCTTGAAAACATAAGTAAAATTTCAAATTCGTTTTTCTTAAAACTAAGTTTTTGCCGTTATGCCACTATGTTATTGTAGCGACGATTTGTTTCATAATCATAGTATCATAGTAGGCCTAAATGATGGTAGGCCTAGAGAAGTTCGAGAGATAGTAGTAGATGCAATGTAGGATCACTGACTCCGGATATCTCCATGTTATTGTTAGAGAGGGTTTTCTTTTATTTTCATAGTCCGAATGTTGCTTACCGAGCTGTTTTAACTAGAAGAAAACATTCATCTAGCGGAATAACTTGCCAGGAAGACTCTCCTTTGACCACCTGTGCACATGGACGCTAGATCTAGTAAAGGCGTACCCTTGATTTGCCATCAGAATATAAACAGATTTGGCAATCCTGCTGGTCATTTGTTTTTCTGTCATATTTGGTAACTTTACATCATTGGCTGATCAAGACGATTTACATTTTCTAGATTTTCATCTAGTCTTGATGTTCAGTTTTCGGATAAATTTTGCACCTATTCCCAAGTTTTTGAATATCAAGAGTCAGACCATCTTGTTACTTTTAACTTGAATGAGTGTGTCAAAGCAGATGATGCGAGGGTGTTCTGACTTTAGTCACCTTTCAGTGTTTCATACATCGTATTCATGGCTTAGCAGTAGACTTTGTTCATCGACTCCTCCTTGTTCATTCCATTTTCATTAAAATGTATTCCACTTGGAGGGAGGAAGAGGGGAGGCAGAGGGATTACCATGCCTAAAAGGATTTTTGAAAAATGCAAATGATAATCTTTTTTGAATTTGTCATTTGGAACTTCCAGTGACCAGATGCCTCAACAATGTGAAAACTCAGGCAGCCAGCTGATCAAAAACTAGGGCACTAAAAGGTTTGAACAGCACCCCTTCCTTGAGAATCCTGGCTGAATTATAATTATAGAATAAAACTGAGTAAGGCAAAGAAGTTTGAAGATATCTATATGTATACACCAAGATGTCCAGTGGTAAATGGTGGCAGAGGGGAAGTCGTAAAAGAATGATGTTTTGAGTAAAGCTGACCACAGTGCAGGTTATCAACTCATCATCAAATTTTCTCTTTTTACAGTTAAACTTTTAAAGCAAGATGTGGAAGGAAGTATGGATTGTGTGTGTCCTTGTGACCACTGCCATTGCAGGTAAGATTTGTGATGATCTGTGAAGTGTGATTTATTTGTATGGATTAGGAACTTCAGCAGCCATACATTACAGTAAGACTTCTAAATGTGTCTCATGCCAGTATTTGGCCTTTGTTGTTATACTCAGTAGTTAATTGCAGAGCAGCGCATTAATAATTATGAAAATATGCCCAACTTGCCAGGGAGGCTCTAGTCCTGCTCATAATTAGCCTCCCGTAAAGTCCTTTCTTTGCCAGGTTCAGCAACCCCAGCAGTTTGGAATATTTCATTCTGTAACAAAATCTGGCAATGGAACGCATGCGGATGTCCTCCTTTTTTCTATCATCATGTTAAAATATTTTGTCAATAAAGGCAGGGGCTAAGGACTTTTGTGAAACTCTGTGGTGTTTATTGCTTCCACAATTCACCCTATGTCCATGTAAGAGTGCACAAACACATGATTAGATCTATACCGTGCCTGTCTGTACTTAAAAATACTTCATATTTATTTATGTATCTACCAAAAATGGCAAACCATGGGAATTGTGCCTCAAGTGGAATGTCATTTCCATTACTGACTGCCATTATTTTTTAGTGAGTGTTCATCCCAAATAAAGACATTTGTTAAAAGTGAAACGAAAGTTAAATAGTAGGTATGTTCTCAGGCTTGAGATGCAAGATATAAATTGGAATTGCAGAATGGAAGCACAGGAAGAATTTGGGGGGGGGGGGGCTCTCCTTATTTATGAACCTGATTGCTGCAGGGCAGCTGAACACATTTTGGTGTCCTATTTCGTATTATAAGCCAACTGAGACCATTGCTGAGACTGTGTAAACTAATGGGACATTGGTTTATTCTAGAAAACTGATATTATGGATTGTGTTCTTTTTCATCAGTGTCGAGGCCACCAGGAATGATAATCGAGCCTGATTTTGATGTATACTACAAAGCTTATGAAACAGTAAAACTGCCTTGTGTCGCAGAGGGAGATCCTCGGCCATCGTAAGTTCAGTATATGATCCATGTTTCGGGCCCAGTTTTGTGCATGGCTTTAAATTTCGATGTTTGTTCATGTAGTTGGAAAAAAAAACATCAGGCCTGAACACTTGAGTGTTAAAAAATAGCTGGGCTAGAGTGTGTTGAGGAGAGAAATTTTTTTTATATACCTAGCTCCCACATCCGATCTCATAAATTGTGAAAGTAAAAACCATGTCAGGTTTTTTAACATTTTGCTTTTCCATTCTTCAGGTACTATTGGCAGAGAAATGAAATTGATTTTAACCCCAGTGGCAATGATGTCAGAATAGTGCAGCTACCCAATGTTGGTTCTCTGGTATTCAATAGTCCCCAGGACAAAGATGAGGGGATCTATCAGTGTTTTGCCAAAAATGACTTTGGTATTTCTTGCACCAAGAATATCAACTTCAGGGAGGCGAAACTGGAAGACTTTGCATTCCAAGAGCCCACTCGTCATTACCCCAGATTAGGTCAACCATACACATTGCCCTGTGTTCCACCAGAGAGCATTCCTCCAGCCAGTGTCTTCTGGATCACCAAATCTGTACTGGGAGGCATTGATGTGCTTAACTATGATGACCGAGTGTCAGTAGACAGAGATTGTGAGTAGTGCTTCTTGTTGCCATGGTAAATGGAACAAAGTAAACAAGTTAGATTTAGACGATAATTTCTGTTGGGACTGGATCTGATGCATCTTTTCCCGGTGAAAATTAGTAACAGAAAATCATAAAAATACTTCAGAATGTCAGATTGGATTTAGGTTTTGTAACATTGAAATACAGACCTGGAGTTTAATGTGTAACAGTGTGACTGTGAAATATGGCTCATACGCCGTTTATGGCAGTCAGACATCAGACAGGTCATGAAACATTGCTTTCGCTAGCAACTGATTTAAGGCTTGTGAAGACAAGCCTTTAGATAATTTATTTCTGAAATTTGCCAAACCCAGGCAGCTTGTTACTGAAATAAAATTTGGCAGGTGAGAGTTTTCTGCAACTTGGATTAGATTTGAAAGCTCATTCCAGAAATTGCTTGTTAAACCAGTGTGTATTTCCATTCCACCAGCGTAATGACTGTTGTTTCATTTCACTGCAGATCGTTTGAGGTTTACAAATATCAAACCACAGGACTACAAGGATGGGATGCCTTATGCTTGTGTTGCTATGAATAACATCATGAGACGAAATTCACAAGGGCCTCTGCATTATATCCAACCCTCTGGAAGTAAGCTGTAATTTAAAGAAAAATGTAGCTGATTTTACCCTGGCAAGCTGTCATGGAAAAGATATGTCCAATCTTGTATTATACATCTAGGTTTAGCATTAGAAATCTGCGACATGTAAATACCAGATATTGGAATGGAAGCAGAGAAAACTTTCTCAGTCTTTTGTAATTTACTGGTACTTGAGGTTCACTTTACATGAGCTGTTAGAAAATGTCTGAGAAATCTGACTGCTTGAACTGAAGAACCAAAAGGAAAACCTGAACAGTACATGAACTGTGATCACTGGCCCAACCTAGTTACCTTGATATTGTATTATATCATACAGATTTTCTCACAAGCTTTCCCTAGGGAAATCAGTTTGTAAATTTGCAAAGCAAAACTTCTCTTTATATAATAATAAGTGAATCTGAACTTAGTCTGTTCAGTATATCGACGGTAACACGCGCAGACCGTGTAAGTCCGAAATGACTACTTTCGAGAAAAACAGTAAAAACTGATTTAAATGTACTCTTTTACCAGCTTGATATTTTCTTTCGAAATTTAAATAATGTGTTGCATAGCTTTCAATAATTATTACACTTTTTAAACCAATTTTGTCTCCTAATCCATAGAATCAGACTTACATGTTTTGAGGTCCCTAAAATGACACAGACTTGCACGCTTTGCGTCTTCTCCATTCTTACACGGTTTGCGCCGCTTTGCTTTTGACAGAGACATTCACGGTGTATGAGTTACACGGGCTAGCAATGCCACTCTCATGTCTTTTTCCATTTCATCTGTTATCTGCTAGGGACAAGGTAAGATATCAAAAATTCACACATCAAGTTGTAGAAGAGACGTGATCAAGGCATCGATGGATGTTTGGAGAAGATAGCCTCAAATTTAAGTAACAGAGGGAGAATTTATCAGAGGTGGTTAGAAATCATGTGAAACACATTAATTTGCAGGTAATTGTATTTGTAAAAGCCCGGATGGCCATGTGGATTAGACAGTCCACTGTTTGCTTTAGCGGCTGGGTTGGGCCAACGCTTGGTTGTTTCCTTAGACAAGAAATTTATTGTGATTGCCTCATTTAGTTCAGGTGTACCTGGATACCAAATGATAGCCGAGAAGTAATCCGCAATAGAGCAGCGTCTTATCCAGAGGTCTATTTGTTACATGTTCCTTTCACTTGAATGGAATTAAGGATGAGTGCTGACACTTTAAGTCTTAATGCTTTGTTGGACTTAATTTCTATAGTGCATTTTGTACTGACACAATTATCGCAAAATGTTGCACTCACTGAAATTATAATATTTTGGTTAAGCAACGAGCTTTCAACAGGTCTTGGGCGGTTCACAGATGATGTAACCTATGAAAATCTGAAAAAAATTATGACACATGAAAAAAAAATCTATCATAAGATAAGAAAATCAAATGATTTTACTAAAGATCATGGCGTAATTGTAGAAATTCAAGATATACTCTGCATCATCTTTGGTAAGATCCAATCGTGTGTCATTTTTGCTATTGTTTTGCCCATATCAGTTTAAATCAGCCTCCTGTACCACTGAACGGGTCGTACCTTTACACTATGTGTATCTATCAATAATTTTGTTTACAATGCAACGTATCAAAGAATTTAGAAATTAAAAAAAAACTGTTTTTATTTTACACCACAAGACCCATAAGTCATAAAACTCACCCACTTGCAAATTGTGATAGTAAAAGTAGTAATGCGCACAACGTGTAAGTCAGACTTTCCTCCTGTATTTGACACTGTCTTTGAGAAACCGGCTAAATAATGCCGCGCATAACGTGCAAGTCCGGTCATGATTTTTTTCACACGGACTACTTTAAAATAGGTAACCAAAAATAATAAATTAGCTACTAATGTATCAAAAGATAAAAAACATAATTCATAAACCATCACACATAACAAAAAATTCTATTACTCACCTGAAATCTGAAGGTCTTTTTTCCCACGTTGAATTTGTTTAAGACGGCGTGCCTTAGGTTTGGAGATACACGATGTGCGAGTGTCAAGCGCGCCAGGAATTGGAAGTACATGTTTTGCACCAAAGTCGTATTTTCGTAGTTACCCCCCGTACTCTTGCACCTTTATTTGACAGTGATGCAAGGGGCATTCCAATCGATATTTTTAGACCAAAAAAAAACTTGACCTAATTTCAGACTTACACGGTTTGCGAGTGTTACCGTCGATATATGAGTTTTGTTGTTGCTGAGCCTTTGATGAATGCCTGTATTTTATTTTCAGCTACTGAAGATTATATGCCAGTTGAGCTTCTGTGGTCTGATCAGGATGATCGTTTTGGTTTACGAGGGCAAACACTCACAATTAAGTGTATCTTTTCCGGAAAGTGAGTATGACTCAATGTAAATCCACTTACATAAGATTGGAGGTGTGTTTCACAGTGGCAACTGAATATGAGGTACATGAATTTAATGTCAGTTTACTGGACCAGTAAATTTGTGACAAGTTTTTGAGGTAACATCTTTAAAACTGATTAATTCTAAGAATAACCTACTCAGCTGAACTTTTTCAAATACTGAAGTCCCAACAGGATATAATTTGTTAACCCACGAACAGACACAAGGGCCCAGGGGCTGACTCCAGAATGCTTGGACTGATCTAATGGGCCGCATGTAAAACTGCAATCTAAAACTTTAAGAAACAGTAACTCTGCTTCCTGTCAAAATATGGCGATTTGTTTATGTTTTTGTGGGTATTAACACCATTTGGAAATCCAAAGCATCAGGTGTGAAAACTTATGAAAATGGCTTTGCCTCAACTAGGGCCACATTGAATAAACAGACAAAGGCTTATTTCATTTGAATATTCTGAGAATAATGATCAAGATGATGATTTTGAACAATTCCTCATGCAGTAATACTAGATATAGTAGTGAGGATGAAGACAAAAGTGAAGGAGGTGAACCTGAGACAGTGCGTGAAATGAAGTTGCAGAAATCGAGACAAATAATGAGAAATAGCCCCTCTTCTTTACAGTTAGGAACTTCAGTTTGTATTTTAGTAATTTTTGTAGTGTGTTCTTCTTGTTCTGCATTTGTTTGTTGAATACTGTTTCAGTGAAAATCCATTATAAATGTGATAGGACAAGAGGATAGGGGAAATGTTGGGTATTCTTATTGTATTTGTATGGCACACATATGTTACAAACAAATTTGTTAAAAATAGTAAGCATACATGTTCCCATCGAATCATATATATGGTTTGAAAAATTTTTGGATGCAGTTTCTTTGGCTGTTTCAGTTTTTCAATTTGATTCCTTTTAGATGTGGTTATGAAGCAAACATGAGCATGCCAGCAAATCATTTTTTCACATAAGGGTGGGTGGGAGTGTAAAGGCAAAAATGAATACTTAATTGTGTTCGTTCTCAAATTACCTTTCTAAAAACGTTTATTTATCTCAATGAATTTGTTCATAACAAAAATAAAAATACAAGTTTTCTCATGTATGGTCAGTTCTTCTAAAATGCCCTGTCATTCTGGCAGATTACCAGTGTTCATGGGTTAAATTTTAGTTCATTATGAAATGCTATGTTTCTGTGTCTTGTGTTTCCATACAACTTTACAAAGTGACAGGTAACCTTTGGTGTGTTTGTGGGATTTATCAGGACTCTGGTCGACATAGGAAACTGTCTGAAAGTGAATCACTTGATATCAACAACTGGAAATTCAGATATAATTTATTTATTTTGATGATTCTTTCTGAAATTTTGCATGTGACACGATATTGCGTTGTCTTAATAAAATACTGAATGTTAGTTGTTTTTTCTCATACATCCAAATAGATGTGATACGTCCAAATAGGTCGTTTGCTCAGTACTATGGAAATTGTGTTAAGTCTGCTTCTGAATTGCACATTCTGTTATATTCCAAACCTTAGTCCCACACCTGACGTGCACTGGGAAAGACCAGATAATCAGACTCTGCCAGATCGTGCCAAGATTAAAAGTTTTGCTCAAGAGCTTGAGATCACAAATCTGCAGTTTGAAGATCAAGGGGCCTATGAGTGTTGGGCAACTAACCCTGTCAGTCAAAACCGACGGCAGCGGACCTTCAATATTCGAGTCGAATGTAAGTTGACGACTTCAAGATGGAAAGTTTATTGTCTTCCATTGGTGAGAGATTTAGTGGGGAGAGAAATAAGCCACTAACACTACAGAACAGTTGGCTAAAAAGAAAAATCAAGGGGAGATGTTTTGGTGTTCCGTTTGTAAAATGCCAAGTTTTATAATATATCGATGGTGTTGGGAGCAAACCGGCCAAGTCTAAAAATTTCATATTACTTTATATCGTACCAATTTATGAAGTTTGGAATCCTGCATCACATGGAAAAGTAGCTGTTACCATTATCCAGTAGAAATACTCAAAATAACGATGTGATCAAACCAGCTAGGTCCATTTCCCATTAGTTTTAGCGGCAGTTTTTTGTTTCTCCTGTAAAATTTGCTTATTTTGACTTGGCCGGTTTGCTCCTGACACCATCGATATGATAGTAAACTGTTCCTTGCTGCAATGTTTTTAGGATATAGATTAACACTGGGTCAGATTTTGTCCATGTCAAGAGTTAAGACTAAGGAGGTTTTCTGAGAGATCATCGTTAGGTCATAAGCTCTAGTTCATATCTTGAATGTGGAAGTTTCTTTAATTTTTGCTCTATGGAAAGTTTGTGATCAGTCTCCTTAGTGGAAACTAACTTTTTAAAAATATTTTTTGTGCACAGCTAAAGCATACATCATTCAGGCACCAGAGGATGAGGAACTTGGAGTAGGAAGCACCGCGGAATTTACCTGCAAAGCTGGTGGTATCCCACCGCCAAGAATCATTTGGTACATCAATGGTGTGGAGCTCAAAGGTATTTTACATAGTTTTTTACCCTGAACAATTGAAGAAATTGGGGATGAACAAATCTCTGTAAAAAGAAAAATGCACATAACTTGTGGAGTTGATTACAGCAGGGCACCTGACAGAGCTGGCTGAAAAAATAAAAGCGATTTCACTCAAAATGGTGGGTCAGTCAGGAGGAAACAGAAAGAAAAGTATGCAATAGATTCCAAAAGAATAAAAATGAATTTATTGTATATTTGTATTGTTTGGGGCTTTACCTTTTTTTTTGTCACATTTTATTTCTGATAATTGCAAAATTCTCATTATGACAACACTCACCGGGAAATTTAAACATTTCTGTCAAACATTTCATCAGTAGCTGTGCACTCTTGAGAAATAATTGTTTTGCTGAGAGTTTCAATGACATGCTCTGCATAATTTTATACATGTGGAGGTTTTAATTTTCATCAAACTGTAAATCTGTGTCCACCATCATAAGATTCTGCCCAGATTTATGATCAGAATTATCTGACTTTTTTTTTTTTTCCATTATGTTAAAGCTGGAGTGAAATTCAGATGTTATGGAACTTAAATGCAGAGATTTACATGTTGTAGTTTTCCTGTTGTTTGTGACATCTTGTTTTGCTTTTGTGATGTTCACGGAAATTACAAAATTCAGATGCAGAGAATTACATGCTCTAGTTCTTCAGATCCACTTCTCACTACTGTTGTTTGTGGTATTTTTCTTGCTATTGTGATGTTCACTGAAGTCACAGAATTCAGATGCAGAGAATTACATGCTCTAGTTCTTCAGATCCACTTCTCACTACTGTTGTTTGTGATATTTTTCTTGCTATTGTGATGTTCACTGAAGTCACAGAATTCAGATGCAGAGAATTACATGCTCTAGTTTTCAGGATCCATTCTTCGCCACTGTTGTTTATCACATATTTCTTGCTCTTTTGATGTTCATTGAAATTAAGCAGTACATCTTGCCAAATGTTGTTCATATTGCTTACAAGCCTGGAAGATGTAGCAATTTCTGAGTTCATGTCAAACTTAACTTTGTTGTGTACTTGTAGCCGTAACGGACCCAAGGATCAAGGGACCAAGATTTAAGCGACCTCTTAGGGACAAGATTATGCTTGAGAATGTAGAGCAGACTGACCACATGGTTATCCAGTGTAATGCAACTAACAAACATGGATATGAATTTGTGGATGTCTATCTCAATGTGCTGGGTAAGTCCTTCATCTAGGAGAAAATGTTTGCCAGTGTGGTTGTAGGTCAAGAATAGGTTTGGCAGTCCTTGAAACCAATGTAGAGAAAGCAACACAATAAAAATTGCTTGGTTTTTTTTTCTTTTCTCTATCCGTTAACTACAACGTCTAGATTTTAGGTACAACAATACTTCTATTTTCATCATTATCCTTTTGTTTCCAGCTTTTGCATGAAGTGTCAAATGCATTATTATTGTATGTCGTGTGATGAAGCTTCTAACTTCTCACAGTGTTTTTATAGGTCCTCACTAGTAGGTGATACAATTTCATGGCACTGACAAATTTCCAGAGATGTATTAAGTTAAAGTAACAAATCAACGACTGGCCCCTTTAACCCTTTCACAGCATTGTGGACGTAGCATAGTCCTAAAAGGGATAGCACCAATGCATTGTGGAACTGGAATCTGTAGTAAAAATGCACTGTTCAGCTAAGGGCCGGAAAAAACATGTAGTAGGGAAGGGGTTGACGATATTGCAATGTAGCAATGCTGCTGGAGTGCATATCCATGGGTCCGAATTAGGTCACCGCTAGCCGGTCAGTTCTTTTGACTGTGTGTGAAAGAGGGCCATTCTATTGTATACAGTTGTGCTGTGTTGTTTCTTAACTCAATTTGAATGAAACTTAGCAACCGATCAGAATATAGGTCTATCTAATGATATGCAGATGACAATCTTTTTACTCTGTGAAAAAGAAGCTTAAAGTCTACAAAACTTGTTTCATCATTATGTGTTTCGCAAACTACATGGAGCAGCAGTTTCGTCATTGACATGGAAAGTCTAGAATACTTCTTCTTGGACGCCCTAAAATTCAAAATTTTTATGTTTTTTGCTTTTCACATACCGCCTGCAAACATCTACCAGCACCTTGTCAAAACCAGCACTCATTCCGAGTAACCCCACAACCCAGAATAGTCAAGTCATCATGTTCGTTCTGATAGGTCGCTTAAAATAACTCAGCCAGTGTGGTTACACACATTTTATTAATTACTCTATTCTTCTGTTAAATATGTCAGGAGTGACAGGATATAAACGGACAATAAAGTCAGTATTATAAATGTTTGTTCATGTCTGAGTTGACTATTCTTTAGTAATCAGCTTGCATTAAAACGATAAAACAAAGGGGGGAAGTGATTTAAATATGAAATATTTATAAATACAACATCACATTGTATTATTAGTGAGAGTTGACATTGACCCCATTTCTCACTACCCTTTTCATGATCTAGATAAATTCACACCACCATTTTGAAAATAAGACCAAAAAATAAAGCAGTTATAATTTTTGTGAATGAAAGCAAAGTTTTATCTAGATGGTCCAATTTGAGAGTGAGATATGGTCAGTTTTTAAAAAAAACAACAACTCATGGCTAGAAGTTTTTTTTTAGAATATTATTATTTTCCTCTGTCGATGTGTTCTAAATTCTGATGATCTTAAAACCTGTAACCTTTTTCATTTGTGGATGGATTTTAAAAATTTAAAAAGCAAAATGCTTGGAAGTGTACTTTCCAGTACACATAGCTACAAACACTTAAATTGAATAAAAAAAATTTCGTTGTTATTGCTATGCAATGTCATACTAAGAATTGATTTTGATTATTTTATTTTTGCCTCCCTTGCAGCTGAAGCACCAACTATTCTGACGCCACCTGAAGCCAAAAAAGTGTCTGCAGAAGGTCAGCCAGTCAATTTGACATGTCGTACAACAGGCAAACCTGATCCTCGCATAACCTGGTACAAAAATGGGGAGCAAATAACTGGTGGACGCTATCAGATTCTCCTCACAGGAGACTTGCACATTCGGGTAATATTACTCTCTCAGTTGTATTTTGTCAGTGATGCTGTGGATTGTATTTGAGAAGCACTGATTATTGTTGTGGTGAAAAAAAAAAAAAGAGCAAAGCACTGTTTCCTTCTCTATTGTGATGTCTCATTAGTTTCTGTGGTCATGGTCATGGTCAAGGCAGATTCAAGTCCAGCTAGCATAAGCAAAAGGGCAGCTCAACACTGGGATATGTTTCCTGGGTGGGGTGGGGGTGGGGTCCATCCCCCATGAAGTGTAATGAACTCAAGTGCCAAAACACTTGGCTTGTGCAACTGGGGCTTTCGTTCATTGAAAATATCCTGTAGTCTCGGTCTCCTAGTAATTCCAGTTCTCTTTACTCTGTGATGATGCGGGTTGCAGGATGAGTTATTCACTTTCTAATATTAGGTTATGTGAAAATTTACCAATGTGTCAATGGCTGCATATATTTGTGTTTCAGGTACTAGTTAGCTCCGCGGTATTAGCGTATACCTATTATTGTTGTTTCCCATTTTGTATAATTTACTGGAATAAGGCAAAGGTGCAAAGTGGCCTTTATTGCGCTCACGTGCTGTTAAATCCAAAATCAAACTACGATAAGACAAGTCCTGTTGTGTAATAGCAATATCGAGAGCCACACGGTAAAGTATTGTGTATCGACTGTTTTAAAAATTGAAATATTTGGCCCTTGACAGCCCACATGTTGTGTTATAAGTTGGAGCTTAAATTCTGAAAACTAAGGGTTAAATAACATTTTTTTAAAATCATGACTATTTAGTCTGAAAAAAATTCAGTTTTGTGTTTCTCAAGAAAAAAAAAAGGTAAAATCTGGGTTACAATAGTTTATCATGGGACCCTCAACATGAGGGTTTAACATAATGCACTGGCTGCATATATCTAAAGTCAAAGATTCATCAAAGGCTCTTGAATAGGGTGTGTTACAGCAGTTTAGATAAGAGGTTTTTGTTATTGTTGAATGATTCTCTAAAAGTAAGCTGTTACTGTCACCAGTGATTCTATGATTCTATGAGGATGCTGTTATTATCTGTTTTTAGTGCTTCTGTAAAGACCCTCATTATTAGAAAGTGATTCTATAAAGATGCCGGTGTCATTCCTTGCTTGACTTTGTCTTCCATTGCACCCTCATTATTAGAAAGTGATTCTATGAAGATGCCGGTGTCATTCCTTATTTGACTTTGTCTTCCATTGCACTTCTTAGTAGTGGTACTTTCAAATTTGCTGGTATTCTTTTCACTGAAAATTGTAGGTCCTCTGATATTTGTCTTCCATTGTCTTTTGTAGTAATAATAATAATAATATATTGCATTTATATAGCGCCCAACCCCGTCGATGACAAGCTCTGGGCGCTTTAACAAACTCTTACACACACACACACACACGCATACACAAAAGAAATTCAAAAATATTTACTATTGTTGCTGCCGAAAAACACCTAGCCTAGTTTGTCTGAAAGAAATGGGTCTTCAGATGGCGTTTGAAAGAACCAATGTCATTAATTTCCCTGGTTGTCTTTGGAAGAGTGTTCCAGATGGTAGGGCCAAGAAATGAAAAGGACTTTTCTCCTACAGTGGACAGATTCATTTTAGGTACTTTCAATTTTGTAGTGTCAGATGATGATCTTAGTTGACGAGATGGAACATAGTAATCAGTTAAATCAACTAGGTACGATGGAGCAGTATTATTGACACATTTGTGACAAATGGATGTGACAAATAGTAAGTAGTACCTTGAAAATTTGCTGGAATTCTATTCACTGAAAATCTTATGTACTCATATATTTGTGTGCTCAGCTAACTTTCTCCCTGTCTCTTTCCCAGGCTGTGGTTCTGGCAGATGCTGGACACTACAAATGTGAAGCTCAAAATAAATTCAATGTCACCAGTGCAGAGGGGACTCTAGTAGTGCGCAGAAAGACTAGAGTGGAGCAGAAGCCATTAGATTTGGAAAGTACTGCAGGCAAAGATGCAAAATTTACTTGTTCTGGTACCACTGACCCTGAAGAGGTGAATAATTTGAGAGTTGAGTGGCAGAAGGATGGGAAATATATCACGGCCAATGACCAGAGAATGACCACCAATATTCAGGACAATTCACTGACAATCAGTGGAACCATACAGAGAGATTCTGGAACCTACACCTGCATTGTCACCAATAACTTGGACGAAGACAAGGCTTCGGCAGTTCTCACAGTCAGGGGTGAGCCAGACTATGTTTTTATGTCAAGAATGTCTGGTTTTCAGAAAGTTTAATAATCTTTAGGGCCTTTGCCTTTATTTTGAGAAATAACTTTGGTCTTTTAAAAAAAATTTTTTTTTTGGGTAGTTTTATGCATATTGGATAAAGTTAAATTGGTGAAACTTTATTATAGAGATATAAAAGTTGATAGTGTGAGCTGAAAATTTTAAGGCTCTTGGCACTGGATTGGTATATCATATCTGATACACGAAATATAATTATGGAGGATTAAAATAATAGAGCTTCTTCAGTTTAATGGTTCACACTAATCAGAGAGACAGGTCAATGTCTTGCAAGTTTTGTTTCATCAAGTTTCTTGAAAGACATCAGAGTCTGATGTTTTGTCAGATGCATCTAGAGTGGGTCTTGCCCATGCATGAATAAAGACAGAAACTGCATTTTGTTTTTCATTCTTCTTGGATATGTAGTTTTGTATAGGAATGATAGCCTAAATTGTCTCAAATCACAGGTTGTTTTAGGAATAAAATATTTGATGTTAAATTTAACATGTTGTGCACTTCGTTATAGTTGGTGTCCCTGTTGAATCACAACAAATCCAAGTAATATCACCATACATTAACGGGCATGCTGTGCTCCAAGAATCCAAATTTGGGACTTGCAGACAATAAATACCTGCATTTATTAAATGTTCTTCGTTTTTTTGTATTTGTATGATTTTTTAAATTTAATTTTCTATCTTGTTTTTTTTTTTTTTATTGGTGAGGGTTAATGCACGGAAAATTTGAGTTGTCTTTTGTCACGAGCAGAGTTAGGGTCTTGGGGATGTTATGACTGCACGAGAGGCAGCTAACTCACACTCGGACACAACCACACAAGAAAAGTATCAAATAACTAGAGCGTATATCTATGTCAGGCCGGTCAGGCCATCTTATTATTTAAATATTAATAAACAAAACAAAAGACAATAGAGGTATATTCAAAGCAATAAATTCTAATTACTAACTTAATCTATGATATTCATGTAACTATGGTTCCTTATTGGATGTACTGCAATCAATAGCAAATGGGTATATTATACGAAACTAGATATCAATCTAAAGTGACAGTTGAGTCGCCACTGGCCAGTCGCCAGGCAAACTCTCCCTAAATCATATGGGCTTGAATGTTAGGAGAGCCCAGTACGTTCAAAGCCTACAGAAGCACACTTCGGCTTGTAGGTAATTAAGCAGTTGCAAAAGACTATATATATATATATGCACAATCACTATTCAATTCATCAACAATGTGCTATATTACTTCAATCATACTATGGAGATAGATCTATAATACGGGCCACTCGTCGTCGAGTGCCAGCTGGGGTTTCCTTAGACTTCCTATGAGGCTGTGGTTCTCTCTCTATCTCTGATCTTCTATTATGCTTAAACAAATAAGATATATTACCGTTGGTCACGCCTACTGGTAGGCGCGAACACCAAAAGAGCGCAGCGTGGGCTTTTAAAGGTCAGCCCACTCAGACCTTTCTTCCTAGAGCTCAGTCAGTCCGATTAGCAAGGACTTCTAGACTTCAGACCACACAGTTCAGGTACTGGCCAACCGGAGATACTTCACGACACGATGCTTCTGCTCGTCTGTATTCAATGAATCTGAACGTTACACGATGTTTTATACTATCCAACTACCCAGCAGTGCTAGTCCGCTGGCCCAATTAGTTCAGCAATCTCATTGGCCGAAACCTCCCACCATTTTAATTGTAGTAATACATCTGCACTATTCTACCAGCCAGTTAACGTGCAAAAACTTGTCTAGTCATACTTAACAATGTCAACTATCCCCACCTTGTTTCACCCCTACTCCATTACTTATTAATCACGAACATTAAAACCGACAAGCGTGAATCTAACAGTTTAACTTTACATTTATTTACTCACCAACTATAATTCGCGAGGACCGTTCAAGGCCACCAGCCAATTTCTCATGGCCCTGGTAAAAAAACCACTCACGCTCTGCGTGAGACCTAACAACATCCGAATCATGACATCTTTCCTTTTCCTTTGTGTTTGATTGTATTATTTCTGTATTATTTTTTATGCAAGGTTTTGCTTTTCCTCTCTGTCCACATATTGTCTTTGCTTCAAGCCATACTGCGTGCCCATAGGTTTCCTTTATTGTTTTTTTTTTTGTAAACTGTGGATGCTTGAGTATTATATAAATGTATATGATACAAATTCTAAATATGTAGAAGTTTCAGCCTGGATTTTGACTTTTTAAATTGACTAAATATAATGTCCGTCAAAGCTGTATGGTATAATAAAACTGCTCATGAGGAAACAAGTAAACCTTGGTTTTTGTGTTGTCCAAAGGTCTTTGTAGTTTGAGCCCCATTTACATTGTAATAAACTGATAAATGTGCGTAACTGTTCCATCTAATAGATAAGCCAGACCCTCCCACCAATGTTTATCATGAGTGGTGCAATGAGAATGCTACTGTTCACTGGATGCCTGGTAGCTACAACAATGCTCCTGTCCAGTACTTTCTCCTGCAATACAATACCTCCTTTACTCCTGACAAGTGGAACTTTGGCTTAAAGGTAATCAAGATAACATGTGGGCACATGCGCATTGTTTTACAGCTTATGCGTATTTTAAAATTATGTAATCTGATGGAAAATTATCCACTTTTGAATATTTTATTGTCCAAGTTGTCCATGAATATTTAAGGAAATAGCTTAATATGAATTTTGACAAAATCTTTACAATTGTCATAAGATGTCTTTGGCAGCATAAGTTTATTTATGCTGACAGTAGTTAATTTTCCAATAGGTACACGTTTCTTCTGTTGTGAATTTTGTCAACAGGTGTTGCATGGTATAAACATGTTTGTTTAATTTCCACTCCTGGGCGTATTTGTTTTTTAGTGGGAATGAATCACAGAACATTGAACTTGTACTACTTTGGCAAAATTCATACAGTGCTCCAATTTCATGTCATAACATGAGAAATTAACTTTAGTAAGTTTCCGTCACAAGCCCATTGGATGTGCAGATGACTGTCATTTTGTGTTGGTGACCAAACCGGTGTTAATCAAGCTGCATGGCCATAAATACAAAAAAAAAGATATGAATGTTTTAAAATTCTGCAAAGTCCTGTGTCAGGAAGAAATTATGAAAAATATGCAGCGAATTCTGAGTGACAGATCTATTCTAAAAGAAAACAAGCAAGCTTTTGATTACTAAGATCTTCATTAAGCCAAAAATGAAATAAAAAAACAACAAAAAAAACCTCTTTTTTAAAAAGGCTGTTGTAGGGAACTGTGGTATTTTATCATCATCATCAGTTGCCTTGTCTGGAACAGACATTGGCAATCATGGCTCTTCACTCGGATCTGTCATCAGCCAACCCCAAAGAGTATTTTATATAGTAAGCTAAAGTCCAACTGCAGACACAACTTTTTTCTGTGCAGCTTTGTAATTAGACCAAGGTCCTCTAAGATCAGCCTTTTAAAAACATGGAAAAACTAATATTTGATGGTATTATGGAATTTGGTTTGGAATTTACATGGACTTCGTCATAATGTAGAACTGTCCTCTTCAATAAATCACAGCTGAGCATCTTTAGGCACCTCACTGATCGCACATTCCTTTGCATGATTTAACAGTAAAGATGTCTAATCTCATATGGCAGGTCAACAGCACACTGACCAAGGTCAATATGACCTTGTCTCCCTACGTCAACTACACTTTCCGCGTCATCGCATACAATAAAATTGGTGAGAGCGACCCCAGTGCCCATTCACCAGTTGTGTGCACTACCAAACCGGACAGGCCATTTTATCACCCACGCAATCTACGTACTTTAGGACATCAGTTTGGGAAACTGTACATTGAATGGACAGTAAGTGTCTCTTAATTACTGGATGCAGTATTTGGCATTGCCTCAGATAAATCTTTGCTCCTACCTTTTTCTCTCTCGCTCTGTCTCCCTGTCAGTGTCACTGTCTCTTTTCTGTCTCTGTCTCTCTCTTCTTCTTCTTTCTCTCTCACACACCAAAACCCCCGATAAAAAACCTGAAACACCTTCATTTATGCCTGTATCATAAGGGTAAATGAAAGACAAGACTTTATTTTCTGAAAGTGATTTTCCATATCTAGCTAACAAAAAAAGTATAAAACAATACATTGTTTGTGGCAAGAATTTATTTGTTAACTCTAGCTAAATCATAAACATGTATGAGCTACGTCTCTTTTCCATTTATTTCTGTCATTGGTTACTGGTATTAATTGGACAAGGCTGATGCCAGTTTTTCAGTTTTGAAAATTTTGATCAGTTCCTTATTTTTGAGAATTTTCGAATGGCATTGGCACGATAATGGCCGCTTTGCGCCCTTCATGGTCTGTTTGGGTATACGTTCTTTGTTTATGTTTGATATTCAGAGCTTTTAAGTTTAACATGGGAATTAAACACATTGTACATTCATATGATTTTAACATGTTGATAAAATTCTAAAGATGTATTGTATAGATCTGGAAACAGTTTTGTAAATGAGGAATAAAAGTTATTAAATCAAGTTGTAGATCTTAGCCTCTCTCAGAAAGGACAGGATGCGTTATGGGTCCACATCAGAAAATAATTCTTTCATGGATCCGCAGCCATAGTACCTTCTTCGGATATGCATGAAGTCGACACATTCACTTAAAATATGTTTTATTGATAGATGGCAATTGCATGCCACACATTCCGGGGAATCTTCCCCCTGAAGAAAAAACAATGTGTGAGGTGGGTATGACCCAGACGGAGAATACTAAGGACAATTTTATCTCTCCAATTTTGTTGAGAGGCATTGGTCCATGGTCCAAGTTGATCTTGGATAAAATGTAGTTTATTTGATGTTTGTTCATCTCTTCTTCATTATGCTGTTTCATTTCCTAAACATGGAGCTTTATTAGGTTGGTATGGGAATTCCTGCATGATAAATTTAGTTGCTGTTTTACTGTGGAAATTTTCATAATTTTCTAGTCAGTAATTACTGATAAACCACATAGAAAATCCTTGAAGAAGTTATACTGAATTAATCACATGAATAGAGAATGTGTCCCTGCAGTTTAGTTGGTTTGTGACTCCAAAATAATAGATGATTTTGGATGTTTGACTCAAACATCTAGAGGATCAACTTTATAGTAACTGAATGCACTCTGGGAAGAATAACAACCAAAGGGAGCATTGAAGAGGCTTTTCATATATGTAACAGAGTCAGAATGTGATTTTTCAATCTTGCACCAGTGCTGAGCAATTTCTCATGAGAGAATACTTTGCAATTACGCATTTCCTGTTTCTTCAATCCAGCCAATCCCACAAGAACAGCAGAATGGCCCCGGATTTTACTATATACTTCAAATCTTGCGAGCAGGAGCGCAAGCGGAAGCGGAGACGATTAATGAAGCCATAAGTGATTGGAGAACCAATCATTATGAAATGAGCGTAGGTCTGGTGTACCAAGCATATAAAATCACACTGAAAGCAGCAAACAGTATAGGGGAGGCAGCAAATGATCCTTCAACCATTCGAGGCTTTTCTTATGAATACAGTAAGTTCTGGCTGTGAACTGTAGATTTTTATTTCCCTGAGTGTCTGTTCCTATCTTTTATTCAGTTTGTCTTTCGTTTTGTTGACTTAATTTTATTTTTTATGACATTCTTTTTGCTGTTTTCATTTTATCTCTCTCAAGCTGTCAGTGCCAGGTTTTCTACGAGTTGCTGCAGTTGCAAAATGCGAGACATTGAAAAGAATGAGTGAGAAAGAAGGAAGTAAGAGCTTTAAATATGAGAGCAGTATGTGATAATAAATACCTTGTTTCATACTTAAATAAATGATTGTATTCAGACAAATGGGACCCAGTGTCTCATACCAGTAATTAAGTTGCATGGATTGAGTCGGTAGCACAGCACATATCTGCCATCCATTGGTAGCTTCACAGTTTTTCTGTGGTTTTATAATATTTCGTCAATTGGTAGCTTCAGTCAAAACTGCAGTTTTTGTTGATTAAGTTGCGTAGATCAAGTGAGCAATACAGGACTTTTATCTGCCCAGGTTGATGTCAGTCAAAGCTGCAGTTTTCATTGATTATTACCCTTCAGTATCTTGTTTGCGTGTTTACAGGAGATGTTGTGCAAGAAAAATGTCTCAGTGAATTCAGTATTACTCTCTAAGACCAAATCTGATTTTATTACTGGTTTGACGAGATACGTCACAAAGAAGAAGCAAAGCATGACCTTTGAAGACAGTTTTGTAAAAAGAAGTGCTAAGTTGCTGGTTGTTTTTTTTTTAACTGTGTTTGTAAATTATATAGAATCCTTATAGGTAGGAAAAGTCCTCTTCAGGGCTGATCTCAGCTCTATAGAGATTTTCACCTACTGACAGTCATATTGGGGTGTTCATAACCCTCAGCCTGCATCTATTCATGGATCATCATGTATTCATAATTATGCGGATGCAAGTTCACGGCTAGTTTTAGCTGGGTTGCCAGCATGCCTGGAGTTGGCCGGGAATTCCGACTTCGAGCGCAGAGTTGGAGCGGGCATCTGGAGTTATCGGAGTAACCTGGAGTTATCGACATTTTCGCTAGCTCGGTTAGAAAGATCGGACACTGCTTCGGTCATTCGACTAGATCTAGAATCTAGTCACTTCATTGATTGGCGCTAGACCTGAGTGTGAAGCGTTACCAAGTGCAGAGGTCACAGGTCATAAACTTTTAACTGCTGTTTACCTCTTCAGCGGTTGAAACTCACAAATAGTTATCCTAAATATTATGGCTATGGCACTCACTTACTGTGACGGCTGATTCCACTGAACAGTCAACCATGTTCGTTGTTCGCTCGCCCATTTCTGCACTGAGATAGTTATGTTATTGTCAGTTTTCGTGCCTAAAACTACAAAATGATGAATGGAAAGTGCAGACATAAGTCTGAGTAGGATAGGAACGACAGTGTTTCAAAATGGCCCAAGAAATGCAGTGACTTCCATGCAAAGAGAATTAGATCTGTTGGTAGATCTACTCCAGTAGGGAATTTCGCGTTTCAAACTAAGAAATTTGTAGTGTTTTTGGCACACAAAGAAAGTGCAGCACATTAAAAAAATTTGTAATCGCCTGCAGTAAATTCAGACACAGTTTATATTGTACAGAAAAGGACAGTTGCTACTTAACTGGCCCCATTGCAACCTCAGTTTCAACTTTAGCACATTCAGATGCCGCTGCAATCTTGCCATGTGGGCATGTGACATGATAAACTCGTACGCCTTCAGTCTTGTGATGACTAATGGACTTTGATTTTGAAAATTTATGTATTCAAATTGACGTGGATATGTACAAGTAGAGCAACAGAGTAGTCATAACTTTCACCATACACATGTATTTATTGAAACACTGGACAACCAGTCTATTGAAAGAATAACTCTACACTCTATATAATTGTATAATTAAAAATATAAACCTGTTTTTGTTTTGTGTATCCCATAATGCCATGTAGATCTGCGTAAATATTCTGTTAACTTGGGTCAGTGTAAAAAAGCAACAAACAAAGAAGTAGTATGAATGGCAGTTTTTCACAGCCCATCTGATCTTCCTAAAGGTACATCTGTATGTGATACTGGCAGCATGATCTATAACCTAGGTTATAAAAATAACAGTCTGCTCTGTTTATGTACATATTGAAACAACAATGTTAAGACATATTTTGCTTGAGTGTGTGCATATAATTCATAATTTTCTCAAGCTACAAGTAGTGAAAACAGCCAGCAAGGTGCAAATCTAAGTAGCCTACACTAAAGGTTGTAAAATGAAATTTCCATTTTACAGAGTTATTGCTCATTTTTATGCAGTTTATTTGTATTGACCATATAATTATGTAACGTGGGTGGGTGGGGTTATGCCATTGGCCCACTACATCCTTGAAACATGGCCCTCAGTTGGCACTTCTGTAAATGCTGGCAACCTTGCTTTACACCGGTTGAGTGGCTTCGGTCCATTTTTGGTCCTGAGAGGGTTTTTCAGTTAATAATAAATAATAATAAATGGCATTTATATAGCGCCTAACCCTGTTTGACAGGCTCTAAGCGCTTTACAGAACTTATTTACTACAAATAATATTTAAAGACACATACACACACACACACATACACATAATATATTTGACAAGCAATCTGGATTCTATGGAGTGAAAAAATGGCTCTTAAGATGTTTCTTAAATGTATTGGGGTTCTCAATTTCTCTGAGAGAAAGAGGCAATGAGTTCCATATTTGGGGGCCACAATATGAGAAGGATCTTTCACCCATAGTTTTCATGGAAACTTTAGGAATTTTCAGCTTTTTGGTGTCTACTGAAGACCGTAGAGTGCGAGATGGTACATAGGGGACCAACAGGTCACACAGATAAGGTGGTGCATTATTGTAGACACATTTGTGGCATAGCAATGCCACTTTGTATAGAATACGCTGTTCAATTGGCAGCCAGTGCAACGAAGCAAGCATTGGCGTAGCTGAATCCCTTCTCTTTTTCCTGAGAATCAGACGAGCTACGTTGTTCTGTGCAACTTGAAGTTTTTTAAGTTTGTCCATGGAAATTCCTGTTAGAAGTGAGTTACAGTAGTCCAATTTGGATAAAATAAGGGAATTTACCAGAATTTCTGTTGTTTTTGTAGATAAAAGGTTTCTTATTTGGCCAAGTTTCCTTATTTCAAAATAAATATTTTTGAGGAGATGGTTGACCTGTGCTTCCATGGATAAGATAAGATAAATTTTATTCGTCCTTGTACAAGGAAATTTGTTTTGATCATTGAATACATAACAATACAGTTACAGAAGCAGAAAGTATGATATATAGCGCGCACACACACATATATACACACACACTGATAAATTAACAAAATTAACAGTGCACACAATATGCTTCCCTAACTAAAACACATTGACCTGACACGCAGGACATAATTCAACTGTGCACAGATTACGATCAAGATGACGACATTATTGTAACATCCTAGTTGATGATGGAATAAACGATTTAAAGTAGCGCTCAGTTTTAGTTTTCTTTGACAACAGCCTTAAACTTCTTACAGATCTTATATATTCTTTGTTCAGGGGATGTTGGGGGTCATTTATAATAATATTAGCTTTTTTAATACAAGCACCAGTGTACAGCTCATCAAAATATGGCAGATCACAGATACAAATTTTGGATGCTTTTTTAATTAAAATATTGATCTTATTTTTATCTTTTTGTAAGATGTTTCCTCCCCAACAGACAACTCCATACATCAAAACGCTCTGAATAGCCATGGTGTAAAATATTTTCAGAATGCTTTTGCTAACTTTTAAAAAGCGGAGCTTTCTGAGGAAATACATGCGCTGGTTGGCTTTCTTGTATACATGTTACATGCGCATGCCAGTTAAGCAATGAATCAATAGTAATGCCAAGATATTTGGCCTCTGTGACAATTTCGACCTCTTCATTGTTGATAGTAAGAGGGCAAACAGGATCGTTGTTATTTTTCCTAAAGTCAAAAACAAGATCTTTTGTTTTCTTAACATTTAGTAGAAGATAGTTGTTATTACACCAACAATGAAAGGATTGTACAATGTTAGAATATTCGTGGCCAGAGTTAGGTAAAAGGCCTAAAATAGCAGAGTCGTCGGCAAATTTAAGAAGGTAGAGTCTAAATAAACACCTAGGTTTTTGACTGATTTTGTAAGTGACACATTTTTTCCACTAAGTCAAATATTTCTTGTGCTTATGCCTTTGATGCTTTTTGCACTGCCAACCAAAATTGCCTCAGTCTTGTCTTCATTAAGCATCAATTTGTTTTCATTCATCCAATTCTTAACAGATGATAAACATGACCCTGCCCTCTGTAACAGATCTTCAACAGTATCAACAGTTCCCACCTATCATCTTGTTGCTGGTTTTATTTGAGACACTGTATGTTTGTATTTTCGTAGTACCTGAGATTACACCTACGAACTTCGTTGCTGTGGAAGTGAATGATACATCAGCTGTATTTAACTTTGACTTTGACAAGAGGGAAATTGGAAAAGACAGGACCAGGATCAAAGGAGAATTTAGAGGGTTTAAGGTATGTATGATTTTTTTTTCTTTTTTTCTTTCTTTTTTTTATATATATTTAAATTCTCCGAACTGAATCAGTCTTTTTCTATTGTCTTTTTTTTTTTTTTTTAAACACCTTTAAACGTACAAACTTACAAAAGTTGAAAGAAAAGAGGAAGAGACCCCCCACCACCACCACCACCACCCCAAGCCAAGATAAGTAAAACTTAATTCCCTATCTTCTTGCCCACAGATTCAGTTCTGGGAGGAGAATAAGCGCAGAGAGACAATTAGGGAATTCGATGTTGGTCCGGAATCGGCTTTGAACACCACTGGCAACACATTTAAAGCCCAGGTGGACGACATGTTGCCCAACACCTATATGATGGCGCAAATTGCCGTCCGGAACAACTTTTACATTGGCAAGCCAACTGAACCCATTCGTTTCCGTACCAAACCTGGACGTAAGTACATCATATTGTAATTATAGTCTCAGGCACCAAAATTCCCAAAGTCAGGAAATGTAGACTTTTATGGACTCAGAAGAACTATTTAAAAAACTTGTATGTGCGGAAGTAGTTCATTCCCTTTATACATGGGGTAAAAGGCCACATCTTTCCTTGCATTTGTGAGGTTTTAGGGATTTAAAAAAAAAAAAAGAACTTGGATAGACTGAAACAGGACAATACTAACAGTTGGTTTTGATTAGAAAGTGCTCAAAGTTTGAGAAAATGTAATTGATTTAAATGGCTTTTGCAAGTAAAGGAGGAAACAAAATTTTAAAAATATTTGACCTGACAAAGACCCTTAATGGCGCAATCATCATCATTGCCTTTCTCACCCTGGATCAGGGTATAGGCCACCAACAAACACCTTCCATCCCTCTCTATCATGGGCCAGCCTCTTTACATTATTCCAAGTCTTTCCGCTTCGTTGCACATCATTTTCTCTGGCTCTTCTCCACGTTCCGCGCGGCCTTCCTCTTGATCTCTTGCCCTGGGGATTCCAGTCCAATACCTTCTTCGTGATGCTGTTTCCTGGCCTCCTGAGAGTGTGGCCGATCCATCTCCATCGCCTCCTACCAATTTCCTCTCTGACTGGGTTCTGTCTTGTTCTTTTCCATACAATTTCATTACTGACCTTGTCTGTCCATCTGATCTTAAGTAGCTTCCTCAAACATCTGTTGATGAAAACTTGGATTCTCTTTATGCAGGCCTGGGACGCATTCCAAGTCTCACATCCATACAACAGGACTGACTTCACGTTCGAGTTGAATATCCTCAGCTTTGTTTTTAGAGATATATCCTTGGTTCTCCAAATCTTGCTTAAGGATGTGAAAGCTGCCTGTGCCTTTCCAATTCGTGCTTTGACTTCTGCCTCTGTTCCTCCCTTATTGTCAATGATACTACCAAGATAGCAGAAGGACTCTACATCTTCCAGTGGTTGATCTCCTACTGTGACTTGTTCGCTTAGGGGTGCAACAATTTTTAGGACCTTCGACTTCGCGGGATGTATCCTCAATCCAATAGATTCTGAAATTTTGTTTAGAGCTGTAGTCTTTGCTTGCATCTGGTCGTGTGTGTGCGACAATAGTGCCAAGTCATCTGCAAAATCTAGATCGTCCAGCTGTGTCCATGGGGTCCATTGTATGCCATTTCTTCCTCCACTGGTGGTTTCTTTCATAAGCCAATCAATCACCAGGATAAACAGAAATGGGGACAGCAAACAACCCTGCCTAACACCAGTCTTGATATCAAAGCTGTCAGTAAGCTCACCATCATGTACGACTCTGCAACTTGTCCCCTCGTACATGCTCTTGATAAGATTCACCATCTTCTCTGGGATTCCATAATGTCTCAATATTCTCCACAGTGTTTCTCTATCGATGCTATCAAAGGCCTTCTCGTAGTCAAGGAAGTTCACTATCAGTTGGGAGTTCCACTCTAGCGACTGCTCTACTATGATTCTCAGCGTGGCGATCTGGTCGGTGGTTGATCGATTACTCCTGAAACCAGCTTGCTCCTCGCGAAGTTTTTGGTCTGTTGCATTCTGTATTCGCTTGAGAATAATCCGATTGAAAACCTTTCCTGGGATGGAGAGAAGTGTGATTCCTCTGTAGTTACTACAATTGCTGAGGTCCCCTTTTTTTGGGAGCTTCACGAGGTGTCCTTCCTTCCAGTCCTTTGGAAACTTGCCTCCGATCCAAATCCTCGAGAATAGTGAGTGCAGACCCTCTGCAGCCCCAGCAGCATCTGCCTTCAGCGCCTCTGGTGGGATCTGGTCTGGTCCAGCTGCCTTGCCTCGATTTAACTGCTTTATGGCATCATTAATCTCTGCTTTAGTCGGAGGGTCGCAACTGATCGGTAAATCATTTCTTGCGGGTAGAATGTCGGGTGGGTTGCTTGGTGGAGGTCTGTTCAAGAGGCTGTTAAAATGTTCTATCCATCTTTTTGCCTGAGCTTCCTTTCCAAAAATAGCCTTCCTGTTGTAATCCTTGACAGGAACTTCAGGTTTTCCATATTTTCCAGCAAGAGTCTTTGTAGTCTGGTAGAGGATCCTCATGTGTCCTCCTGTTGCTGCCTTCTCTGCTTTCTCTGCTAACATTCCTATGAACTCCTCTTTGTCTTTTTTAATTGATTTTTTGACCTCTTTAGCTGATGCTCGGTACTCTTCCTGGTTACCAACTCTTGAGCTTCTTGTACGACTTGCATTTACCCGTTCTTTTAGGTCTCTTCTTATCCTTATCAAGTCCAGTGATTTTTGACTGATCCATTCCTTGTGTTCCACTTTCTTTTCCCCAATAACATCCTGACATGTCGATGTAAATACTCCTTTTACCTTAGCCCAGTGAGTCTCCAAATCTACTGTCTCTTCCACGTCAACAAGGGGTTTGAATCTATTCCTCAGTGTCAGCTGGAACTCTTCCTTCTTGTCTCCATCCAGAAGGCTCACTTGAAACTTTCTCCTCTTTGTTCCTGCTCTGGTACCTTGTTTCTTGAGGCGGAGTTTGAGTCTTGCCAGCAGCATGTGATGGTCAGATCCAACATCTGCTCCTCTCTGTACTATGACATCCTCTAGTGAGCGTCTGAATCGTCGGGTGATGCAAAAGTGGTCAATCTGATTTTCAGTTACTCCATCCGGTGAAATCCAAGTGGCCTTATGGATCCTCTTGTGTGGGAATACTGAACCTCCAATCACATAGCTGTTAAATGCGCAGAAACTTGCAAACCGCTCTCCATTCTCATTCATTTGTCCTAAACCATTGCACCCCATAATGTCCTCATACCCTGTATTGTCCTGTCCTATCTTGGCATTGGCGTCTCCCATTATAATGTTCACATCTTTTCTTGGCAATGTGTCAACTATTTCCTGAAGCTGGTTGTAGAAGTCGTCCTTGTCCTCATCGGTTGCTTCATTTGTTGGGGCGTATATCTGCACAATGTTCATGTTGATGTTCTTGTTCTTAGTAGTAAATGATGCCAATATAATTCTCCTTCCATAGGGTTCCCATCCCCTCAGTGACCTCTGGGCGTGCTTGCTCAAGATGATCGCTACTCCTTCTATATGCTTTTTGTCCTCCCTTCCAGAATACAAAATCTTTTCCCCAGTATTAAGTTGTTTCAGTCCGGACTGTATCCAGCGGGTCTCGCTAACTCCAAGTATGTGCAGTCTGTATCGCCTCATCTCCATTGTAACCTGGGCACTCTTTCCTGCTTCATACATGGAGCGGACATTCCACGACGCAATCCGGAGTGACTTGCTTGATGAAGGAGCAGTCGGGCCAGTGGCGTCCTTTCGGCTTTGTCCATTGTCCTTCATTGAATCTACAGGTGCAGATGCTCCCCCTTCTCCCAAGATAAAAGACTGATAAATATTTGCTTGTGTTTCTGTAACTGGTTTATTTTTACAGGGTGGGTAGTTGGCCCACCGCCAACTGGCTCTTCTCGGGAGACCAGGACCTTTGCACCTTTAGTCGCCTCTTACGACACGCAGTATCACGTCAGATGTATTCTCTGCTGTCCCTCTTCTACAAGAGAGCCCCGCATCTGCACGGGCGTTGATGGCGCAAAAGCTTCTGTAATTGTACAAATTTTAGTTGTTCTTTTAGAGTATATTGATTGGTTTTTTGTTTTTAATGAGAGGCTTGGCAAAATACTACCTTTTTTTTTTATATGTATATATATATATCACATGTTAATATTGTGTGCCATTTGCCTGGCAGTGCCAGGACCTGTCGAGTACTTCCGGGTCATCAATTATGGAGACACGCACGTCAACCTGGAGTGGGGAGCACCCCTTGAGAACAGAGGTGACCTAATAGGCTATGATATCAGCTACCAGAAGGGTGAGTCAGACAGAACTTGCATGTTTAGCTAAGGGCAGCCACAGAAATGGAATGCTGGAACATGTATTTGTGGCCACCCAAATAGACAGTTTCGTTACTTACTTTCTACAGTTATTAACCTCAGATTCATGAAGTGTAGTGAGAATTAATTCTTTAGTATTTTTTTCTGCATGTGTATGTGAGAGTGAGGGGGAAATACTGGAGGAATAGTTTTGTGAAGGGAGCATGTAAGATTATGCTGTCTTCTTCTTCCTGAATATGTGTATGTATAGTGTCACTGCTCTACAATAATGACATATGTCAGACTTACGCCAGAAAGCAACTGACAGTTCATTGCATTCCTGAGGATGGGGGCTATGAGATATTACAGAAAAAAAAATGCGTGTGTAGAAAATGTAATAATCCAATGGAATCATAATGGCATAAGTCACCAAATGACAGGAAAAGAAACAGTTCAGGGATGTAAATCTTCTGTCTTTTTGCGTCTTCTCCGCCCAAAAGCACGATTGCTGACCCCGCCCTTTCTATCGGAGGTGCGATTGCAGACGGTCTGCCAGTGGCACTAACACCAGTCGTCATCCTCAAATCGGTCGACAGTTCTTTAGAAATCCAGCAAACCGAGTAAGGTCTTATCGTGATCTTTTCACATAGAAGGTTTCTTTTGTTGTGCCTTTCACTTCCATTGGCCTAGTGGTGTTGCCTCACTGCCAATAGTCATGTATCACACACTGTTTCCAACACCGATATGGAATTTGGTGGTGGCAGTGATGCTAAAAAGCTTTGCTAGGTCTAGATTTAGATTTAAATATTTTCCTAGAATGAATAAATTTTTTATTCTATCACCAAGTGCTATGGGTGCAGACGGCATGACTCTGAAAAAGTTCAGGTGGCAAAACACCAGATCTAGATCAAGACTCTAGATCTAGATCTTCAAGTCTAGATCTAATATAGTCTGGATCAAAAGGGAATTGACACAAACAGGGATTTGATATCAACTTCATTTTTAAGAAACTCAGCCAAGTCAGTTTAGGATTGTGCTTGTTTCGTTCAGGTTAACTACTCATAATCAGTTCCTCTATAAGACCATAAGCCTAATGAATCTATATAAAGTATAGCCCTTGTGTAATTGTGCAAGTGTGTCAGATTATTTCTTCTTATTGTCCTTCCCTTAATAATAATCTGATAGTTTTTTTCTAATTATCTCAAAATTGTCAAAAAGGACTCACACCATTAGCGTAGAGCAATGACAATATGGGCAAAAAAAAAAGGGGGGAAAAAATGGAAATTTGGAAAGTTGATTGGAAATGTTTGAAAACGGATGTGTCTGAGTAAATATGCCAACTTAAATTTACTAATGATAGGATTTCCATGTGTCCTGTCTCGCTTTAGTTGTTCTTTTCTCTTTTTCTGGGCATTCTGTCTTTTCATTTGACATTTAATGCCATATTAGCTTCTCGGACCAAAGGACTAGTGACTATGAACATTTCCACATCACTTTGGCATATTTGATATTCCAGTTGCCTGTGGTTGCAATTCACAATTTGATATCACATTTTACCTTTGTGTTGTCAGTGAGAGGCCTTGACCTTGGGGAGATGCAGGAAAGAGAGCCCCAGATAAATGATCCCTACACGACTAATGCTTATCTGAGTGGGCTGAGCCCTAAATCCAAGTACAGAGTTTACATCTATGCCCGAACAGAGAAAGGACGTGGAGAAAGCTACTTCATCGAAATTATGACATTAAAACCAGGAAGTAAGTGTTTTTTTTCTACTGATGTTTGTATTTTGCACCACACAGGTTTGTGACCTCACCAAGAATCTAATTATGGTCTGTGTAAAGGGAATGATTGTTCTGTGATAGATATTTACATATTTGCTTTTCTGTTGCAAATCGTTTTTGAAAGTTACCGAATGTTTTGTTTCTGCACACTGGAGGGTGACAATGGGTTGCACAGACCCACAGATGGCCTTTTTAAAAAAATTGGCAGGTGAAGTCAAGTTCGATTTGATACTCCTAAAGGAGAATTGAATGTAATGTTTTTAATTGGAAAACAAATTAAAATATTTGGATTGTAATGCAGAATTCACTTGCATGTTATGAAACAGGGAGCGACATTCTTTTGATGAAAAGCCGGAAAAGCCAAAAAAATGTTGCCAGCATTCTATAAGGATTCTGATATTTTTTTACATTTTCCTATCAGACCAGAAGTGGGCAGTTGTGGAAAATTGGGTGCAAATCTTTTTACACAGTAAACGATCAAACTCGGAATGTCATAAGTCATGTGGTTTTCTACATGATGAGTGCACAGTTCTGGATTTGTTTGTTGCATTTGGGGATGTCAGAAGTGGGATTTTGGGGATAATTGCGTTATTGTAGGTCCCCTCCAGATGTCAGCGAGGGGGTTGGTGGATGTAGTAGACTCGCACCCGAAACACTCATACCACAATAACTAAGCAACACAGGATTACTTATGTTCAGGCCTGACGGGCCATGTAATGATCACACAACATTCGACTGCATAATTTACGGTAATCACAATCATAGATATTACATAAATGTCATCCACTACTGAAATTCTAGCAAGTCTATCTAAAATAGGATATCGACAAGTCTAGTACAATGCACTCTTGAAGTGCGCCTATCCAGGACTATGGTTCCTAAAGGATACCGGTGTAAACAAATTCAAGTTGGCCGATCTCGCTTTCATACAATCAGTAATAGCACCTAATCACATAATTGACTGACTCCTAAAGTGTAGCAGCACTCACTAATACTTTTCACAGTAATACGCTTCACAAAATATCTATGCTGCTCCGCACTAAGAAGTATACATCTAGGTAATGAACATAGTTCAATCTCAAACACAATCTAACAGCTCATTACACATCTAGTAAAAAAGTATATTCAATGTCATTCTCTTCGTCACAATGGGGTGACGGAAAAAACTGTCACAATTCCTGGCACAAACACACAAGAGGGATCTCTCACTTTTTCCTCGCTCGTGATGGTTTGCGAGCGAGAGAGTCCAATGTAAGCGGCGTGCACACTTAAGCCTGGTGCACAGAGGTTTCGTCATTGGATAGGTCTACTCCCAGTGCGAATCTTTGTTTGTCTGTCATCTCCACTCAGGTAGGAGGCCCCCGTGACTCGTCTTTTCGCCAAATGCTCGAAATATGAATCCACTGATCTAAGTACGTGTATTAGCTTTATACCCCCCAATGGTTACTAAGGGTCTCCCTCCCGATTGGACGATCAAGGACCTAGCTACGACAAACACAAGTTTGTCTTTCAGTTAACCATGGCTGCTTTCTCAAAAGGATATGGACACACTCAAAAACCTACACTAAAACTTCTACAACCCCACTCTGTAAACAAGAAAATCCCACACGCACACCAAAATCAATGGGTTAACTTAATGTTTACAAACTTCACTCACACATTCCTCATCACGAAATCCGTGGCTCGATTAATAGCTAAACGCGTTTCATATTCTCCCAAAATAAACCCAACCCATGACTAACAAAAAAAGAGCTCACGCGGCTCGTGACATATCCCCCACCCCAGTTAAAATTTACAATTTTAACGACACAAAGTCTGAAAGTGAAGGCACGAGCCGACAACGCCAAAGTGCCCTGTAGGGTAACACTAGAATTATTAGAGTTGGAAAAATTTAGAGTGAAAAAACGCTCACTCAGGATGGACAATTTTCTTTTTAAAAAAAGCTTGACATGTACCGTCCTGCAATAATGCAGCTCTGAACCAGCACTCAAATACAAATCATTTCACATGAACATGTTACAATCAATACTTCCCAAAAACGGTCAAACTGACTCGTTGCGCATGAACGCTTAAGTAATGGCTCAACATGTATATATAACATCACACACAATTGAAATATTTTAAAATAAAGTTGCATTGGCTGGCAGCAGTAGCTCTGGTTGCTTGGTTTGCCATGCTTTATTCGTTGACCCGCAGACAAGGGCGTCAGGGTTGTCCGTAATTCGGGTCATTGTCTGGAAGTTGACGCTGCGGGGAGAGGAAATCACGGGAATCATGAGAAAAGGAATGTCCGTAATTAGTGGGACAATATAGTGTGATCTCACCCCCGGTCTCTGAATGAGGTGGTAAAATACTGTTCCCCTCAACATGAGACAGACCCTTAAATAAGTTAACAAAATTTCTGGTCTATCAAGTACAAATTTCGCCATAGTTAAGCTCAAATAACAAACGTCGACACGATAATTAACCCAACGTACTCATTCAAAATTCGCGTAGCGCTCATCTTGATTTACGAATTATATAGCGCTTCTCTCATTCAACAATAGTATAGATCTCAATTCAACAACATTATACTTTAATTTTTCTCCACGTATCCAATCCGGTATAGGTGAAATGCCACGAAACGAGTGCATGTGTAATTGGATGCGCCCTCACTTTAAATAGGATAAAATAAATGACTTGACTGTTGTGATAATAAATGTCGACATACGCGTAAGAGAGGTGTCAAGTTGGACGGATTAGTATCCGATGGCACCTGGTCGATTTTTTGTATAGGTACACTCGCAGGGTTTGATGTATCTATTTTCCTAGGGTCATTATCATCAATTGTTACCAAGGCCGGGTTGGCCTGTGCAACGGCGTTGCAACGATTATTCCGACGATTACAATCGTCTGATAGATATTTCTTGAGCATGTTAATATGAAATACTTTATCCTGACCTCGTATATTAATCATGTAATTAACTTTGGAGATCCTCTTCTTGACCTTAAAAGGTCCTTTCCACGTGAGGAGAGTTTGTTCTTTGTCTCTGGTAGGAGAACAAGGGTCAGGTCTCCGGCGGCGAGGGTTCGCAACTTGCTTCCCTGGTCGCGATATATTTTATAGCTGTCAGCTCGAGAACCTGCAAAGCGCTGGGCTGTCTCACATGCGCTGAAAATCCTATGTCGAAGGTCGACTACGTATCGATACGCAGATCGCGAATCGCTATCATCGGCCTTTGAGCCCGTGAATAAATCGTGAATTATAGACACGCAAAAAGGATAGCGGGAAGTTAATTAAATTAAATCTAAGTGGTGGTCGTCGGAGAGGTCACAGACGCTGGTTTGGTGTTCCAATGGTGTCCCGACGTACATTTTGATGAGATAGGAATAATTCAAATTCTCCACCAATTGAAAAACTTATGGTAATTAACAAGAAATGAGACGTGTTCTATTGAATATCAGAAATTGATTCAAAATTGTTTCAGATGGTAAGCTAAAGCTGAACTTTTGCAACAGAGAGTTCTTATTTCTTAAGATATGGTTTGTAAAATATGGATGAGTTGGAGTTTTGTGTGAAGCGGAAGTGGTAGCAAATTGAGTAACTTACCCTTATGAGAATTGAAGAGTTAAAGTATGCTCGCATGAATTGTACTTTTATTGGAACTAGACGACCTGCAAAAGATAAATCTTGCAGATTCTTTGGAGGAAGCCCAACCGTACATGTAGACCTAGGCTACATTAAAAACAGCATTTGGATTCGGTGCAATGACTAATAGAACTTACGCAGAAATACATTGATGTGATTACGTTGATTTTCTACCACCAGTGTGTAATGAGAGGTCAAGGACAGAATTTCAGATCATGCTTTTTGATTCTGCTCAAAGAAAATGCATCTGTTTTTGCGACTCAAAAATTTTTAATATAAATAATTGATGCAATACACCAAGTTTCATAATTTTTGATGGCGTAGTCGTGAAGTTTTAGCTGCTCACAGGTCCACCCTCTAGCTCAATTATAATAAGATATAGTTATATGGTGTATTGTTTTGCCCATCGTCTTATTTCATTTTAATGTTATATGATTTGTTTCCACAGCACCTCGCATGCCAAGATTTACTATTGCTGATGTCGGACGCAAATCGATTAATGTATCTTGGTGGATCAATGCATATGCTGAATCAGGCACAATTGTATTTGTGGAGTACAGAAAACTAGGTATGTCCTTTTGCTGTCCATGTCATAACAGATACGGAAACTGAGATGATATTATATGCGCAAGAACTGATGGATTAACGCGCTCAGCACCTAGCCCCTGAGATCAAGCTTGTCAGTCCTGCCTTTGGAACAAGTTTTTGAAAATTCAAAAACAAATTATTTTCTTTCTTATCTGCACAAAATTTGGTATGGAATACTATGTAACATTTATATTGTCCATTTTAACCCTCACCCTGCAAGAGGCGTCGAAATACGGCGTCGACTTTCCAGACATTCGCTCTGCATGGGCGGACCAATATGGCAAAGTCAAGCTCACCGCGCAAGCCATATTTTCACGCATCGGGTCACTGTCTTTGAGACATAACTATCGTCTTATTGCTCACTGTATCTGTTCGAAATCAAAGGCATTGTGATAATGACATGTTAACCAGTGAACCACTGGTCGGACTAAGCTTCCAAAGGCTCTCTCCACACTATCAAAAGGTGTAACATCGACATGCGAACTGTTGCTCAACAAATTTGCAATATTGTCTTATTTTGTCAGAAGTTGACCATCATCTAGAGTTGTCTGTATCTGAGAACCAATCAGAAACAAGCTCTGAAATGACTTTTGCCTCAAATGCCCACATTGGTTCATTGGTATATGTCAGTCAAGATGAAACCATTTGTTTGGGGCTTGGAGGGTGTGGCTAGTTATCATGCTTCGTTCTCACAAAAATTACAGCTGTCGGTTTGGTATCAAGTCAGATTATTGGTTCGAGACTTACAGACAAAGGTTTTGCTGGTTAATTCATTATCAAGTGTGATAAAAAAGCATAGCAGTAAATGTTTTCATACCGAACCAATACAAACCAAACCACGTGGACAGCGGTAGTGTGGTCATCACACATTGGCAAGGGTCAGTGCGACCCAGATAAGATTCCCCGTGAGTAAGGTCACTGACCGGACAGCGGGCTTTAAGGCGTAGCACTCAGGTGTGGGTTAAGTTTGTTTCCCTAATAGTTTTCTTGCAGTTTTGTGACTGAAAAAGGTCAGCAAAACGAAAGAAAAAGTAAAAAGTGCGATGTTCAGCTTGACAAAGGCAGGTGATCGATCATATACCCACAAATGCAATCATAAAGAGGAAAAATGTATGTTGATTTAAATAAAAGACGAAAGGAATGCAACTTATTATAGCATGAATTCATTGAACATAAGTCACTGTAAACTCAAAGGCATGAAATGAGCAACAAGTGAGTCAAAATGTCATTGTAACTGTAAGGAGAAGAAGTTGAATTGTCCACTCTAAATCTGTTTTCTGTGCTGTCAACATGTTCATGCAAAGGCCAGTGACAAAGAATCAAGTGACTTTTACGACTTCTTCTGAATTTATATTATGAACGCCCTACATGATTGAATTTTGTCATTTAAATGGCAGTAGAAGGCTTGTACATAGTCTGTCGGTAAATTGGTTTCTAATACTGAAATTCTTTGTGATTCCATAATGTTGTGCAGATGGTCCTGAGTGGTTGCGCACCACAGATGAAGTGATGAACACATGGAAGACTATCAAGGACTTAGAGCCAGGCACCATGTATGAGATCAGGATCAAAGCCACAAATGGACCAATCAGCGTGGCCTCAGGCATTGAGGAAGTGCGCACTGATGGCACAGGTAGGTGGTGTGACTAGATGTTAGACAACAGCAGAGAACATTAAATACTAAGGAAAGGCAAAAACAAAGAAAAAGTTGTATGTAGCAAAGCCTTTGCGTGAGAAATAATACAGAAACAATACAATATAATGTTAAGGGAGTCTTGCTTATCATTCCTGTTTTATTTCTTGTGTGAGGGTTTGCTACATACAACCTTTTGTTTTTGCCATATTTTGTCTTTGCTTCAAGCCGTGTTGCGACCCCGCAGATTTTTGTGTAATATAAAGAAAGACTTCACCAGGAGAAAACAACAGATTGACATTATTATATTTATTAAAGACCTTACTTATAGCAAAATATCCCAAGCAAGTGTAGCTTTGTATGGTGCATCGATGACAAAAATTTGAATGAGGAGTTGGATGAGAATTTTGAGCGAGTACAAAATATGGTCAGAAATTGAAAGGATTAGTTCTACACTATTTTTAAGCCCATAAAGACTCTAAATAAAGTGTGTAGTTGTTCATAAAGATCAACAAATTTATGGTCTTCTGTATAAAGTACATTAACCCTGGATTGTTATTTTCTAGAGGAGGGCAGCCCAGAAGGGGCTGAAGTTTAATGTGTGTGTGATGATCTTTTTGTTTAATTTCTCATCCCCTTAGAATGACAAGGTACTAACTCCCTTCCGTTAACTTTTGAGAAATAGATGATTGAAGTCTCATGTGCTCAAAGATTTTGATGACAGAATTTTTTTCTTTTCAGTAATACTTACAAATTTCACACCAAATCAGCTTGATACTTTGATACACAATGGTGAAGGCCTATAGAAGTAGTGTGTAACTCAGTTCAGCCAAAAAGTGGAGACAGAACCTTGTTATTCTAAGGGGACAATCTCAGTTTCAGCTTTCTGTGACTTAGGCATGATGTGGAATGAAGCCCTTCAATTTGTAACTTTACTTTCAGCCAAGGCCTCAGATCTGGTAGGCAACATTGGATGGTTTATCGGAATGTTACTTTCCCTTATCCTTATCATCGCTCTCATCGTCGTCTTCGTCATATGCTACAAACGAGGATTCCGCTTCAATCAGACAAAACATCCTGGTACCTACTACGGATCCAGCGGTGGTGGCCAGGAAGTTTACTCCGGTACATATGATAGTAAGCTGTTGTTTGCGTGGAGTAACTGTCCTTGCCATCTTCCCCTTTCTTTGGCTTGAATTTAGAGAGAAAACTATTTGCTCATTGATGAAACACATTGAACCTCTGATGAACCCATGAGAGGGAAGTTGTGCCAACCTAATTTAATGAAGATCTTTTTGTCTTAAATTAAGACATTTCATTTATTACATTTTCTGAGTCGGCTGTTTTTAGTCCTTCACAAAAAGATAATTAGATTGAACTTACATTTTTGTTCTATCACCAGTTTTCAGTAACACTCCTCCGGAAGATTTTAAGAAACTCGAATTGTCCGAAGTAGCAGAGGGTTGATATGTTTTGCATTTTGTCCGGCGTGTTTTCTGAAATGTAAAGCCAAGGTCAAATTTGTTATGACATGTTAACAGTGAGCAGAAAGTTTTCTACAGCAGGACCTTCTTCTGTTTTTTATGTAGTTAGTAACACTGTTTTTATTTCACTGACTGCACCAAGTGAGAAGAAAGCTCTTTTGTGATTCTGATAGGATAACACGATACAATTCATACCCCGTAAAAAAAAATTTTTTTTAAATGCTGTGGTGAGATTCTTGTGGAAGTGAGAGAAAACTCACTGTTTCAGAATTGGTGCTTAATGAGAAGTGTGGGAAAAGCAATATTTCAGTTTGAGAGGCAGAACTGCAACACTTGACAGTCAAATAGCTGATTTGCTATCTAGTTTTGATCAAATCAGAACTATAAAAGAGCTTTTTTTTTTTCTCTTAGGTTCATTGTTTTCTTATATTTGACTTTGGTTTGGTGTGAGGGTTGGGGCATGCTGATGCATGTTGTAGAAGTGTAACAGAAAGACAGACAAATCAGACACACAGCCAGCTCACATTTGTTACCAACAGTTTGGAATTAGATTTACCACAGGCAGACACATTTAGATAGCTGTCTTTGCCCGAGGATAAGTATTATCCCATCTGACAAACATTTGACCTATTTGGACTGAGTTATGCTGGACAGATAGACAGACATTCAGGAAACAATAGTTTATTTGCCAGAGGATTAACATTACCATCAGGAGACAGATAGACATTTAGCCAGCTGAGTTTTTGGTTGCCATGGGAATTAGCAGTAGCACAGGGGGAGATACTTGACCAACTTTGACATTCGAGATCAGCATACAGGCAGACAGACATTCAGCCAACTATGGGTTTACTTGCCAGGTTGAGGGAACAAGTGTCGAAGTGAGACAGGGTTGTAACTAATTCATGTCACTGAAGATTTCATTGACATTTCAGTGCCCAGTGAGAAACACCAGAAAGCTTTTCGGTTTTCCATAGTTACTAGCCGACCCGCGCAAGATAGATCTTGCAGATTCTGTGTAGGAAGCCCAACCATATTCTCGCTCTAGGCTACATTAAAAGCAGCATTTGGATTTGATGCAATGACTAATGGAGCATACACAGTAGTACACTGGTGTGATTGCGTCGACTTTTGCCAGGCAGTGTATAAAGCGTGACGTAGAGCGCAATTTCTAATCACACTTTTCGGTTCTGTCCGATGAAAACGCGTCTCTGTTTTTACGGCTCAAAAAATTTTGATATAAATAATAGTAAAGAGTGATTTTTGTTCAAAATGAATGTGTCCACGTTACTCTTCATCAGAAATTGATGCAGTACACCAAGTTTCATAATTTTTATGGCGTAGTCGTGAAGTTTTAGCTGCTTACAGGTTCACCTTCTAGCCCAATTATAGTAAGATTTCCTCCTATAATCAAGGTATAGAAAAGAAAATATATCTTCTATATATCTATTTGTATTTGTGCACTCGCCCATTTAAAAAAAAAAAAACAAGAAGAAAGAAAACATAAGTATTCCCTACTAGCTATACAAGATACCGTATTATTCATATGTAACATACAGCACTGTTTGTATCATCACTGCACCAAGCAGATTTAATCTCACCTGCCAAAGCAATTTCTACTTACTGCAGCCAATATCTAGTAATGTTTTCTTTTTGCATATAGCCTGCATACATTGGCGTGTAACCACTATTTCAAAAAAAAAAAATTTATTTTGGACAAACTAAGTTATAATAATTTTGAAGGCCATGACAGTCTTGTTTTAACTGCAACGGTAATGTTTTGCATTTTTTTTGTTGTTTTGTTTTCAATTTCTCAAGGCTACTAGATCTACATATTTTGTTTAATTTCAGCATTGTTATGAAGTTTGTTATTGACTTCAGGGACAGCTATTTCATCTTAGGCATTTTCTTTACTTTGGGTTTTTGTTGTTTTTTTTTAACAGACAATTTCTTTTCATTTGGTTTGAAATTTCATTTTTCTTTTGTTTGTTTTCTTCTTAGTCTTTTTTTTTTCCAAATTTTATGGAGGTGGTAAAGTCAAAGATGTTTTTGTAGGGCATGACAGGGGAACTGTAACACCGTATTACTAACAGCAGTAACCCTCTGTTGGATCCTCACTTAACCGAACAAGATAACAGCAGCTGTATCTTAATGGGGCCCTTTCCTCTTCCCCTATGAACTGTATTAATCTGAATGCATGCACACTGACATAGTTCTGCCCCTTATGCTTTGTATGCACAAATGGTAAACTAACAGTTAACTTTGCTAGAGTTTTAAATTTTGCAGCATTTTGATTTTGTGACTGAAAATTGATGCTGCTGGGCTAGTTTTCCAGTGAAACCAGGAATATGTTACTGATTAAAGACATGTGCTGGGGACTGATTTGGTTTGTGTACCTTTTGATGGAACTTAAGTTAATCTTTGAAGAATGTCCTTCCCAGGTAGGTAAGCCAGTCTGATTCTTTTAGATTTTCTAACATTTGCCTGTTGACAAATGAAGTTTGTAAAGAGCCAAAGCTGAGATCTTGCATCTGATTTATTTATATTTTAGTTTACTTCAGACCAAGTTCAAGGGATGGGGATTAGTTATTTCATTATTTGTGCATTATTTGCATGGTATATTCAGGTATGCAAAACTAGGCATGTCAAAAATTAATCGGTTATTTCAGGGCTCAAGGGCACTTGCTGATCCATGGAATTCCATTTCTTATTTATTTATTAATTTTTTACAGTTTCCTACGTCTCTGGCCATAGTGCACAAAAACTATTTATTTATGTATATGAAATATTTATACAAACACTTATTTGTATTGTACTGAAGCCTATAGCTATGACCCACATAGTTCAGTGGTTTTCAGACTGAAATGAAATATTTATACAAATACTTATTTATATCGTAGTGAGGCCTATATCTATGACCCACGTAGTTCAGTGGTTTTCAGAGTTTTTTTTCACTTTGAGCCTTGATATAAATGCATGCTCAGCTGTGTGAGTTTGAACTTTACCTGCATGTTAAATAAATACCTCTTATTGTCTAATATATTTCTGGCTGAGTACAGTTTGTGAGTTTTTCATGTACAATTTATGCTTTCCTCGTGGTTTTGTCTTTTTGTCTTCCCAGTGATTACTCCATCCTGCCCAGACATTGACAGCACTTTCAAAAAATTCTGAAACTTACAAGACTGATTTTAAATTGTTAAATAAATCTGGAAATAATATATTTGTCATGAAATATTTTGTGTTGATATCTTAGAAACTGTTTCAAATACAGAACATGGGGCATCAGATGTTTGTATCTCATATTGGGCACAAGAGAGTGTTAGTCCCATTTGATGCAGATGAATCAGGGCAGAGACAGAGGATTATTTTTGTATATATATAAGAGTGCTGTGTTGATAGTATTGTTTCTCTTGGATTATTCTGCGTGGCAGGGACAGCGATAGGAAAGTATCACAGGTCACTGCTGTGCGCACCACTAAAGTGTTATTACTGGCAAAACCTGCAAGCACTTTTACATGCATCACATAAACAACAAAAATATTTGAGGTTTGTTCAGGACAATTTTAAGACAGTCCTCCCATAAGTAACTGAATTATCAACAAGTGATTAGTACCAGTGACAAAACGTTATGTTTTCCCCTTGGCAAATGGCATAACGAAGGGATTATGTAAACTGTTCACTGATGGCATGTGTGATGTTGTGTTGCCTGTGATTTCAATTTTCTTATTATTGTATGTGGACAGATCACCCCCACTTGTGAACAAAATTGGTATTTCTCCATGTGTAGATAATACGTGTTTGGTATCTTGTATCTCACTCATCAGACACAGCCCGCATTGACCACACCAATGATCAGTTTGGTCCTGAGCCACGGGGTTACAACAACGACTACTATGATGATAGAGAGTAAGTGACATAATTTTGACATTTCACTGACCATGTCATGCAACCATACAATTGCATTTACACAACCACAAATGACAACTCTTATGCACTACTTGAACCTGAAAGAATTTTATTTTTTTCTATTGGGGTTTCCAATAGGACTATTTCTGATATATATTATTATATTTAAACAACTGTAAGTTTTCTGACAATTGATGGAATTCTAATGATCTGCCAGTGAATCAGTTATCTAGTGCATAGTGTTTCTGTGTCCATGTATACATGAAATGATTAGCCTTTCCTGAGATGTCAGCATGATGGTGAGGTAATATGATAGCTGTGAAATGATTGCGTTCTATGGGGCTACTGCAGGATAGCTGGTCTATTTCTACTGGGAAGTGAAACTTGAAAAACATCCTTGAGACACCAGTTGTATGCAAATTAGATTTTCTAGTTTCATTGAAAATTCAACTGCTGGCTTGCCCTGAGCAACATTTTATCTTTTGTAACACTCATACAGAACTGGACTGTCTTGTAGCAGGCCAAGATTGAGAGTAGTTATGTGTAAACTTGACTGATGTTTTGTTTCAGCTACCATGACTATGAAGGTGAACCAGGATATGAGAAGCGACCACCCAGCTACAATGACCATGACTATCAGCGGGATAATTATCGGCCATCAGAGAGAGAATATGAGGACTATGACCGCAGACCATCTGCAGGTTATGATCCAGATTTTGATAACCGCGAACCAGACAAATTTGACCAAAGTGGCTACCCTCGTGAAAAAGAACGTGACTACGATGGCCAATACCAAGATGACTACCGTGATGACTACCATGATGGTCGTGATGACTACTATGATGGTCGCGATGGTTACCATGACCAACAAGGTTATGATTATGATGACCGACGTCATGATTACAGGGACGACTATGATGATGATCGTCGTCCAGCACCAAGTGCCACACCGTCATCTTCCACAGTTGTTTAAAGATCTTAAGCTCAGACTGAACATTCTGAGGTTATTGCTTATTTCCTTAGTATGGAAAACAAGTTTGGCTGATGTTACAGTGTAAAACTTAAGTGTATGTTGATTGATACCAGAGTGGAGAAGTTTGGAGACATATTACAGTATCTGTTTTTTTGAATGTTTATTGTAACTTTGTTGAACTGTCCACTGGTAGATTTACACTTGCAAGATTTCCATGCCTGGGAAATCTATACATCATAGAGACAGTTCAGTATAAAACAAATATTGTTTGTGCTACAGTACAAATGAGCAGCTAAGAAGGATGTTTTAGACACTTTTATGGACCATTTTTAACCAGAAGCAAGTCTTCGGGTGCAAACTCCAGATTATTTAGAAACAAAATGGATCTAGCCAATTTGAGTACAATGTTTTAGATTTCTAATTTAGGATCTTGAGATTGGAGAAGTTGTTTTACTTTTTGTGGATATTTTTGCAAAATGATGATGAATTTGGAAATTGCCTATTATCATTCTTTACCAGTCGTGTTACTGTCATCATGCATACTCATGGATGTCTTTCAGAGACACCAACCATTTTTCCTTACTCGAACTTTGGTGATTAGTTTGTTGATCTGAATACCTTTCTGAATACTCTGTTCCCATAGTTTTTTTTCACATTTCCTCTGTGAATACTCTCTTCCCATATTTCTCCACATATTTTCTCTGAATACTCTGTTCCAGTCTCTGTCAGTTTGGATTCTCGTTTATGCCCGGCAAATCTGATTGTAAATTAACCTACTTTTTCACTATTTTCCATTTCGGGAAAAAACTGTGCGGCTTAATAGGAAATACTCGTAGATTAGAATAACATAGAAATAAAAAAAAAAAATGGATTTGAAATACTCGTCCTGAACAAATAGATGGGGTGGGAAGAACCGCACAAATATTTGATATTCTCGTTTATGGAATTTTATTGTCACCTTTTTGATATTTTATACATTTGATAACTACTCATGCAAGAAAGAATCTCCAGATCATTATTAATTTGTAACTTACAGTGTTTCAGTCATTGGCTGTCTTTTATTTCTGTTCATTCAGTTATCCTTCTTTGTATTCTTTTTACTGTTAAGAGATCTGTAACTACAGTAAATCAACCATGCTTTACCCCTGTCATAGTGTTTTGTCCCGAAATGTTCCTCAGATGCATTTCTTCTGTCTGAAATAACACTGCTAAGATGAACATGATTGTACGTCTTTTTATCAGTGTTGTACATAGATGTATATAAAAACTGCAAATGAATGTATTTACCAGCATAAAAATCTGATCATCTCTGTTCTATGCATAAAACAGCAAGTTTATATTTGTTATGTTGGTGTGGATGTGAGGTTGAATCTAAAGCTAGATGAATACTAAGTGAATAATTGTTGTTGTTTGAAAGATTTTATTGGCATTGTATAAACTGTTGGGGAATGGAATGCACTAACGGTATGAAATGAAGGCTGCTAGCCATTATTAACAAAAGTGATCTAGTTAAACAGTGTATGTGACAGGGGAATACAAGAGAGTGTGTGGGTAACTCACACACTTGAGAGGCCAATATGTCATTTTTTTCCCCCCACCCAACAGATCTTTCCAGTCCTTTGGATTAGGGACCAGGAAGATAAATACTTGTATTGCCTTGTTTTGTTTGCTGTTATTCCACAATTCAAACTTTCAGGTCCCATGTGATCAAAGTTCTTTATTTGTCATTTGTCACACGACAGTCAAATGTTGCTTGAAGAATATGATTTGATGAGAGCTCAGTGTTGCTACATTATGTCTATCCATGAGTACCATCAGTTGTTTTTCTTTTTGGTGTTGTTATTTTGTTGAGTATTGGCAGTCCATCTAAACGTGAGACTTGAATCAGCCAGAATGATGAAAAGATGAACCTTTTCATGTTCAGTTATGCTCGAACAACTGGTGATAGTGCCTTCTCAGTCATTGGTTCACTTGCAGTTCATGCCAGAGGGAGTTAATCCATACAACAAAAATAGAGTATTCCCATGTTTGTAGTATTTTGCACCTAGCTTAACCATTTGACCTTGTCCTTTGACTTGATTAACTGATTCACTTCCAGCCAGTTCATGGAAGCTGATCAAAGCTCTCATGATTCCGACTGAATAAGTCTGATTTCCACCCAGTGAAGCTTTGGGGACATGATCAACAGATTAAACATTTAACGCAGAACAACTTGTAGACTATATTACTCTGATGTAGAGAGTAATATAGTACTCTGAATATTATCTGAGATCACCAAGTTACTCTTGAACTGCTCAGAGAGGCTTAAAGGAATTAATATGTTAAAACACAACCAGTCTTGTTTTTAATAAGTTAATATGACTGAGAATCCTGCTGTAACTCTGTTGGTATGAATGAAATGTATGCTAGCATGTATGGTGTTTGTCTGTGAGTTTTTTATAAACAGCCATCCACTATATATACATTACAGTTTTTTGTAAACAACATTCCATTTAAGACTATATTTTTTTTGCAAACAAACATTCCAGCATAGTAACATATCATTGTACTGTAAATATTATAATTCCATCAGCCCATTTTATACAAGATTCATTTTAAAATTTATTTCTATATGACAATATATGCCTTGAATTTTATGTTAAGAGTAAATTACATGATTTTAATCGAAAATGAAAAATTATATTTTTTGCGTCATCAATTTATTCCACTGCAATTTACACACTAATATTTTGCGATATATTTTAGTTTTGGAAAGTTTCAACTGATAAGATCATTAATTGGATTTTTTTTTTTTTTCTCTCTCTCTCTCTCTCGTCAAACAGTTACTGCTTGCCCTCAAGAATAAATAAAAATATATATTTTGTACTAGACCTAGAGTTATACATCTCTTGCACTTAAAATTAAGTCACTTTTATGAAGTGTCAGAACTGATCTATATTGATTACATATGTGTATGTTTTTTTTTCTTCATTTTGATCTGTCTTCAGTTACGCAAAGACAAAAATGAAATTCTAAATAAAAGTTGCCCATCTGACTTAAGAAATTGTTAGAATTTTGTCTTGTGCAGACTTGAAGTGTGTCACATAAAAAACGTATCACATAAACAACAAATACTCTTTCACATACACTGTGTCTTTTTGTTGTTGTCAAGTCCAGTTTATTGGGTGTTGTCACTAAAACAACAAATTCTCTTTCATACATGTTTTTTATTGTCAACTTCAGCTTATTGGAGTACCAAGTCCAATTGCCATGGGTGCTTTTTATTTGTTACTGTCTAATTATAAAACAAGAACTCGAGTTCATTATGTGATCATTCCTTTGCACCACTGGACCTTCAAATGACACCAGAACCACAAGGGTCAGTGTCCCCCAATTCTTTTCTTTTTTGAAGCAGTGGGCCGTTGCTGAAAAGCATTTATGTAGGCAAAGGTCAGCTTTCTTCTTTCAACTTATCTCCTCTCCTCCCCTTATTTATATATGAAGAGTCCAGAGGAAATATGGGCTAAGCCACAATGCAGAAATTATGGGTTAATGGCCCCAAGCCCATGCTAATATTCCATTGCACAACCTACTTTGTATCTTTGACAGAAATAGGCTCAGTCTATTCAAACTGTCATCTAAAAATAACTTAGTCTAAGAAAGAAAAAGCTCAGTTGAAGTTAAAGGCTCAGTTTTCTCTGAACATTTTTTATTATTTTTTTCACTGCTCTTCACGATGGATAATCATGCCCAGAAACTTAGCCCTTTGACATTCCTTATTTGACCCATGGGATTTTTGGTTCCACTGGCCAGAGACCCCATGCTGAAATTTTCAAAATGAACATACTGAGAGCTGCATATCATAACTCTTTTAACAAATTTCGCGGGAGAAGCAAGAAACTGAATAACATTCTTTATCAGACTTAATAATTATATCTTTAAAAAAAAAAGTTTTTAAACCTTAGTTTTCAGGATTTAACCCCCTTTCTTATAACACACAACCTGTGGCTGTCAAGGGCTACAAGCAGCCAAATATTTCAAATTGTGAAAAAGTGTACAACAGTTTACATTGCGACCCTCTATAACACATCAATCAGTGGTACTATCTAAATTGGAAAGCTGTATTAGACAAACAAAAACCCTGTTTTCTGTTGACAAATTCTGACCTCCAGACTGGCAAAAAATTCCATGAAAATGTGTGTCACAGCAAATGTCTCTAGGTCACACCATCATCAACAAAAATTCTAACAACAATTTGTTCAGTCAGGAAAAGAAACTAAACAAAAACAAAACCTCATGAGACATATTCAATGTAAAACAATATTTAAATCGCGGGTATAGAACAAAATTGTTGTATCTTCAGGTTTATGAATAATGGAAGCTTACTCAGAGATACCACAATATTGCTCTCAATGATCTCATTTTTAAGGGATATACAACAATACTGCTTCTCTGTAACTTGGAACTGGTTAAAGATAGCGGAATAACCGAAAAAATTGCAAGAAGCAGTTTGTCATTACAGTATTGCCATTATGAACCCCAATTCATAAACCTGGAGATACAACAATTTTGCTCTACACCCGCGAAATGCGCAACTCTCAATAACACTTCTGACATGTACATACATCTATAACAATAATAATTTAATAGAATATTTTGAAAACATTTCTAGCTGAAGAAACAGATAGAAGTTAACACTGGCAAGTGACCACTTGGTTAAAGGTATGATGGATCCGTCCCTACATCTGGACATCTGTCAAGAGAAACAAATGCTGAACAATATAAGTAAATGCTGATATCTGAAAAAAGTTTTCATACAATGGCATCTTATTTAACATGAAATGGATAGTAAAATATTATATTTTTCAACAAGGATAGCACAGGAAATGTGAATGGAAGCATTTCTTAAGAAACAAATAACAATGTATAAATAAATATAAAGCATATCACTCCAAACAGCGGATTTATTGAACAGTCATCCTAACTTAACTCATATTTATAGCTTAAGTTGTACATGTATTTGGAAGTCACCCCCCCCCCCCCCCCCCCCAAGATTACTTGAAAGTCATCTCAACATATTTATTGCCACCAAAGATGTATTTGGAGGCCTCCCCTGTCTTAGTTGTGAATGAAAGTCTGGACAGTGTTTCCGACTCTACCTTGCAAAATTACCCTGGAAAATCAGTGGTTCAAGGTGTGTTTAGAAATTATGACGGAAAGATAACTTGATATTATTATGCCAGGAAAATTTCCACTTTGTGTTAAGCTCTCAAATGTGATGTTGGACAGAATTTTTCAGCAACCACTTTCTGTCACAGTCTCATATATTTCATCAGTGAACAGCTTTTCATTTTCATCTCTTGAACTCCAGAAATTAACTGCTGATTGCAGGCCTCACAACAAAGTAGACAAACTATTACTGCAACTTGAAGAAAGCAGAGAAGACATGAGTGGCCTGTCCTTAGCAATAGTATGAAACATTTACAACAAATATTTATATTGCATAATTTATTATGAACTATGAATATATATAAAAATGTAAATTTGTATTTTCCATCTTTTTGAGAGCTGCCCTTTTCCAAACTCTAAAAAAAGCAAAAAAAGGTACAAGATGACCCAAGAAAAATAACAGTAAATTGCAACTGAGCCCTGGCCGAATAAGACAGTTAAGAAAGTGAGAAGACAGACAAACTGGCACAAAAACTCCGCAAAAATGCAGGCAACAAATTCTTCCTCTAAAAACTGTTTCCCACAAGCCACTAAATGATTCCATGGAAAGAATGGTATCACAATCTACTGCAGGAGTCCCCAGACTGATCAGAACTGGTTCCCAGGGGTCAATTAGACAATCCAAGAGCACCATCTGGGCCAACTTTGCACTGGGTGCCAAAATTGCCACATACAGATAAAACATTAACTCCTATGACTCAATATTAATTGTATTAAAAACAAGAAATGAAAAATACTATATCCAGGCTTGAGAGCTCATTTTACATATATCAAGGGTAGAAATCACAATGTCTTATGTGCAGTCTTATTTCTTACTCTTAAACACCTATGGATCTAAGACATAAGGTGTGTGACTATATTTCATGACCCAATATGTAGAAGTTATTGCAATTATTTGAATTTTCATTAGGGTTACAAATTTAAATGTGTTTTTCTCAATTTGTCGATTTTTGACATAAGACATTCTGGTTGTCAGCCCTCAATATAGGGAAGCACATTGTACACAAGAGGACAGGTAAACTTTTTGTTACATTTCATACCATGGATATCATTCCAAGATCCAAGTACATGGTGAAGCTTTCTTTTTAACTGCTTGGGCATTAACGAAGGACTGACAATTCCATAAAGATGTTAACACTCAAGAAATTTTGGAGACCTATGGTCTAAAGTAACATGTATGACTGACTAAAGTAACAATGTGTGTAAGTGATGATGAACTACTGTAACAGAATTTTTGGCTAATAACAGTAGCAATGCCTCTTCTTCAACCATGGTAACAATGGTGTTTGACTGATTGCAATATTTACAGTGTGTGACTGACAGACAAGCATTAATACATGTACCAGTTTTTGGTTGACTACAATAACAATGATTCCTATCAACTACAGTAAAGGTGGTGTAATTATATTCCTGATTAATTACAGTAAAAATCCTATTATTACTGCAGTATAAAAAGTGGTGTAAGATTAACACACTGAAATACAAAAAAAAAACAACAACAAGCAGGTGAAATTGTTCCCTGATACACAGAATACTGAGACGAACCATTCCATCTCCCACTAGATGTCCACAAATTGCGCATGTATAAATAGCGCAACTACGAGTCTTTTTCGTTCAATTATGAAGGGGAATTGGTGTGCACTGTTGAATTGTTGATATTGGTGATGTGCGTGTAAATTGATGGACGGGAAAATGGCGAGTTGATTCATCTCCGTATCCTATGCCTCGGTTGTTCCTGAACACACTGACGATAAATTTTTTTTATCAAAGGTCACTGACCCAAAAATTGCTCAAATATCCACAGGTTTATCAACAAAAACAGTTTCATGACATCGTTCAGTTTGCCAGTGGAAATCTGGAACAACAACGACCACAGCTGCAACTTAAACAGTCACAATTCTAAAACTGAATTAACAATGCTGAAATATCAACCAGGCATATATTGCAATACGTGAACAAATTACATAAAAACGTGATAATAAAACTGTCAGGCCCCCAAATAGGAAAGTGTAAATCCTAAAACATTCAAATAAATTTTAAAATGCTACAAAAATGCACGGTGAATACAGCAAGCAGAGAAAGCGTAATGAATTCCTTTGTTTGGGAATTAATTTTTAAAAAAGAGGAGCATTAATGAAAAATTTCTTTGCACATAATGCAAACACAGGGTATCAACAAATGTGTAGACAAAATATTTGATATCAGCGATGCATTTTCACATGATGAAAAAAACAGGATAGCACAACCTTATATAAATAACAGTGACAGTTGGATATATTTGATCTTTTAGTAATGACCACAGATAAACCTGTGTGTCCCAGCAGGAATAAATTACAATTGTATGTGGTCAGAAGTTGCCTCTCCCAGGCAAAAATAGAATGTCATGTGTAAATTTACTTCATAAAAGCCAACAAGAATACAATATACAGTGTAAACAGTTTGTGCTGTTTGCAAGTTGCGACCATAGTCCTTGTTTGTTAAAACTCAACTTTTTTGTACAAGTGAGAAATTCGACGTAAAATGATTGTGGCTTTAGTGATCATGATAAGGAGTCAGAATAAATTGTACCTGCAAAACAGCTTGATAAGTGTGCCACAATGCATTTAAATCAAATGTCAAAGTGTGCATTTGTTCTATGATCTACCTCTTCTACAGACTAAAAGATCTCCAGTTTTTCAGAAAGTAGAGATAGAACAAATGAGAACTAGGGTCGCCAAGTGTCATGGACAATATTTCATTGCCTGGAAATATGACTGCCATGTGTCCAAAATGCAAACTTTACAAAAGTATAAGCAAAAGAAAAAACAAATGTATGTATTTTTGGTTATTTTGCACTGACTTACAGTACACCAAAAGCTTTTCTGCAACAGCAGCTGAAACACGGCAGCTATGTGCCTGATGTTTTCTGAAGGATTTCTCACAAAAGGAAGGAAGTTTTACGATTATGCGTTATTAGTAAACAGTTTCTTGTGCTGTTGGACTTAAACACACATATATATGTATGTATTGCCATTGTCGGTGACACGTTCGGTAAAAAATTCAGGAATTTTTTCTCGTGGTAGTTCCCATCCCTGATTAAGTCTCATGATGCCCACGAGAATACCTCAGTTCATGACCTGAGTGTGACTTGGGCCCAAACACAGTGTAAGGAAATCAACGACCAAGAAACCTGTTTGATGCATTTTCTCTTCCTCTGAAGATTTCCTGTTGTATCGCTCTCCCAAGAGCATCAGTTCCTTTTCACATTTTGACTTGTTTTAAAAATCCACAAAATGTCAGATTTGGACTTCTGGCAATAGCATTTTTGGCAGCAGTTTATGTCTAATGGTATAAAGTATTGATATCCACCACATATCTTGAGGCAAAAAAATACTGATCATTACAAATAGCTCACACCACACGGCATCCGGGAAGTGACATCAACAAAAACAAGTGATAATATCTAGTACTTTCTATATTATGCCAATCACAAGGGTCCTGCCCAAAACCCTTGACCACTTTCATGGAGATTTTTTAACATTCAAGGCGACATAAGTAAAGTTAATAAAGGTTACTACAGTTTTTTCTTTCAATCGTATCTAAATTACCTGTGTGCATTGTTTCTGTATAAATATTTAGTAATTTACTTGTAGTAATCATTAATATGAACTGTGTACATAAAACTGCACTCATAACATCAATAACATTCATAACTTAACTCTTTCCATGCCGATCGCCGATATATCGGTGCTTCCGCCTGTCGAATCTGTGCCAATCGCCGATGAATCGGCGCTGACTTATATTGTTTTGTACGAGGTTCATTTTGAGTTTTTATATCAACATAAGTTTATATAAAAACTAGGACGACCTTCCGGTGACGAAATTTGAAGCGTCAGTGCAGTTTTCATTGTTGGCAAAGCGTTTTTCTCAAACTTGTGATGTTTTTTTTTTTCAATTTTTTTTTCTGTGAACTAGGAACACTAAAAATGCCATTACTTTTGAACTAATTGAGATATTTCACTTCTGTAAAAACCTGTACATCAATAAATGGATACACTATAAATTACATGCAGAGATAATTGGATAGCAACACACCTGACTATGCTGGATCGATGTGAGTACAAAAAATTATGAATAAAATTATCTCCCGTTTCAGAATACCTCCTCTTTCTTTCCTCCCCATGCAATTATTTGTCCCTTTTTCATGAATACCTGACTCTCTCCACATAGCTGATCCATTTTCCAACACAGTGACATATAATACATGGCCCTTTCTTCAATATATTGCATTGTTATAGGCGGTTTAAATAAGCCATCATGGGTTTGATTTTAGGATCGGAAATTAATCTCGCACAGACCTGAAAAACAATGTGGCATGGAAAGAGTTAAGCTAAAGGTTGTCACACTGGTGGAACAAATCTGCACATTTAAATAAGCTAGCACTTCTTTTTTCAATCCTCTCCAAAAGTAACTGTGTGCATTATTTCTGCATAAACATTTACTTCTATTAACCATTAACATAAACTGTGTGCATTAAACTTCACTCATAACATCAATAACATTCATAAGTTATGCTAAAAGTTGTCACCCTGGTGGAACAAATCTGTCATTCGTCAATGAAAACAAAGACCCGCCAACTGAATGACCACTACAATGGACACCTTCAGGAGTATTGAACCCATGCCCTATGAAGGCAAACTGAGAGTGTCAATTATTTATGATTTCCACTGAAAGGAGAAAACAAATACAAAACACTGTGACACACTCCACAGATCACATAATTTACTCTATCTATGGCGGACCCCCCCAATCCCACCAACTGGTGCTGCACTGTGGCTGGCTGCCATGACACGAAGGCAAATTTCCTGAACTGGATTAAAGATGTATACAAAATGCAAAATGTATATTAACATAGCATGCATACAGCCATCGTTGTCTTGCGCTTTACTGGGCTTTTTCCCCAAACCTGGCCAAAGTTTCTTCTCCAAATGAAGAAAAGAAACAAAGACAAGTATTTTTGATGTCTCTCCCAACATCCTAAATACAAGCCGATCCTGTACAATAATGGACAATTGGCAGGTCACAAAATGGCAAATATTACACCAGAAAGTTTAGGGCAAAAATTCCGGATGGACGTTAAGGGTCTTTCATCCTGGTCCGCAGAGCCTAGTCTCACAGATTCACCCAGCTGGAAAAATTATGTCATTTGAAAGTGAAAACAACACATGTGCTCAAATGCGTAAAATAGTTTCATGCATTGCTACTGTAACCAGCAATGGAACTTTTCCTGGTATTTTCTTTCCAAGTTCTAAATGAATTCTTCCTTGCACTTTCTTTCAATGCTCTAAATGAATTCTTCTTTCCGTATTCTAAATAAATTCTTCTTGGCATTTTCTTTCCATGTTCTAAATGAAATATTCCTGGTATTAACATTTCCTTGTTCAAAATGAATTCTTCCTAGTATTCTCCCTCCATGTTCTAACATAATTCTTTGCGGTATTTTCTCTCCATTTCATAAATATCTTTCTTGTCTAGTATTTTCTGTTTTCTGTCCATGTTATCACCAGAATTTTGTCGTGGTATTTTCTCTCTCCCAGTTATCAATAGAATTCTTCCTGGTGTAGTACTCCTTCCTTTATTATCAAATCATTGAATTTTTTCTGGCATGTCCTTCTTAACCCCCCATCTCCCCTTATTCCCAAACAAGCTGTGATGCATGACAAGCGCTTGAATTTCCTAATGAGTTGATAGAGAATTTGTGATGTAAAGTCAGGGCTGGAATCAACAAAGATATTGGCAGCAATCCGTTGGGGATGGGTTCAAACCTTGGGTGCACTTCGATCATTTGTAACCGCCTTCTTTAACCTGGCTCCCTTGCGGATGTCACCCAGCAAGGCTTGTCTCCCTGAGGATGAGGCCGCAGCTGGGGGTGGGACAGGAGCTGGTGGTGGTGGAGGTGGTGGACCCCCTCCTGTTGGAGGTGGTGGTGGTGGCGGGGCTGGTGGGGCTGCTGGTGCTCCGGCCGAGGATGAAGAAGGAGCCACACCTGAAGAACTGGCAGTCGGAGTGGGTGCACGACTAGAAGTTGCCGAAGTTTGCTTTGAACGTTTCTTTCTGCAATACCAAGTGGTATAATTTGTAAATATTGACATGACCCAACATGCATTTGTCAATTACACTCACAGATATAATCCATGACACACTTGTCAGTCACACATATAGCTATGATCCATTACTCACTGATCAGTTTCACACCTACAAGCATGTCATCACTGCTCTATGACAAAGGAATATATCAGACTTATACCAAAAAGGCAATTGACAGTTCACTGAAGTCCCTAGCAGAAGGGCTATCAGATAATATTATACAAAAAGAAATGCACCAATAGGGAACTGTAATAATCCAACAGAATCATAATGGCGTAAGTCGCCAAATGACAGGAAATGAGAGAGTTTTTTCTTAACATCTCAAAAGTGGCAAAAATGACTTCAGCCTTTAGTGTAGAGCAGTGACGATGTATGATACACTTCATCAGGTGTTCCACTTTTCTTTTTATTGTCAACCCCTTAAAGAAACTTTCAATCCTCCATCAACTCCAAAACAATAAATATGTGAATAAAATAAAAATAACTTTTAAAAAAAATTTGAAATGTTGGAACAAAATATGATTGTAAAGAATAAGGTATAAAAATAGACATTTAATCTACCCACACTAATATTTCCAAATGTAAAAATGAGTGGGTACAAGCATTTAAAAATTTTTTTTTTATAACTTTCTAACCCATAAAAGCTAGCTCAGTAGATCTCCCCACTGATCCTCCTTGGGTTTCCAGACCCATTGGATTGTCTTATTAATCCCCTGAACCGAACACCAGCCAGTGATACACGTAGATGTTTGATACATTCATCACTTCTCTAATACACTCTTTTACGTAGCCCAGATGTATCGTCACTGCTCTGCGCTAATGGCATTAAGTCATTTTTGATACTTTTGAGATAGTACAAAAGAACTGTTTCTTTTCCTGCCATTTGGTGAGTTATTCCATTATGATTCTATTGAATTATTATATTTTTCTAGCCCCCTTGCTCAAGAATGCGATGAATCGCCAGTTGTCTTTTGGCAAAAGTCTGACATATGCCATTATTGTAGAAAGGTGACAATATGAGCTCAGTCAAAATATGGCCATAGAGAACCGTGTGGTTTTTATAAGACATATGACCTAATACACTTTTGCCAGTTAGAGATATGATGCAAAACACACTTGTCCCTCCCCCACTGCTTTGGGCATACAAGACATTGAATAGCTATTCAGTGTGAAAGAACAGAAAAGAAAAAGGGAATCACTCACTTGGTAGAACCTGGCTTGGGAGGTTTCAGTGGCTTCCCTTTCTTTACAGCTTTGAGTAAAGTCTTCATTGGTTCACTGAGGTGGATCTGGAGTCCAGAAAATTGTAAGTGAAACAAAAAAAAAAACCAGTCATGATAGCTCTATTCATTTGCTATCTGAATAATGTTGTTCATATAAACCATCTTTCACGCATCAACTACGGTGCTGCTCAGAGAGTGCTACTTTTCTCATTTCAGTCACAATTTAGCCACAACAGAGCCCCACGAATGCTGGCTTCACAAGCAAATAAAAATATGTTACCTTTCAACACTCAGCTATAATATTGCTTCCAGAGTGCTACCTTTCCCAATTCAACAACAACACTGCCGCAAGACTGCTAATACATATCTATAGGAACTTCCCCATGTCAGCCATTACGGTATGTACCTCAGTCTATCACAATGATTCTTAGTCTGGGAGGAAATTTTGTGATTCCCAGAGAAAATATCAGGGCCATTAAATAGTGCACAACATTTGCATTTTGAAAGTTAAGAGTTGCACTTATTTTTCATGTTCCAAATTGCGCATAATTTCTATAGACATTCAAATCAATCTCCACTGCTTCATTCCACTGAACCAGGCTGCCCATCTAGGTTGATTTAAAAACTTGTATAATCATTTACAAAATTCTTTTCAGATTCATACAAAAGAATTTTTGAGAATATTATCAATGTAATAAAGTTTACACAGAACTGTATGATTCTATTGTGAAATTTAAATTGATGAATCTACGAGTACCAAACATAAATAAAGTACCCAAACAGTCTATGAAGGGCGCATAGAGGCCGTTATCCTGCTCACCCACTGCAAAACTTTAAATCAAACTCAAATTCTATGATGGTGGGTTAGGGAATTGAACTTGAATTGTTGTGGAGGAAATACTGCCATGAATGTTGGGGGAATGAGCGCCAACTAAAATAATTCCTGTAATAGAACTATTGCATAAAAGTAAAAATCCCACGACACGACAGAAAATAGTAAACACTGCAGTGCACCCATGATGTATGGCAGTTGATAGCTGGGAAAATTTGATATTTAGGATATTCTAAAACACAGCCAATTTGAACTATAATGATGGCTCTACTCACAGCTACAATCATGACTCTAGGCACTCAAAAGGTTAAAAGGTTAGGAGGTTAAGAGCCACTGATCGATCATAAGTTTTGCCTACCAACCTTGACTGGATTGTATTTCCTCAGCTCTGGCAGGTCCACCTTGGCAAAGAACGGATGGTCAGAAATCTGCCAGAATAAATGGTCACAAGCATGAGGACACTGGTGGTTTGGCCTAACACAGAGGTGGTTTAACTCATGCTCTGTACAAAGATGGTATGTGCAGTACCAAAAAAAAAAAAATATGTAGGAGCCATGACAAAAGACCTTTGAAATCTAAAAAGGAAGAACTGAAACTCTGGGGAAAGCAAGACTACAAGAGATCTTCAGAGGACGAGAATCCTCTTCAAACAAGTATTTCAGCACTAGGAAACAGTCAGAAACATGTAACATGCTCATCAAAATTCACATACACTGGCCATATGTCCTGGGGTCTCAGATACATCACACTCCTAACATGGATTTTATTGTTATATCCCTATTAGAATGTTCTGGGGTCTGACTGATGCCACACCTTTAAAGCAGATGTCCTATTAAATTGTTCTTTAGGAGTGTGGTGTCCATTCGATGCCATGCACAGTTTTTACCGATGTACGGCCAAGGTTAATTAAAGTAGATGTCTATCTGGTATGTAGCTTACCTCACGGATGGTTGGATATCTGCCTTCTTCATTCTCAAAGATAAAATTCAGGATCTGAAGAGAAAATCAATAATAAATTACCATCAAATTTTTCCAAATAATTAAAAATCCCAAAGGAAAAAGACACGAACTATCTTCTCTCAGCCATATGACTATTTGTGAGACTGTGAAATGTCATAAAAATCTGGATTAAATGTTAAGACAGGATACCAAATGATATAAATATTAACACCTTCCGTTCACTGGTAAATGCTATTGCCCCTGTATGCTGAACAGCGTACTCTCACGATTGATTTTAGGATGTACAATGCACATCCACAGCGCAAATACACTGTCAAGTTTAGGACGTACCATGCATGTCCACAGCACAGTGTAAGGATTAAACATAAAAATTCAGTTATAGGAAAAAAGACTGTAGGCTCATAGAATAAAATTTAACAGGAGATGCAGAAAACATTCTGTTGTGCTTACTTTAGGCATTGTTCAGTTTCCATTTTGTGATGACCGGATGAAACTCAGAACAAATGTATAACCCAAATAGAAAGACAGAGCACATTGCGTTCTTGAACATCATGCCAAACAGTTAATATGAACCAGATTGGTGTAAGCACAATAGAGATGTGACCCAATACACACCCTTTCCAGTGTCAACACGCAGTTAAAATATGACCCAATACATATCCTTTCCAATGTTAATACACAGCCGAGATCTGACCCAATACATACCTTTCCAGTGTCAACATACCTCTACTACATCTGGCGACTGATGGCCTATTAAATGCTGCGGCTCTGGGTAAGGGGCGGCAAGTTCAAATCCAAATGCCATCTCATACAACAAGTGACCTGGTGATGAACAAGGAAAAATCCTCTTCAATTTGTTTCCTAAATTTTCCAGCTCACAGAAAATTTACCGCAACACTGACAACCGAATCACACCTCCCTTGCTGCTTTATGCAGCGATACATGGCAAAAATATTTTTCTTTATTTTTTCTCAAAACTATGAAATGAGCAGAAACAACGCTCTACCTTTGCACAGCAGAATGCACTCACCATTCAAACTCTGTGCTTGTCTTCCCCTACCTCCCTTCCCATTCTCTTCTTCTCTCCCTCACATATGTACAACTAACATACATATACATCCAAACACACGCGCACCATATATCATGACTGTTCCCTAAAAGTGTAGTAACACAACTGGTTTTGACTACTTATCAGGAGAAGCAAAATACTAATTTATTTTAGCACACCTGATCTAGTTATGATGAGTTTTTGAAAGTTTGCTATTCGATTGTTTTTCAGCCTAAGAACCAAGATCATCCAAAGTGGCTTTGAATGTAGTTTAATTGCATACAAAAATTGATTTTTCTAAATTCTGACTAAAGACAGTTTTTGGGGAACAGTGATGATAAATACACACTCTCAAAGCCCTAATTTATAAACAAACAATCCTCAAATCCTCACACATGTAGATGTAATTAAGCACAATGCTGTTCTACACACAAACCTACCAAAACTGATCGAATCCAATGCATTTTTATCTTCCTCCTTCAGTTTTTTCTTGACCAATGTGTGAACTCGTGATGTGTTGGCCAAGAATCGATTTTCATAGCCAGCAACTCTGTAAACACAATTTTAACAAACACATGATGTTCTTATCAGTTGAAAGACTGGCTTTTCATAAACACAGTAATTTCATTAAAACTAGTGTATTTCAAAGAGATCTTACCAAATTGCCAGAAATTCTGGGTAAAGTTTCAAAATGCTGCTGAAAGCTGACAAAAGGACATGAATTTGATTTTAAAAGTGTGGGGAGAGACAGATGGAGAGAACAGGAGAGAAAGAAATGACTAATAGCCAACAGAGAGTAGTATTATGGGTAAACAATTCCACTGACAAAAAGTTAACCAAATACACATTTTGCTGACAGCTTACCTATGTATATAGACAATTCTATTGACAAACGATTAGCCAAATCGAAATTTTGCGTACAGCTTTTCTTTTTGAATATAAACAATTCCATTGGCAAACAACTAGGCAAACAGACATTTTATTGAAAGTTTCCTTTTGTATATACATACAATTCTATTGACAAACAGTTAGCCAAAGGGACAATTTGCTCATGGCTTCCTTTTGTATTTATTTTATTTGGCATCAATTTACAGAATTAAACTTAGAGTAAAGATAAGAATGACTGCATTGCTAAAGTTCCATTCAAGTAACTTTCCATCAGAAGATTTTTTTCAGTCAACCGTTCACTGGTTCAGCAAACTGCCCATCAGTGGTTCTCCGCCCCTGAAACGTTCCAGAATTAACAGTGTACTCAGATCCTGCCGCCCTGCTCACCTGCATATATTTTCCTCCAGCATGATGTTGCCCGACTGAATGTTGCCATGGGGAGGGAACCCTTTCTCTTCCAGATACAACAAGCCCTGGTCACAAACAAAACATCACAATCATTTATCTATACATGCAAAATGCAAAACTTAACCTAAAAACTCTGAGGCAACCACAAAACCTAAACATATGCAGTTTTCACCCGAAGTCCTTAAAAATAACGTTGTTTGTCATAGTTGAATAAAATTGTGGATAAATAGTTTGTCAATGTTCCCTAAACACTGTAGCAAGTGGTTTTGACTACCTTTCAGGAGGACCCAAAAACTTTTATTTCAGCACAACTAGTCTTGTGTTGATGACTTTGAGAAAGTTGGTTATTCGATTGTTTTTCTGTTTAGGAGTCTAAAACCAAGACTATTTGATGCAGTTTTGAATGTAGTTGAACTTACATAAAAATTGATTTTTGAGTTACTACAGTTTTCAGGGAACAGTGACGATTTGTGCTATGTTCTGCTATGACATTTTTCAAAGTTAAGCTCGACTTTTCCATGTCACGTTTTTATTTAACATTCAATTCCTTTTCTGCCTGTTTTTGCTGCAATTGATGATCAGAACCGATTGTTCACTGAACAAACTGCCCAGTGCACACACACACCATGTTTAAGAGCTACAGAAGTGCACATGGGAGCAAACGTGACAGTGCTTTATTGTCGTTTAAAAAATATAAAAAAAATACCATTGCACATCCATAGGAACAGGCAGGGTTCGGAAGATCTGAAGTGAATTTGTATTCCAGTGATACATTCATCCCAGGCAATGCTGTGTACTAAAGTTAGTATATAATAAAACTCTGAGGCGAATGACTGATTTTCTGTCGATCATCAAGGCTGAACATCAGGTAAGAAAAAAAATCCTGCTTTCCACTAACATGCTAACTTTCTCCCTTCTTATGCAGGACAGACAATTTGTGGTAAGTCTTCATTTATAAATTTCTCATTTTGAGGAAACTCTCACATTTATATTTTATGACACAGATGAATGCCATTTGTTGCCTGTGACAGTCAGTTCTGAATGAATAATGTGCATATTCACTATTTATTTAACAGATGTCAAGAAAAGAAAAAAAAACAACTGAGAATTTTGACATCATAGCCCAAATAACAACTATCAATCTTTTTACAGTAAACTATTACAGAAGACAAGTTTGTTTAACAAGCATAGCTGTATTAGTAATATGTGTGGTTTCTACACTGATCAACTGAATGAGAAGTGAGAAATTCTCTGAGTTGTATGAAGCTACAAACACATTCATACATCCATTATACTTACTGTCAATACTTGCTTGCCATATATTTGTATGTTCTGTACAGACAGGCCCTTGTGTCTGTGACTATATTTATTGTACCAGGTGTCTGAATAGCGGCACTGAAATTATGCAGAGTAATTAGTGAGTGAAACAGACTGCAGACAGTCTGGGAAATGAATTGCAGATGGTCATAATTATTCAGTTATCACTGGGTGAAATGAATGAAAATAATACAATTGTCCGTCAAAGAAATTATAACAGTGATTTGGTAAAAATGCAGCCATCAATTGTCAAATACGCAAAAGTCAGTCATTGGAACATAGTGCAAGCAGCAGTCAATCTATGAAATATACACAATCCTGCCAAATACACAACATTCAGCAAATGCAATATTATAGTGCAGTCTGAAGAGAAACATTTAGAACTCAGTCAATGAAAACCATAGCAGTCAAGAGAAACTTCCCATTTTGTTAAACTGGCTGATATATATTAGTTTATTTAACAAAGGAAACAAATTCAAAGCACAACAGCTGCTCATATGATATTTAGTAAGAAATTTGCCAAAAATGATTTAATAAACAAGTGTGCCAATACTTATTGTTTTTTCAAGTTCTGGATGTGTGTACTTCAAACTTCAAAACCTCTCTTGAAAACTGTCTTATTCTCTATCATTCCCAATAATTTATTACATGGACCAACTGACCTGGTAGATGAAATCTTTGAGAGATCCTCTAAGAGAAACTGGCTGGAAGACAAAGACCAGGTTCTGTTCTACTGAGAAATCAAAGTCTGTCACTGGATGGACATGGGGATGCTGGAAACAGAAAACATAATGATATATAATGTATAGTACATGTAGTATATCTTCCCATGGCAAGACCCAGACAAAAATCAATATGTCAAATGTGTCTATTTGTGTGAGCATAATCCCGCTGTTTGTTTTATCATACTGAAGAAATTTTGTAAATATCCTAAGTTAGGTGATAAAGAATTGTGACTTTCTTTGTAACCATTCTGATGTATACACAAAGAACTCCAGCCACAAAAGGTGGGACAATAGAAGAGTTTTATCTCTGGTTTGCTGCAGGCTTTCAAAAAATGTCAATGATAATGTGGGGGAAGATCACAGAAGAATTCACTCAAGGAAACTTTTCATCCATTGCCCTGACCAGTGCGAATTTTCAGAGGTTGAGGATTACTTCACAACTAGCTAGCACTAATCATAATCTACCTTAAGCTCATACACAACTTGGTCTCCAGCACTCCACAGTCAGTATGACAATCCTGTTTACACCTCATCAAAATATAATTACATCTACCAATAGATTTCTGTATTTGTCTTTCCCATTGTTATTTCTTTGCAACAGTTGTGAGGAAGGATTACTGGTTATATCCAGAAAACAAACTTAGGGGAGGAGTTCTATTCTAAAGAGGGCTTATTTCAGGTTCCAAGTGTTAACTTATACTGTCAGGCCATGCCTTAAATAACCATAAAAACATCCACATTGAGGATAACTTGACAGGAATGCAGACACTGTGACCACTGCACTCAGACACTCCAAAAGTTGCCCTTTTGAGTCACCATCAGAACAATGGGATTCAGTAATCCCCCAAAAAGCACAATGTTGCCTACTATATTACCTTGGATTAGTTTGAAGTTTGAGGTTCAGTTTGGAGTAGCAAGACAACATGATAACGGCCACACTATACTTGGAAAAAAATACGACAATAGACTGTATAACAGATCAATTGGGCAGGAAAAGACCCTACTGGAAGTGCCTGCCAACCACCCGTGGCTTAGTTTCGATAATGACAAACATCAATCACAAGACAGTGTACCAACCTGCAGCAGTGAAAACAGATCCTTCATAGTTTTGCATGTGGTTTTTGTGAAAGGGACGCACATTTTGGAATTATACTTCATACAGCTCAGCATTCGCTCTTCATTGTTGCGTACATCAATGACTAGAAACCAGTGTTTGTCAATCCGACTTCCTACAGGGTCAAAACAAAACAGAGTCATCAGAACATGCTAATTGTGCACATTTTTTGTGTACTTTTGACATCAATGTTTCATTTACTTTCATTCTTATAGAATTTATTGGATATTTTAGTTTTCTTGCTGTTTGTTTTAACTTAGGCAGGACTTTATGAATTACACACTTTTGATGTTGTTATTGTTGTTTTGCCATATTTTTAACTGATGCCACCAGCGGAAAGTCATCAACATTCAGGCAAATGACAGTTAAATCAGGTATCACACACGATCACAAACAAAAAGCGACACTTTTCATCGTACATTATAAAATCACACCGGCTCATGTCTGTGAACAGTTAAAATCTCCAATTTCAGACTTTCACGCCCTACATGGTATCATTACGAATGCATGGGATTATGAAATTCATAGTCTGGGCACTTGCAGATGTAATGATTTGCATTTTTCTGTCCGACGGAACAGCGACAACCAAACTGATATGAAAAAAACAAACAAACCAACAACGCATAATTTACAGCATATAATATTAGTCATTCCATGTCCACGACTAGTCATGATCAGTTCTTCAATATCAGTGACCTTTAATATCAACGCTGTCAGCTTATCTATCATTGTCTGGCTTTAGAGTATCAAGTTCATAAGTGGAAAAAAAAAATTGTTTTTCGCAAAGCCTGAGGTTCGAGACATACAACAATAAAAACAATAGCCACAACAAACAATAAAATTCTAAAAGAAAGAAATATTAACAAAACACACGCGCTTTCCGTTACTCCTTCATCAAATTACAAGAAAAAATATGAACTGGAATAATTTAATGAGTAACTGAACGTGAACTGGGTACTTAAGTTTACAGAGCAGGCCTATCAGTTTTATCGGAATGCTGTTAACCTTTGCCGCAAATCATGGGTCTAATGGACCCAGGGGCAATTAAAACGTGTATACGTAATTATCTTACTTCCGGGAACTTTTTTCTTGAAATTTCAGGTATTCCCCAATGACGTCATTGCTCATCTTCCCATAGCTACACAATTTTAAAACATGCACGCATTCCACGCACAGGCGTTTTTACTATTCCCTATCTGTTCCTAAGTTCTAGGATCTCAGAGAAACCATACTTTCAAAGAGGATTTTATTGTAGGATTTTATTGTCATACCTTTAGTCGTACGACCCGGGGCCTCAGATACACCACACTCCTAAAGAGGATTTTATTATTATATCCCCACTCGTAGGTTCTGGGGTCTGACCAACACCGTACTTTCAAAGAGAGTATCCTAATAAATTGTTCCTTAGGAGTGTGGTGTTCACGAGCCACTACGACGTACGCCATGCATAGTTTTCATGTTGCGCACGGCGACTGAGACCAACAACAAAATAAACGTCACAAACAAATCGTGCGCTAGGTATGACCAGACTTATTTAGCTATCAGATCATCAAGATGCGGTACATGAGTTATTCGGCCAGTTTCGTATCAGCAGAGAGTCATTACCATTCGGCCAAATGACAAAACATCATGAATCAAACATGATTACAGACAGATAGTCTGTCATTTCTCGCAGGACATATTCATTAAATCACAGAACTTCCTGTCTTCGACAGTTCAAGTCTCTACTGACAACAAACTTGGATTTAACTGATCGTAAAAATTACGAAATGTATGAAACTCATATTCTGAACAAATGTAAATGCCCCAATACATATTCTCCTGATCACGCAGATAAGAGACAGCCTGACGTATTTGAAATATGAAATTACATACCACATCTGGATTCACAAACATCAGCTATTCCTTTCAAGTTTTCTGTCAAAGACTCGACAAAATTCCCATCCTTGAATTGCGCCCTCTGATCAGCAGGGCAATTTAATACATCATTTGTCCGCTTTAGCACACCAGTGTAATTAGCTTTTTTCCTTTAAAACGCCACAAAAACAAAAACATCTTAAAGACACCTCTCAGATATAACTTGGCTTCTCCAGACAGTTGCGTCTCAATCAATCCCCTCCAGAGACCGCCATAAATTCTCTTTCCACCTCTATTTTCGCCTCAAGAGTTTATACTCAACATAAATGTCTCCTGCACAAAATTCCCTTGCCTACAATGTAATTAGCTTTTCGTTTAAACCTTTTCGTCATTCAACAAATATGTCTCAAACAAATGGTAGCCCTCAACTCTCGTATACTGATAATAATTTGGATTCTATAAACAGTTCAACCCTTCCCACACACACACAATAAACATCACACACACACACACACACACAGACTTCTCTCTTCCAAAATCCTGCATAAGTTCTCTCTTTCTCCTCTCTCTCTTCAAGAGCTTATATTCAAACTAGGTCTCTTGCAAATTTCTCTAGCTTACAGCCTTCTCGAATTCCACCACCCCCCCCCCCCACCTCTCTTGGGCAGGTGTGCACTGCAACGCACGCGCCATCACGATGAGCACACCCCTGTGTCTACCTGTGTGTTTGCTGGTCTGTCACGTAATTAAAGCTGCTTGTTTACAATTCCATCCCCCCCCCCCTTGATCCGCAGCCCCTAATTACCAAAGTTAACATTTCTCATTTCAAGTTTGAAAAACATCAGCCTTTTTTTTTTCTTTCTTTCTTGCCATGTTGGTGCTGCTGCGGACACGCCAGATATGTGCCTCTGTTAAACAAGATAACATTCTAAACCAGGCATAGGGGACCTTTCATACAGTAAGGGCCAGACCTTTTGAAAACGTGAGGATGCGGATGTCCGGATACTCTCACCTCATATTAAAACCCTTCTGAAACTGACATGTTATTTTAAAATTTTGGACGTTGATTAAAAAACAAAAACATATGAAAAAAAAAATTCGCCGATTCAGAGCAAGATGTGATTATGTCCATGTTAACAAATACGGACATAATGACTTCTTGCACTGAACCAACGACTGCGATTTCTTGTATGATTTGGGGTGGGATTGCATATGTGTGTATTGTTATATATATCCTCTACTTTTTAGTATTTTCTATGTTTGACGTTGTAAGACTGCGGCCCCCAGCAACAACCTTTTGCTATAGTTCAGGGATAAGCCTGTAATTTCCAGTCGACCTCGGGGCCCATCCCAAACTGTTTTGCGGGCCGTAAGTTGCCCATGTCTATTCTAAACTACCGCCCTTGTTTAATTCGTCTTTTCCCCCAAATGTTCTGTATCAACATTAACAGCTTTCTTCCCTCATCCCCTCCCCAGTTTCTCCACTTCAGCCAACATCCCTGACATCCGCCGAACGGAACCGTGTCAGACAAGCACAGCATTTTGGACACGAGTCTGTCGGCTTCATCCCTAAGGCCCGGTGCGCATTAGCCAATTTTGATCGGCCAATGAGTTGGATGGTGACGTCAGAGCATTCATTTTCAACGCCCACCAGCCGACCAATTGGATTTCTCGGAAACAATGTCGTGACGTCACTATCCAACAGGTTGGCCAATCAAAATCTGCTAGCGCGAGCCAAACCAAACGCCGCTAGTTCTCCGTCTAATCTCAAGTGCTTTCGATATCACTGTGTTTGTTAATCGGGACAGGACACGTCTTCGTGGAATTTCCTTGCACAACGACGTTATAACATGGGCCTATCATAATAGTCTTTCTCAACTTTACATTTTCTTCTTCTTCTTTTCGTGATCTATCTCAGGGGCCATCCATACGGTAGGCTCCATTTTGGAGATTTTACCCCCCCCCCCCACCCCCTCGGCGCTTTCCCATTGTCCTCCTTGTGCTCTCTCCATACCCTTGGCTTCAAACCCCCGCCCCTTGTCCGAAGGTACGTGTTGAATGTCCATGTCAGGGCCTTGATATTCTGAAATTTTAAATTGCATTTTGCACGGACTATTTGACTGTTTCCTCGAAAAAAAACACACCGTTATTTGAGTTTAATGTAAACCCACATCTTATTTTGTTTCAAACAACCTCAAAGAAACTTCTCCACTCTGAATGTCCATGTTTTGTTTGCTCCTGAGTCCTGTGTATTGTGTGTATGATTACATGGTATAAATGCTGTAAAGCGGTTAGAGCCTGGTGGTTAAGGGGATGAAGCGCTATGCAAATGTTGTGTATTGTTATTATTATTATTAACCTTTTTAAAAAATTCACTACTGTATATTGAAGACATATACAACGTGTACATTTCACCGACACCCACTCCCCTAAACACAATCCAATGTAAGCCTTTCATGCCTGGGGGCACCCCTCGCCCCCAACCCCCCCCCCCCCCCCCCACACACACACAACTTCGGAGAGTGCGTATTTTATGGATGGCCCCAGCGTTAACTTAAATATAGTCACGACCCATCCCCTCCGCCATCGTCATGGAATGCACCCAAGAACTATAACGACATAAAGGTAGATTTTCTTCCCTTTTTTATTTTGTTCTTTAATTGTTGATGCATTCTGAATGAGACTGAGACAGACATAATGAACTGTATCAGAAGACTGAAAACAACACTACACAAGAGTGAATGGTATGAACAATGGCGGATCTATCCAAGATTTGGGATCTACTATGAAACTAATGAAGTTTAAGCTTCAGGACCCCCAATCTCGGCGGGGCCCTGAAGAAATGTTCTTTTAATGAGTGAATTTTGCATGTTGTCCTATTGTTGCTGGTTACGAAGGGGCCGTATAACAGTTCAAACTTCAGGGTCCCAAAAAATTTTAATGTATGTCCGCCACTATGATTTTATTGGAACAACATGAACATGTAGGTATCAATAAAGTAGGACTTTAAAATTATGATTTAAAAGAACCAATGCGTAAAAGGAACCAGAAAGTAATAAATTACGGCATGTCTGTGATCTATTTCTCGTATTTTGAGAAATACTGTACTACAACACTTGACAACATCAGTATAACACATTCATTTTGATACATGTAAATTATTATGGTAATTACACCTGATCAGTTTTCCCCCTAAGTTCTACTTTGTAGAAAAGCTGACTGTGGTGAGATTACGTGGTAAGTTCTAGTTTCGGGAAATCCCCGTTGCGTTAACCTTGTCTGTACCCCCCCCCCCCCCCAAAGACAACAGCCCATGAACGCCTGACCCGGCAAACTGTGAAACCACCCTAATCAAACATCACCCACGTGACCACGCAAGAAATAAATGACGGACCACACACAGATTACTGTTCTATTCCCGTCAAATTATTCACCTGCGCGCCAGACCTGACACGTTATTAACACGCCCAATTATCCAACGCCATGTCTACCTTACGTAAGACTGATGTGCAAAGTTAATAAAAGTATGCCCTGAACTACAATTTACTGTGTGCATCGTGTCCTCGATTCACGGCACTTTGACCTACAGAACCAATACAGAAAAGTGCAGATAATATGAACATTCTGAAGAAATCATGAGCGGCTACAACTGTACGCTTATGGGTCACAGCGCAAAAGATGCATTATATTATTATTACAGTGAGCTCGGGACGATGTGACATAACTAGCCAACACCTGCATGACTGTCTTGCAAAGGTCTTTGGTCCCACTTACTAATCAGTTTATGTACCTTATTACATCCCTCACTATAATCATCCCACATTTGCACATCCCTTCTACCTCGTCAATTTTAACACAAGAAAAAAAAATTAAAATTTGCCAGGTGAGTGAGAGGTTCCAACGAAGCTCGCATGGGACAGCAGGTTAAGTGAATGCGGAATACTGTTGATATCCCTGAAAACTGTGTTGTTACTGAAATCAGCTGCCCTTGTAATTGGAAGTGAAAAATGAAATTAAAGTGAACACTTGACAATTTTTAATGCTTGGTTGAATTCCATGACGTGGCATCCTCGTGACAATTATGAAGCGTCATAATCTGAAGGTTGTGCCACTGCTAGGAACTGAAGAGTAGTAAGAGGCGTACTGCACTGTCATGAGGTTTCTCTTCGTGAGCCGGGAACTTCGAAACAACCACAAAACCGGGAAACATGCGGTTTTCACCTCAATTCATTATTTTCCACCTAGTTTTGCGATGGACGACTGGAACTGTTGGCACGTTCTAGTATCACGCACAGCGAAGACAATTTTCAAAGCTGAGTCCTATCTATTCAAGCCAGGCTGTACAGTCTAACATTCCTAACTCTTTCTGTCCGTCTTTTGTGGGAAAGATTCTTCTCTGCTCTCAATCTCACTGTCGTCTTTTGGTAGTTTGACTGCACTTTCCGGTGCAGCATTAAATTATCACGGTGTCTAAAAAACGCTAATCAAGATGCCGATGAAAGCCCGGGTGAAGACTGGGCTAAATCAAAGTGTAGCGCTGGAAGAATCCAAGTTAAGTACCGACCACAGACTAGAGATATTATTTATCTATGGTACCGACATCTGTTAAACGTTCTACGCTTTTTAAAAATCTTTATTTGTTTGATTCGTTTTCTTTGTTAATTTTCCATCCTGTTACATTTTTTTTCCTGAAGAAGGCTAATATACCGCAAGCTTGATCTGTGTGTGTCTTTCCTTTTCCTTTGTATGTACTGTATCGTTTCTGTATTATTTCTTACGCGAGCATTTGCTACATACTTCTCTTTGCAACATTTTGACTTTGCTGCGAGCCCACGGATTCTCTGCTTCTTTTTTTTTTTTCATGTAGTATTTTGTCGTGGACTGGGCTAGTCTATTTGTACTTGGGCCAGGTGAACTTGATACTCTATGTTTCAGGCAGCAAATGATATTATTGACCTAGGCCCGTCCAGCTGGTATCTTGTGGTCTGACCGACCTAGCAACGCAAAAGTTAGGGTAGCCACACAAAGGCCACCGAATTCGGTCATCGAGCCACTAGGCGCTTTAGGTGAGAAGAATTGCACTACATAAACGGACCGAATCTAGGTGGGCTCTGTGTGCAGTTATTGAAATTATATAGTGCAATTCTTCTCACCTAAAGCGCCTAGTGGCTCGGTGACCGAATTCGGTGGCCTTTGTGTGGCTACCCTTAGGCTGTATTATAATCACTGAGGCTAGGCCAGGTCGAGTTGGGATCTCGTGTGCCACGCCAAATTCGACTTCTACAGGCACTGGCGACCTGGCATCCAGGGATCACGCAAAACAATCACGCCACAAGAATCGCAATTTTTCTAGTCTGTGCCAGACACTTTTAAATAACCACAGCCATAAGACACTATTGAATTGGGACAGTGTATTTAACTTCCTTTCCCTGTTTTTGATATCTATCAATGAAGACTAACATAATTTACAGGGGAGACCTCTTAATCTTGATAAAATAACTAACATCTGTCGCTATGGATACAAACTTGAAATAATTTTTTATTTAGGTCTGTTGTGGTTACTTAGTCATGCTCAAGGAAACTGACAGGCTTAATTAAACTGTGAAATGTACATCTGCTTTTTAATCTCAAAATTAAAGATAAAGAATTATGATAAATGCCACTACAACGTACGAACTGTCCTACTGCGATCCTTTAATTCTGCACGGTCACGGACCTCTCATTTCCCACATGTTGGCTGATAGTAAAACTGTTCATATCTCCAAACTCTTGCGTCAACAATAAAATTAGGCTATAGCAGTCCCATCGAACACTAACCACTGTTATCTGGTAACCGTTACTGATAGCATTTTTTTTTAAAGTACTCGAAATCTTATACGCACGCTCACACGGATCACGAATGTCCCTCCGCCAAGCTGTTTCTAGGCGTGGCGCCTGTTCACTGTAATACGTAGATGCTGAGCCTGTCTTAACACGGCACTACCAAAGCGACAAAAAGCAGGCAATGATATATGACATACATTCAATATACGAAATTTTCATGAAATATAAACAGTTATAATCGCTGAAAATTTTTTTTAAAATGATAATAAATATTAATTATTAATTAAAAATGAAAATTGCCAACACAAAACATAAAAACAACAATAATTCCGCCTTCATAATTTCATAGTTCACTGACTATTTCCCTACAATTTGTTGCATGAACTTGATGGTAAAACCCATAAATCCCCCCCTCTCCCCTCAAAAAAAAAATTCTCTCCCCCCCATTACATTTTCCTGCTTGAACTAACATCTGTGTTGAAACTGAAACGGCTTTATAGTTGACCTAAAGCTTGGGGAACTTTTGATGCTGACCTGATAACGTACACATGTACTTCAAAAGCTGGCCTAGTATCATTGTTATCTAATGCTCAACAGATTATAAGATATTATAAAAAAAAAAGACAAAAACAAACAAAAAAAACCTGTGAGGTCTCAGCAAGGCTTGAAGCAGTGTCAAAGTGTGGCAAAAAAATTAGGTGCATGTGGCAAAGCCTCGCTCGGGTAAGAAATAATACTGAAACAATACAATCAAACGCGAAGGATAGACAAATCTACCTTCCTTTGCCTTCGACTGCATCACTTCTCTACTATTTCCTACGGGCGAGGCTTTGCCTCATACAACTTTTTCTTTTAGGTGAGACTTTGACTCAACAAATTATAGAAACTAAGTTTCAACAGAGAATGACAAAGTGAACTGGGAGGCAGAAAAAGGAAGAAAGAGTGTAAGTAAGAGAAAGAGAAAACAAAATATGACAAACAGTAGCTGTTTGGACATCCCAGATTACAAGTGCTATGTATCCACTTTTGCCAAAAATTCATGCCATGATTGACTTTAGTTGACACGATCATGGTACACATCTTTTCCTAACTTTAACTGACTCGCTCCCGGATAGTTCTTTTAAGTGGACACACATATTGCCCACTCTCAAAGTCAATGATCATCTAGTAAAGCTAACCGGAAGCTTAAACCTGACACATTTTCGGAAGCTGAACAAAGAAACATAAATCCATATAAGATTTTCATGTGTTACTTGAACTGGGTGTTTTACCTACGAACCAATCTGGACGGCTTATGAAAGTGAATCAGTGAGTTTCTAGTCTATACTTGATGCGTTGTCCGAAAAACAAAAGGTGATGATAGTCAACATTTCTATATTTTTAAAATTATTTCGTGCTTCCAGGAGCCCAAACTTGGGAGCCAAATTTCTCAAAAGTGGTGTCCATGGAGACAGAACACTTGTATACTTGGGTGATCCAGGAAGATTGTGACAGTGACGACTAGAGAAGCAGGGCCCCCAGGTAATTTCTAAATGGGTACTGACCTAAATCCTTCAGCTGTTGCATGTTGCGATAGTTGGCGTGGGAGCGCAGATAATACTGGCAGTTCATGTACACAGAGTCTGACAGGGAAATAAACAAACATGAGACATGATGAAAAACATTTTTTGTTTGTTGTTTTGTTTCAATTTTCCAAATTCTTTCTTTTTATCTCAGCATAATTTGCAGGAGAAAGGTGGAGAAAGAAAGGGGATGTGTCAGTGGTGGATGATACGGAAGAAGAGACACAGAGAGAGGGAGATAGAGAGTGGGGGAGAGGGGAGAGAGAGAGAGAGAGGGAGGAGAGCTGGACAGAAAGGTATGTGGGCGAAGAAAAGAAAGAGAAAGAGACACTAAACTTTGCAGGCTGAGAGGCTTTGAGCCTGGGACATGCAGAAAGGATTACAATATATACACATGTCACATGTGTAATGTGAAGGAAGAGAGGGAAGGGCACAAACGGCGGAGGAGGGGGGGGGGGAGAGAGAATACAACAGTGGGAAGATAAAGTGAAAGAAAGAGAAAAAGCAAAGTGAGAGATGAGATGTTGATCCGGGGATCCCCACTGTATGGCTGGTCTGCGGCCTGGCGAAAAGATGAGTGGGCCACTGCCGCTGGAGATAGGGGGTGTGGGAGGATGGGGGCAAGGGGGAAAGAACTTCGATAGTGGTGGCCTGTTAACAGGTGAGAAACGCCGGTACCATGGAGAAACAATGCTGTTTTCAGAGATGCTTCGGGGGAGGGGGATGATCATGGACAAGGGTGGGTAGGACAATACAGTCAGACCAAGACTGCAAGAAAAGGGGGCGTACAAGCAAGTTAACAATTCATACAGATGCAGTAGAACTGAAACCATGCATGTCTGAAGCAGATCTGTCGTTGCGTATTAACAAAGGCGTCGTAGGACAGAGACAGACAACTGATGTGAAAGGATGGTAGAGACAGCTATTTGATGTTACTGATGATCTCATAGAGATTCAGCGAGGGTCAAGAGTTTGAAGAAAGCACGTCAATGCAATAACGGCCACGTTATATTGTGTTAAGAAGAAGCAAGACCACATACAGAAGATAGCAGAATGAAAGGACAGAAGAAGGAGACCCTTCCAGGAGGCGTGATTTTTTTTTTCGTACTCACTTTATCAAATTCAGGAATGCGGCAGCAACAGCTCCAACATATTACAGGGATTTTCGGTGACGTTCAGAGTCATTTTAGGATTAGGGTTAGGGTGCACAGTCCAGGGGTTGCAGCACCCATGGCAGTGTTCGGTAGGATGAGAAACCCCTAAGACGATGACCTGTGTTTGGGGGTGTGTTGCTGCCCCGCTCCTGAACTTGGTAAAGTGAGCACGAAAAACAAATCACGCCAAGGAGCGCCTACCAACCACCCGCATATATGAGATACCGCATATACGAGATAGACTGATGTTATGGGACAGGGACAGACAAGTGCCGTGAAAGATGACAGAGAGAGACATCTGAGGTGGGCCACGATAGAGATAGACAGACGTCACGAAACAGGGCAGACAACTGATGTGAGGGACGGCAAAGACAGACAACTGATGTGAATGATGATAGAGACTGACTGGTGTCACTCGGTAGAGTCGGACAATTGATGTGGGGAATGAAGAAACAGACATCATATTATACGTCACATAGACCAGTGATTCTCAACCTCTTTCAGACAGTCGCCTCCTTAGGCTACACATCTTCTATCATCGGTCTCCCTTCTCCACCCCCCCCCCCCCCATCGAATCCCTACCAAAAACCAAACTACAATTCACAAGGCAACAGACTAGGCCTAACAACAAATTATGATTTAAAGTGTTTCAAGGATTCATTAATGACAATGATTATTATTTATTACATATAGATTCTATATCTATATCTATATCTATATATATTTGTGGACTTGAGATTTTTCGTTGCAAAAGGCTTTTGCACCACTCAACACTCAGACTTCAAATTTTATATGGTGCATCAGAATGGATGTAAGGGTGTACAGTTTTTAATAGAAGTCTCAAATCTGTGTAGTTTTTTTTATTGGAAATTTATTGTTTCGTCATCATTTAGATCTATTTCGAGTCATGGTTCGCCATTTTAAGGTTTCGTTATCACTTCCTGCGATGTGTTCACTATCAAACACACTAACCCGTGCGCAAATCATGCTGTTGACGGGATGCGCAGGGTGTCAACTCACAAAGGCAGAGCAGTAAGACTTATTTAAAAATAAAATAAACAAATAGTAACAGGCCAGATGAAGCAGGTCCATAATAACCATCCAGAACTGAAACCAATATTCAAACCGATTTATCCCGGGCAGGACCGGGGAGCTCATCTAGTATATTATAAAATAGAAAACATTTTTCATCAAATGCACTGAAAAAAAAAAGAATGGCCTTTTCTGTTCATTAAACGGATCTTTGCCTGCCGTTGAACAAGTCAAGGGCTACCCTGAATTTGTCCACAAATCGCCCTCCATTCATGTTTTTGCCCCCCTATCGCCCCCCCCCCCAACAGTGGAAATCAGAATCACCCCCCCCCCCCAGGGCCCGATATTGCCCATGTTGAGAACCACTGATACGAATACTTCAGTTATCATGAAACGTAACCCTATGCTAAATGAAAAATGTACACGCACAATATAATTGCAGAATGAAAGGCCTGGCGACAAACAATGGCTGAGTCATGAGATGGAAAAGATGACACTGAGCTGATATAGGGCGGTGACACTCACTAACTTTCTAAGCTCATTAACTGTCACAGGTCAGGTTACACTTGATGTGGGGTGCAGACCAGGAAATGAGGTGCCCACCAGCCTGAGATAACTTAGAACTGATAACAGGAATGCAGGGCGAGATACTGCATTGTGCTTATCTCAGCTGCCTCAATTAGCCATATCTATCACCTCACACTGTGTCTATCTCTGTTCTCTCTGTAGGGAAACCTGGTTTAGGTGTCCAGAGTTCCACCCTTTAAGTTACTACATTCCTTCATTCATTGTTTTGCCAGCTGGATATTATGTTACTGCCAATTATCCAAAAGTTAAATTTTACAAGAGAAGTAAAACATTGATTATTTTGGCTATTTTGCCCTGACTTACATTAAACTCAAATTGTTACTCAACACTATCTGAGTTGTCACAGAAACATAATATGTTTTGACCTGTTTAACATGTTGACAGGCATCTAACGTGCTGCGTATCAATGACTTTCATGTTTTGACTCACAGTTATCTGGTAACTGCTCATGGTGAGCTCTGTATTCTCACAGTGTGATGCAGCCTATCCACAGCATGACCTTAGTTATTGTTTGTTCCAACTCCACTTTTACATCTGAGAAATTCGACATCAGATGTTTGCCACTTTAGTATTTTGATAAGGAGTTAGACGAAATTGGAACTGTGAAATAGCTTGATAGTGCCACAACTTTAAACAAGTGTCAGAGTGTGCACTTATCACACCTCTTCTAAATCCTACAAGATCCCCAGATTTTCAGAAAATGAAGCAGAAGATGGAACAAACAAGAACTAAGGCCGTGATATCTTAAATAGTTTTGAAATTGTTGGCAGAAACATGCCTGCATGTTTGTCTGAGCACTAGAAATCTCACTCGCACCAAAACTCTCAAATGCTCTCAGCAAAATGGAAAAACTGTTGATACTCCTGTCTGTGATATGGATGGCGATATGGTGCAAGAACTGAGAAAATGTCAAATATGGTCTTTCAATAATACTGGCAGTATTTCCAGGCACTGATTTGCCATTTCTATCTTTGTCCTTTCTCTCAAGAGCCTCATTTCCATCCCTTACTGCAAAAATTATGCCCTTCTGTCATTTTACTATTAAGCTCATACAAGGGAATATTGTCTAGCTGTTTGAACCATTATTCTCAGTGATTTGACCTTTTCTTCTCTGTCTAGAGACAGCATTCTATGACTTGCCATGTTGAGGCAATGGGACAAAAAAAACAACAACAAAAAAACATGTCACAACATCAAGACAATGGGACAATGAAAACCTTTGTCATTTTATGTTTGACAATCATCTCCTGACTACTCCAATTGTTCATGCCTTGAGTGTCCCAATGATCCCAGGAGCTAAGCCAGCGGAGGCCTCGTGCCCCTGATAGCTTTAAGCAAGCTGGACAGGTCATGGGGGAAGGACCAGACAAGATTGAACAGACCGGCCCTCCAGGTTCGGGGGTTGGGCGTAGGGCTAACAACCCTACCCTGAAATCCTTGTTGGGGTGACCTTACTTGGAGAAACAAAAATCGTTACGGAAACAGCAACATGGAAAAACCAACGTTCTGGATGTGATGGACCTTCTGAGTACCTCGCGACTCGTATGAATGCAAGTAGTGAAAGCCGAAAGGAAACTGCTAGCAGGATGAAGGAGGAACTGAACACCGCCAAAACTAAGACCAGGATTGGATACTGGAATGTTAGAACAATGTATGAATCGGGTAAGTTAGCACAAGTAACATCAGAGATGAGGCGCTACAACCTACACATTCTGGGTGTAAGTGAGAGCAGATGGACTGGATCTGGAAGGATCAAAACATCCACTGGAGAAACCGTTCTCTACTGTGGAAGAGTGGATGACCAACATCATGAAGGAGTAGCCATCATCCTAAAGAAAGGACTGGACAAATGCTTGTTGGAGTGGAAACCAGTCAATAGCAGACTGATGAGGATGAGGATGAAAGGACGACACACAAACATCACTGTCATCCAATGTTATGCACCAACCAACGAAAACGACAACACAGACAAAGACGACTTTTATGAACAACTCCAGGGGGAAATGGACATGACGCCACGGCATGATCTCATCCTTGTCATGGGAGACCTCAATGCTAAGGTAGGTAAAGATGATATAAATTATGAATGAGTAATGGGAAAACATGGAACTGGAACAAGGAATGACAATGGAGAAAGGCTTGTGGATTTTTGTGCCTTGAACAACTTAGTCATCGGAGGGACCCTTTTCACACACAGAGAAATTCACAAACTCACATGGAATTCTCCAAATGGAAGAGACAAGAACCAAATAGACCATTTGATGATCAACGGTATGTGGAGACGATCCCTTCTAGATGTGAAAGTGAAAAGAGGAGCTGACGTAGCCAGCGACCACCATCTAGTGGCAGCAATTATCAAAATTAAACTGAACAAGACCGGAATCAAGACATCAAAGCAAAGACACCTTAATATTCAGAAACTGAGAGATGCAAGTGTTAGAAATGCCTTCAACATACAAGTCAAGAACCGATTCCAGGCTCTACGAGAGTCTGATAAGAACAGCCCTAAAGAAAGAGGAATCGATTCAGAGTGGAAAAGAGTAACTACAGTGTACACAGAGAGCAGTGTAGCCTGCCTTGGATTTAATGAGAAAGGGAAAAGCAAGGAGTGGATCCAACAAAGAACATGGGATGTGATCGAGGAGAGGAAAGTCATGAAAAAGAAACTCCTACAAGTGAAATCGGAAAGGCTGAAAGAGAGGTACCAACATAGCTACACAGAGTTAAATAAGAAAGTGAAGAGACTAGTAAAGAAAGATAAACGAGAAGCCATGGAACAGCTAGCGGCAGATGCGGAGGAGGCAGCAGCAAGAGGAGAACAGGGTACGCTCCACAAGATCACTAAGCGCATTTGTGGCAAGTACGGTGGAAGACCAAGTGTTCCAATCAAAGACAAGAATGGGAAACTACTGACTACAGAACGAGAACAGGATACACGCTGGACAGAGCACTTTCAGGAATTACTAAACCGGCCACCACCTGAAGATAGAATAATAATACAAGATGCTGCTGAAGACCTTGACATCAACATAGATCCACCAAAGAAAGAAGAGATAGTGGCAGCAATAAAGAGCCTAAAAAACGGCAAAGCCCCAGGAAAAGACAACTTGACTGCAGAACTGTTCAAAGCAGATCCGGATCAGACAGCCACCATCCTTCAGCCACTGTTCACAACTATCTGGGAAGCAGAAGCAGTACCAAAGAGCTGGAATGAAGGCAGAATAGTGAAAATACCCAAGAAAGGAGCACTCAGCGATTGCAACAACTGGCGTGGTATCACTCTCCTTTCTATACCCAGCAAAATCCTTGCCAAGATCATTGTGAAACGTATGTCAGATGCTGTGGACAAGACACTGAGAAAGGAACAGGCCGGATTCCGAAAGGAGAAAGGATGCATTGACCAGATCTTCACACCCCGAAACATCATAGAACAGTGTTCAGAATGGCAAAGGCAGCTCTATGTGAACTTCGTTGACTTCGAAAAGGCCTTCGACAGCATCCACAGAGAGAGTATATGGCGCATTCTTCGGCACTATGGGATTCCCAGCAAGCTTGTTGAACTCATCAAAAGCTTTTACAAGAACTTCAGTTGCAGTGTCGGAAACAGTGATGCATCCTTTGAAGTGAAAACTGGTGTACGGCAAGGATGTGTGATGTCAACAATTTTGTTTAACCTCGTAATCGACTGGATTATGCGGAAAACTACCGAGGATGCACCAAGAGGCATCAGATGGACACTCTTCGACAACCTAGAGGATTTGGACTTTGCAGATGACCTTGCGCTATTGTCACATAGTCACCAACACATGCAAGATAAGACACAGAGACTACATAATTTTGGATGCAAAGTAGGCCTTCGGATTAGCCAGAAGAAGACAGAGATTATGACCCTAAATGTAGACACTCCAGCACCAGTGCAAGTAGATGACAAGAACCTCACCATGACGGACAAATTTAAATACCTTGGTAGCATTATCAGACCAGAGGGTGGCACAAAGGAGGACATCCAAAGTAGGCTGGGAAATGCAAGGGCTGTCTTTCAAAGTATGAGCAACATCTGGAAATCGACACAATACGGCATCAACACCAAGATCAGACTGTACCAAAGCTGTGTCCTATCCACACTCCTGTATGGATCAGAGTGTTGGCGAATGACAGAAGGTGACCTCGCCAAGTTGTCTTCCTTCCACACCACATGTCTTCGTAGGATGCTCCGCATCTTTTGGCCAAACAAGATTTCTAATCAGGAACTACTAAGGCGATGCAAGCAAGAAGAAATAGCCAACATCATCACGAAGAGACGATGGAGATGGCTTGGACACGTGCTGCGAAAGGAAGCAAATTCTATAACCAAAACAGCACTTCTGTGGACACCGGAGGGACGGCGCAAGCGAGGCAGACCCAAGGCAACCTGGCGGAGAACAATCGAGGCAGAGATGAAATCCTTCAATCACTCATGGGGAACTCTCGCAAAGATGGCCCAGGACAGACAGGGCTGGAGATCCTTTGTTGCTGCCCTAAGCACCAGTGGGTGCAACAGGAAATAGTAGTAGTAGTAATCATCTCCTGATGAATAACAATTCAATCAGACTTGACAAGGAACGTACCCATGAGACTCATCCTGCAGGAAATGCTTGACATTTAAGAAATGACAGTTTTGCAGGATACACTCACTTGGCCCTCACTCTTGTCCCATCTTTGCATATATACTTTGCATTTTTCTTCCTTGATCTTATGTTAATTCCATGGTTGCAACACAATGTTTCATATTTCTAAACCCTGCTGGTCTTTCATTCTATCTCTCTCTGAGTATGCCATGTATATATCTTCGTTTTCTTGTGTGACTGTCATGTGCCTATGTATCTCTCTCTTATACTTTGTAATGTTGTATCATGCACATGTATGTCTTCTAATTAATACCACTGTATTATAGAAGCATGTCACCAGCCTTTTCCTGTGACTGTCATGTGCATATGTATCTCTCTCTTATACTTTGTAATGTTGTATCATGCACATGTATATATAAATATATGTCTTCTAATTAATACCACTGTATTATAGAAGCATGTCACTAGACTTTTCCTGTGACTGTCATGTGCCTATGTATCTCTCTCTTATACTTTGTAATGTTGTATCATGCACATGTATTATATATAAATATATGTCTTCTAATTAATACCACTGTATTATAGAAGCATGTCACTAGACTTTTCCTGTGACTGTCATGTGCCTATGTATCTCTCTCTTATACTTTGTAATGTTGTATCATGCACATGTATATATATATGTCTTCTAATTAATACCACTGTATTATAGAAGCATGTCACTAGACTTTTCCTGTGACTGTCATGTGCCTATGTATCTCTCTCTTATACTTTGTAATGTTGTATCATGCACATGTATATATATATATGTCTTCTAATTAATACCACTGTATTATAGAAGCATGTCACTAGACTTTTCCTGTGACTGTCATGTGCCTATGTATCTCTCCCTTGTACTTTGTAATGATGTATCATGCACATGTATCTGTCTTCTATAAATAGGACTGGTCTTTTCCTTTAACATTTATCTAGTACAAGTCTCCCTTCTTTAGGTGATTGTAGATTACAAGTCAATCCTTATTCCATACAAATCATCATCCACCTTATGTGTTGGTGTGTCAACAATTTTCCCACTTTACAGGAGAGCATTTGAAAGTTTTGCTAATAGTGAGACTTCTCATGTACAGATAAGCATGTGGCAAAAGTGTCTCTGCTTATGATTTGAAAACTCTTAAAAACAGTGATGCATCACTTTGTGAGAATACAGATCTCACAATGAAGAATGATGAAGTAGCTGCATCTCAAAACCACAAAAACCATCAGTATGCCAGTATATATGAGATGGACAATAAAATGTTCGATATATTGTTATCTCCTTTTCGTCTGCGTCTGTTTCTCCCTCTAATGTGACTGAACAAAGTATTTCCACTTCCCTCCCCCTCCCCTCACTAATGAATATAGCCTCACCTCTGATGACATTCTGCTGTGTTTCCCTCTCTCTATTCATCTGTTCAGCCAGCTCTGCCTCGTGTTCCAGCCTCTTGTAAACATAGTAACTGGCCCTTGACCTGAGGAGGAGAGATGAGATCATCCTTATGGTCAACAAACAGGGTTACCCCAGTCAAGACCTCAGCAAGAAATACGATATATCGTCCAAAAACAGCTAGCTGAGAAACAACGAGGAAAGGAGAGGGATGAAAAATGATATCAAGACAAAATGTGGCAAAAAGAAAAGGTTGTATGCAGCAAAGCCTCGCGTAGGAAACAATATAGATTTTCAGTGTCTTGTTTATAATACCAGCAAAGGAACCCCGTGCTGCAGAGGATAAATATTATATATACAAAATTAGTAGTTTCAGCTCTGAGTGATAATAATGAATCTGCTTCATTTTACTCATTCTCATAGGTTACTTAGTTGTTGTTATTTGATAGTTTGTTCTTACTATACTCCCTTTGCACATTGATGCTCTGTGCACCTCGCCAGCACTCGATGTGGAGATTGTCAATAAATGGCAATAATCTGAGCGGCATACTTAATAATAATAGTGAACATATCGCAGGAAGTGATGACCTCATGTGTTCGTGGAAAAGAAAGGACCAAGGAGCAAAATCACCAACACAAAGCAAACTCAAAAAAATACATTCCCCAACATTAAGAGCTTCCAAATTTGAAAAAGAACCTTCTGCAGGTCAAAAGGAAGGCACCTGTAAAATTTCAGGCAAGTCCGAGCTGTATGACAGGCAGATGGCCTTGTTGAAAATCCCGCCAGTTTTTTTATTATATAAGATTTTGTCAATGAAAAATGTTGGTATGACAAAAGATGGTGAGAAAAATGAGAGGAGGAATGAATATCCAGCAATTGACTTTAGGCTCTTCCTATTAGTGGAACTGGTTATTCAAACAGCATTCAAGACTTAGATCTGATAAAATGTATCAACTTCATAAACCTGTACTTCAAAACATAAAATCCGCATCAGTTGGATAGCAAATGCCAAATTTACTGTTGTACAACTGTGGAATAACGAATACGTAATTGGAAAACTGTTTTAAAAAGTAACATGTAAACATTTGCAATAAATGCACCGACTGAATGGATTCACATGAAAATTTCTCCGTTGAAAGACAGTGAAAAACTGTAACAAACAAATCCAAATGTGGAAGGCAAGGAACACCCCCATCTCAAGTGCCAACATCATTACATGGTCACATTAGGCCTACATATTCATACATTCGTAATTTAATATTAAAAATCTTGAGAAATTTCAAAGGTTTTGATTATATTATCCAAATCTTCCATACATGCAATCTAGCCAAGTTTCTGGGAAAAAAAGAAATCTGAAAAAAAGGTCTCACATATCAACTGTAGAATTCTGATGAACTAACCGTTTCAATAATAATGGTTATCATGTCGACATACTTTCTCTTAACTCAAATAGAGCTTCAAACATGGTTGACACTTTGTAATAGGTGGCAATTACAAGGCAATTTCTACGTACTAAGTACAGCCATATTTTGACTTAGCTACAGCCAAAGAAGCTGCGTCTTTTGCCAGGCTCGGGGAAATTCATTTAAAATTGTAAAATACTTCCAAAAAAAAAAATTTGCCTGAAAATTCTCAAAACAAAACAGCTATTTCTGTCAGGATCAAAAAGTTCACTGTAACATTATTTCGTATTCCTCTTCCAGCATTATTCATTGATAACCTTTACCTAACAGTACCCCTGAGAAAGTTTATATGGAGACAGACAGATGGAATAGTGATTCAGAATGAAATAAAACCACTTGAGATTTAATATGCAACAGCTCAGGTCAGCATGACCTCATGGTACTCTGCCAACCACTGAGTCACTAAAGGTCACTATCACTAGTATCAGTAATTCTTTACAAGAGAGGAAAGAGGGAAGGGAGGCAGGTAATGAATAGTGCCTGTAACATATGTAGTGTATGCACTTGTGAAAATCTAGAGCCTTGTTTAAATTGTTTTATTCCACATTGTGCACAATAAAAAATGTTCAATTCAAATTTTATTCCACTAACCCTGGTGCCTTGTCAGTGTTGCTAATTCTAGATAGAATCTACCTTGAATTTCTGTGTGGGAGAAATTTACTACCATGAGACATGAATATAAGGAAGAGACAAGGTTTAGAAACTTTTAAACAGCTACTGCGATTAACTTACCTTCTCCTCCGACACAGACAGATAATCAGTAAAATGAGGACCACCAACAAGACAAGTGCAATTGCAAGAGGGACCTGGAATGAAAGACCATATCACGGCATAAAATTTAAAACCCGCAAAGTGTTAATGGGTGTGTGGTCATTCTTGCAGCCTAGATAATAGTAATGCACAATGACAATTTCCGCTATATTTTTATCCATGGTAGTGCCACCCTTCTTCTCCCTTTGCACAAAGATATCACTGACAATTATATCTCTTTAAATGTATGCTAAGATTCCTGCCAGTTTCAGTAAAAAATTATGTTTAACAGATCTTGTGCTTGATAAACGACAGTCTGTTGAAAAACTGAAACATCATGCCCAAAAACGTCCCCAAAATTAAAACAATAAACTCTTGATTTTCAGTGTCTTTTGGATTCACCCAATACCAAGTTTCACAGTCATTTCACTTGGTTCCTAAGTCTGAATTTCATGCCAGTGACTGGGGGAGGTTTGTTGTGCAATTTGGTTGTGATCTGTTGAAGTATCAACATTATCTGTTTTGTTCACGTTGTCAACTGGCCTTTCCCTGGGTGCCTTTTTGATGTTGCTATTACTAATGACCTCCCCGCCCTTTAACTAGACAAAACAAAAAGAATCAAATGGATGCCAAATAGTAATGGATTTAAAAAAGGGTGTTGGCAGAGACCCTGGGATAGGCTAGCTGTATCCTAAGATCTCCTTACCCTAACCCCTCACATCTAATTAAATGCTGTTACAACCATAGTGTCCATAGATTTGCCTCATAAAATGAATGGTCAAAGCTTAATTAAATTCGGGAAGTTGACTGAATACTTTCTGCTCATTAGGCTAGATCTACAGCATTGCATGGCCACTGCGCTGCATTTCAGTTTCTCAGGTAGAGCTCTAGATCTAGGCTAGCTAGAGTCTAGACTAGATCTAGATTTTAGTGTAGAAGTTGGCGTGAAAAAGTGTAGATCTAAGCCACGTTCGTACTTCAAACTGGTGGCAAATTGAAACACCAGACAAGTATATCTATTTTGTTGTAACTACTGTCACATGACTTTACGTTTCAGTAAATCCAGGCATTCATGAATGGGTAGATCTAGCAACGAACTGCAGAATAATTCCACATGTATTCATCATTCATAGTGGTTCGCAAAGTGAAAGTAGCTTCTGTCCGAGCGATCAGTAAAAAGCTGTCAAAAAACGTCCACTCACGTAGAAATGATCCTTGAGCCATGTATCTGCGGCTGTCATGGCTGAATACTAAATGAAATAACACAACGGGACATAAATCAGCCCATCAAATCAACCCGTTTCAGTTATGAAGTCTCACTTTCAACACCACCAAAGGCCTTTATTTTCACGGTAAGCCTCATGATAGTCATGTGACAAAGTCAGCTGGCGACCTATATTTAACGTAAAATTTTCATTTCGAATTTCACATTGATGAAAACTGCGAGTTTTATACCTGTACGAATATTTTCTCAGATTTAGCATTTTTTAACTAAATGCTTCATTTATATATATTTAATTTGAGTAAATTATAGTTAAATGTCGTAGTTAATCACTGCATGACTAGAATGAACCATTAAAACAAAGAAATTAAGCGGCAAACAAAAAAAATCATGACACATTGCGAGTAAAGTTTGTTTCCAAGCTGTAATAATATTGAATGATGGCGACCAAACAAAAATCTGGACAGTGGCCATAAATCACAGGTGTTTCCACAGTAAATATTGAACAATGGGAGACAATGGCGGATTATTCAAAGGGAAAGAAAAACAACTTGAGGGGAAATGATGCCCCAGGGCGAATATAATGGTAAGTGTAATAATCTGTATTTTATTGTGTCAGCGATTAGCGATTTGGAAGAGTGGTGTGATTCGGTTTAGTTTTATCATACCGATTGTATCACACGATACGTGTCTTCGCAGAGTTAACTAACGACAAACGTGGTTAGGTTTAGTTATCACACCGGTACACGGCATTGACCGTTGTGCAATATCAATAATTGTTCTTACCATAAGTTGACCTGGTTTTTCGATCATCGATGACCTAGGGCCAACAGCATTAGGCTGAGGCCCCCGACAAACGAAAAGGACCTCAAGTGTTCATCGGTGACAACTCGCACTGCTAGCATGCTTGTCTGGACTGTGTTATGTGTAGGCCTACGCACCAGGAATGCCGGTGGTCAGTTGAAGTAGATCTAGATCTAGACTCTAGATCTACCTTGCATCACCTTTTGCGAAGCTTTCACCTGTGATGCCAGGTAAACCAAGACCAGTGTCAGACATGGCTGAAGTGTATCACATGTCCTTTGTTGTTTTCACAGATAGATCTACATACAATTGTAAATTTTCTCGTAAACATCTGTAAGGCGTTAGAAATGAATCGGTCGTTTGAAAGAAATCTTGTACCCCAGGTGTACCATGGGTGTAACTGGGGCGATTGGCTTATCCACAACACAGTGTAAGCCACCGTCTGTCTGTGCCCATCAAATATCCATTAGCTGAAATAATAGAACTACATACAATGATAATACTTGTCTGCTTACATCTGTCTCAGTGTCTATCTCTCTGTCTCTCTCTGTGCCTCTCAGAGTCTCTCTCTCTTTCTCTCTTACTCTCTCTCTCACACACATATAGTGATATAATGATACATAATATACACACTCACGCACATACCCAAAACAACCTACATAATTAAGTTTGCCCTGTCCATCTTTGCTAATGACCAGTCGCTTAGCGTCATACAGTATGATTCAGTTAAGTGGACCTTAGGACAAGAGAACTAGATCTTATCAAAGGAGTTAACATTATTTTATCTCTGGAATAAGAGTGTTATGTTTGTTTATATTGAGGGGAAAGACGGGAGGGGATGATTGCGTTGTTACAGGTACACCAGAGACTGTGTGTTTGGGTCTTAATTTTAGGAGGTTTCGCTACTCTTGGCATTTACACCTTTCATTTCTTGTTTTTATTTTTCTTGTCCTTGTTTCTGTGTGGTTTTGTGGTGGACAGTGGGGATTAGTTTTTAAGAATTTTGCCGCGGCAGCGGCCCTTTTCGGCCTACTCTTCTCGTCTTTCAACCGCCAAGGTGTCTTTAACGTGCTCAATGTACCCGGGGCCCTCCGAGTTTTTCGTCCTTATCTGAGGTCTAGGGGCTCGATTCTACCCACCATAGGATCAGGGACAGGAAGTTTTCCCCACAAGGCTACAGCTTGTATAATGTAATATTCAGTGGCCGTTCTATGTGACACCTGACATATTGAATGTGTGAAAAAGCAGGCCTGATCAACAAGTTACACTGAAATCCATTATTATCCAACACGCATATAACACCCTTAATCTGTTCGACTGGGCTTCGCTTGATTGTCGGATCTTAGAGGATTGTTTTGCAGTTATTGTGAGGATCAATAACATATCTTGCAGCCTCTTGTAGGGTTATCTACAACAAAAGCCCTTAACGTGTACAGCTGAATGCTGCTCGGCTGTCGTGGTTATGGTAAAACATCAATTAATATCATATTATGTAATACGCAGTGGCTGGAACAAGTGCGTTTAAGTTTAAGCCGTTACTACGTACGACTAGCTTCTACTCGGTAGTCGTAATGAAAGCAATTCAACATAAGACTCAAATGAGTACATGCCTGTATATGCTTCAGCTACCCGACAAAACTTGCAGTTCCAATAAACTACAAACAGGGGCTCCTCACTCTATAATGCTAGGCCGCATTCGGGGGTTGTTGTTGTTGTTGTTTTTTGCACATAAATTCATGTTCTGTTTGTAACGGTTTCTAGTGCCTGTCTGACCACACCCGTAAGGCTCTGCAATTACAACGTTTTTTACATTATTTTTTTTTGGCCAACTTTCCTCTGACATATCGAAGTATCGCGTGATCTTATGTTTTTGGTATCCGTTGTGACGGCTTTCCAGACTATCTCTGCACCTTTCGCTGTAACATCTCCGTCTTCTGCGTACTTTTGTTCGGATTCCTTCCATAGCCTTCGGGCGATCATGACAAGTCGCATAAGGGCATTAGAGGTTTGGAATGAGAGTTTTCCTTCTCCTAGATGGGCTGCTTTCCCCCAGCCACCGAGCCTCCATCTACCCCGGGGGGCGCTGTATGTGACAGTCGCGGTTTCGGGATGGGGAAAGGGGGTAAATGATAAGAGTGCCCTAATGTCTGGAATGATGACGTACACAGCAGCCACCAACTGTGACTGTCATAATGAGGGGTGAAGATGGAGGTTGGGGTGGGGGGGAGGAGGTACAGGTTACAAGAAAAGTAAAAAAACTGGCAAAAAGATTACAAATGTACGTAGCAAAGCCCCCACGTAAGGAATAATACCCAATACATAACGCAAAGAAAAAGGGAAGACAAAAAAGTCAATATCATTATTTCGTTTAAACACCTTCGTTGAAAAAAAAAAGAGGAAAACTGAACAGATAAAACAATCGAACAATAAGAAAAAAATAGAGAATATGAAATACAAGAACACCGTATAGTCACCCCCCTTGTTTAACTTTATGATATTTCGAACGAGGAATTGGGAGGTTTGTGGGGGGGGTCCATGGCTCATTACCCTGTCGCATGACGCTATCCCTAAAATCTCTCTTTCCTATAAGATCCATGCGAGCGTGGAATTGAACATTAGTACATAACGTGTCATGCTAACAGCTAAGCCGTTCTGGGTTTTGAGAAGGGGATGTCTGGGGAGTTGAGAGGTGATATTCGCGCTGATTATATATGCGCTTGGGCAGTTGAGTGAGTCCTCCCTGAGTCTGGCGGGCCAGCTAATTTGTTGGCCGAGTGGCCAGCGTCGTGGACAGCCCTGCATGCAACTTGTACATTAATTTAGAAGCAGAGAGGTCAGATAGGGTTCTCTGTTCATAAACTGGTCAAGGTGCTATTCTCTCTCTCTCTTTCTATTTCTCTTTCTCTCTCTCTGTATCTCTCTCTTACTGTTTCTGTCTGACTGTCTGTCTGCCTCGCTCTTCGCCCTTTCTTTCACCCATTTTCTCTCTCTTTCTCACCCCCTCTGTCTCTCTCTCTCTCTCTCTCTCTCTCTCTCTCTCTCTCTCTCTTTGTCCTGTGTCTGTCAGCGTCTCTCACCATCTCTCTCCCCCGTCTCACTCCCCCCCTCTCTCTTTCTCCCCACCCCCCCTCTCTCTCTTTCCCTCTCCTCCCTCCCCAATATAATTGTATATTTCATCAGTATCATTATTAATTTGCCAACCCATTCTCTGTTACAAGATCATTATTTCATTATTTCACTTTCATGTATGTCATATGCTATCACAGACATAATAATTATAATTATGGTCATTATTGTGTTTAGCCCACAGTTGCGAACAAAAACATAATGGACCCATAACTGCGCAGACACTTGAATCAACAGGGAAATGTTGACACGGTGGTGGTTGATTCTGAACCAACCACCAAAGGTCACAATGATTAATGAACGCATTTGTAAGCCAGCCTCATGATTAAACTGATCATCATAGCTCTTCACATGAATACAATTTTTAACCCCTAAACCTATGTTTTCATGGCTACGGAAACGGAAACGGCAACAAATCGTCAAAAACCCATCAAGTGGTACAAAGAAAGAGTGTTTCCAAGTGTACGGAAACGGCCTTTTTCCGTAACAATGAAAACATTCTTTCTATTTCACTACAAGAAGAGTTTTTGGCGCTTCCGTTGCTGTTTCCGTTTCCGCAGACAAGAAAACCCAGCTTAATATAATACTTCGCCCGTTTTGGAAAGGTCTGAGGACTTGAACGACATATCTCACAGGGAAAGTGTCCGTTAAAAAACGTCTGATTTCCTTCAGATTTATTATTTTGATTTCGTGAATGTTGTCGCTTTCCTGAAAACCTTGAAGCCGTATTAACTTCCATTAGAATCTGTCAACATAACATAAACTACTGAGAATTAAGCCTTCTTTTTTGTGTTTTTTCCCCCCGCCTACTTTCTTCTCTCCATTCCAACGTTTAAATAGAAAGTTAGGACTTAATCCGGTTTGCTTACGTGCACTGGAGACCACACACCATTTCAAAAACGATTTCTTTACCAAAACGGAACAAAGAGAGGACATTACGAAAACTCGAAGCATTTCGTGGAATTCTGACTGCGAGAACGGAGCTTTCAGGAGGACAAGGGAGATTTTGGTAGACACTGCTTGTAAACGGCTATCTAAGGCAAGAGGATTTGTATGTTGGATACTAAATGTGCCTGACGCTGTCGGGTGGTAGACGGTTGTCCGCTGATTAACTGAGACACACAAGCTGATTTAGTTTGTCATACATCGGACGGGGGAAGTGGATATGACCTTCATGTACAGAAAGTACAGAAAGTGCACAGTTCTTTAGGCTAGGGAAAGTAGCACAAAACTGGTACAGTCCGGAACTTGGAACTACCATGCCAGATAGATAGATAGATAGATAGATAGATAGATAGATAGATAGATAGATAGATAGATAGATAGATAGATAGATAGATAGATAGATAGATAGATGGATGGATGGATGGATGGATGGATGGATGGATGGATGGATGGATGGATGGATGGATGGATGGATGGATGGATGGATGGATGGATGGATGGATGGATGGATGGATGGATGGATGGATGGATGGATGGATGGATGGGTGGGTGGGTGGGTGGGTGGGTGGGTGGGTGGGTGGATGGATGGGTGGGTGGGTGGGTGGGTGGGTGGATGGATGGATGGATGGATAGATAGATAGAAGAAAACAATGAATAAAGTAGACAAATTAGCCTTTCACCTTTCTGCAAGCCTCTTACAATTTGCTCACCCTAATGGTTTCCTTCTTGCCTCCTCCTTGTGTCTTATGCTCACCACTGTATGAATAGAAGGCATGCATGCGTGCAATGGCAAGCGCATTCATCAAATGCTTGTGTAAAGACGGTTTGCCGGGTCAGTGAAAGCACCGCCAGGGTACCATAAACAACAGCATTTTGGCGAGTTTTCATAGCTCTCAGAATTAGTGTTGTCCTAGCAAGATATGAGTTAATACTTATGGAGATTTTTATTACGATTATTATAACCAGTTGGCCCTCTGGCTCGGGGAATACACAGATGTGTGAATTTCAATCACCATTAGGGGGTAAATTGAGACGAAAAACGAAAGTTCCTGTCATACTTTTTAATTCTACTCGAAGAAAATGTGTCTTTTTCACAGGCTCAAAATGGCGGAACACATTCTTTCGTTCAACTCAGTTGTGACTCAAAATCAACGAAATTATTTAAAATATAGCTAACCCCACGACCTTTTAAAATACACCTTTACGTCTTTCTATGGGTAGCATGATATTTTGTAGACTTTAAGGCTCAGCGGTTAAAAAGCCTTTCATGATTACATTGGAAGCCTTACTTCCTTTATAATATGATTCCCGCTGATTCGGGGGATACACAAATGTGATTTTTAAAAGTTGAGTTTCGATCATCAATATGTAGGCTGAGGCGCAGAACGAAATTTTTCGACTCAAAATGTCGGAACGCTTTCTTCTGTCCAACAGGCCCAACTCAGTTGCCGCTCAGAATCAATGAAAGTATTAAAAGTGTAGAGAACTTCAATACCTTTTAGAATGTGCCCACTTATATGGGTAGTATGATATTTTGTAGAATTTAAGGCTCAAAAGATCTTTCATGATTAGGCGACATTGGAGGCCTTACTTCCTTTATATATGATTATTACTAGCCGTCCCCTGCAAGATTTGTGCCAAGCCCAATTGTAGATACAGAGCTAAGTCACGTATATTACAGCTCTTGGATTCGACGAAAAGTCTAATAACAGAACTTCATGTGATGCCTCAGTTTCATGCAGAAAAATACGCTGATATGACAAAGTTGATATTCGACCAGCAATGTGTAAACGGAAGCAAGGAACAAAATTTCCGGTTGTACTTTTCCACTTTACTGGACGAAAGTGCGTCTCTGTTTCTGCGGCTAAAAAAAAAAAAAGTCGTAAATAGATAATACATGTATGAACGCTGAATTGTTTCCAAAGCGAATGTGTCCACGTAATTCATCGTCGGAATTTGAGGCAGTGGATGTTTCAGAATTTTGGTCACCTAATCACAAGAGTTTAGATGCTGCATGTTCACCCTTCAGGTCCATTACAGTATAATGATGACGACGATCATGGTGATTATATTGTTCATTACATACAGATGTTTGAAATCTTTTGCACAGATGTTAGTTACATTTGGTGTGTGTTGATGTTTATTATAATTTTGTACGAGAGAACGTTTAGTACATTTTGTCTCCTTGGAGTTTTGTAACTTTTGTACGTGCCCGTCATACATTTGTCATACTTACGTGTCTTTTGCAGAATATAGTGTAATATTGAAATTGATTTTCGTTACCTTTTGTTCCATACTGTTCACTTAGGCGTTAGTTACATTTTGCATGCAATGCCTCTTTTATACTGCACAATATGTGTATGACGTTAGTCTTTACCCGTTTTGCTCTGTTCTTGGATGCGTTCGTTACGTTTTGTTCTCATGGTGTTTAGTTACATTTTCATGTCTGGAAGGATTTATGACAAAATGAAGGTTTTTACCTATGTTGAGCCTCCCAAATGACGGAAAGGCACGGCTGTTCTTTACCTCGACGTCTACCTGAGAGTGGCAGACGGATAATGCGATCGTTCTGGATATTTCTTGCCTTGTTACTGGTTGCACTAACCGTGACAAAGTGTATCTCAGACAGTTGTGTGCATTCTGTGAAGCACTCTTATATTGAAGGTTGTAGGGTGGGTGGGAAAGCGGGGAAATTGGAGGATTATGGGCATGGGGAAGGAGTGATCTTTTAGTGTTGGTTGAGGAATGCAATGCTTTCAGGGCACTTATTGCTGAAGGTACCCGGTGCTCATCATGCATTGCCAGTTGCTTTCCCACCCTTGTGCAAGGCCAATGCATGGCAAGCAGTAGAGTTGGACCTCAGATCTAGCCTGTCCAGTAGATGGGCGTTCGTCCAGCCTATTCTTTACATCCACACGACAAATTAACACATGTAATTAAGATACAATAACAGTTTAGTAGTTATATGCGTGTATACTGATGTAGTCTACAAATTATCGATAGAAACGAAAACCTAAGTAACTAACTTAATACTGGAGATTTTTTTCTAGGGGTGGGCAAACTTTTTCCATGGAGGACCACATCAGCATCAGTCCTGTGTCAAGTGGACCGCATTTAAAACTTGACTCTCAAAACTCAACACTTCTTCAATAACAAAAACAACCACAACAGCAACAACAACAACATCAAAAAAAAAAAAAAAAACCTGCCAAAAACATAATCACATACACTGTAATACATGTATGTGTATTTTACGTGTATATTATACATGTATTGTTTTATTCAGATCTAATATAGGATTATCATCAACACTATCAAGTATTTATGTTTTAATATTTCTTTACTTCATGGTGTGACTTTATTTTAGGTAAAGTGTACTGTCTAGCACTTGCGGGCCATACAGTAAATTCGTATGGTTAGCGGCTTGGAGGCCCGCGGGCAGTAGTTTGCCCATTTCTGTACTAAGGTATTAATTCTCCTAAATAGCGGCCTTAAACCGCCAGACCCCGGATTGGGGGCACGGTGGTCTAGAGGCAAGGTGCTCGCTTCTCATGCCGGAGGTAACGGGTTCGATCCCCGGTCGGTGCAGGCATGTTGGAATTTCTTTAGGAGAAAAATTTATGTCCCTGATCCTATGGTAGATAGGATCGAGCACCTACTCATCTCGGATAAGGACGGAAAACTCGGAGGGCCAATGTGCACGTTGCGCATTTTAAACATACCTTAGCAATTATAAGTCGAGAAGAGCAGGCCGAACAAGGCCGCTGCTCTGGTAAAATTCTAAAAAAAAAACCCAGATCCCTACCACAAAACCACACAGAAACAAGAACAAGAAAAATAAAAACAAGAAATGAAAGGTGTAAATGCCAAGAGCAGCGGAACCTCCTAAAATAAAGACCCAAACACCCAGTCCCCGGATGTATCGTGAGTTGCCCGCCTGCCCGAAGACCGCACTGGGGCCACTAAAACACACTCACTATTTAAGCTTTTGCTTATTTTGGCGGGGTCAAATGAGTGCTGTCCCCCTCGTCAGTATGAAGTGTTTTATAAAGAGGTCTGCGATTTGAGAGGGTCTGGACAGAAGGGATTTACGTGAGACTGCAGAACGAAAATGAGTGAGAGACACCAGTATGTTGACTTTTTCGACTTTTTTTTTTTGGGATCTGTTTATATTGGGATGTTGTCACTCTCAGCACTGTGAAACCTACTTGGAGCCTCTCTCAGGTCGCCGAAGAGTGACTGCCTGAAATATACTGCAATAAATCGTCACCGTTCCCTAAGACTGTAGTGAATCAAAAATTCGAAAAATCGATATTTATATATAATATAGTCAACTACATCCAAAGCCACATCGAATGATCTTGGTTTTAAACTCCACAGCCGAAAAATAATCGAATAGCAAACTTTCAAAAAGTCTTCGTCACTAAGCCAGTAGTGCAAAATGAAGTAGTTTTTTGCTTGTCCTGAAAAGTAGTCATTACCAGTTACTCCAGTTTTAGGGAACGTTGACGAAATTAAGTTGGACCTCGCCTCCAGCAAAATTCAAATCCAGGACCTCCCGCACCGAGGTTAAGTGCTGTAACACTGGGCCACTTCTCCGACTCGTTATCACGATAAAACAATAACGAGCAACATGCACCAACTTGTCTTTTGTACCACTGTTTCAGGAAGAAGCAGCTGGCAGTCGAAGTGCTGGATCAGCTACGTTGTAATTTTTTTTTTTTTTTTAAAAGATGGACTCCGAATTCGGCTATTCTGTTTCAAGACTGGAAGTTGGTGTGGACGCACAGCTGGGTGCTTGACCTGGCTTTTCGATCAGTTGTGTGTGGTCGGCGGGCGCTTCTAATAGGTGACGGGATTTAAATGACACAGTTACTATATTTAAATTTACCGCTGACGTCATGGGACATTCGAACTGTTCAACGCGGTGGTTAAGGACAGTTGTTATGGACTTTGTAAGGGCGATTTGAGGCACAAAGATCAATTGCACATGAAAAGTGCGTACAAAGTCCATAACTGTGCTTGATCGCCGCATTGAACAATTCGAATGTCCCGTGACGTAAATCTAAATCTAGTAACTGTGCCATTCAATGCCGTTCCCTATAGGGCCTCCTTCTCTGTCTATTATTTTACTTATTCCTCTCACAATATGACCGTTATTGTGTCGACGTGGTTTCTTTCTAAACTCAACTTGACGATCGGTAGAGCCGCCTTTTACTTGCCGTGTCTTGCATTTCTGTACGAAACTGGGCGTTCCTGCATTACATAAACAAACCGGTCTGTGTGTAGAGAGAATTTCCCATAACATACTTAACATTGTCTTTGTGCTGGGAGATCATGTTCAGACCACAGCATTTGGGAAATGGGAAACGTGGGTTATGAGAGGGGGCGGGGTAGGAGTGAAAGCGAGAAAGAGAAACGGGTTTTGGTGTTGATGAAAGAGACAAGGATATGTGTGCACTTTAAATTGAAGGGGTTAGAATTAGAAGAGGTCTGGGTGCTAATTGCACTTAGATCCCCTCTTCCTCTGTTTGAGGAGGGGTAGGGATCAAACTGAGGGGTTTAGGATTAGAGGGGATGTAAGTGCAATTGGCCTTAGATCCCTTCTAATTCTAATGCCCCCCCCCCCCAATTCGTTTTAGTGAGAGATGCGACATCATTATATTTTAACTCTTCTGCTGGCACGGGATATCATAGAGTAGCTTGAAAGACCACAGAAAAACTAAGTAAAAAGGCTTCAGGACGGCTTGGAACAATCTTGAAGTATGGAAAAAATATAGACAAACTCTTGTATATTACAAAGCCCCACATAAGAAACAATGGAGAATCAGAATTGAATTTAAAAAAAAAATAACAACAAAAAAGCGCTTTATTTTCATATCGTACCCTTTTTTGCCATACTTTAACACGGGGTTTAGAGGTACTGCTGTGCAATGCCAAAGGTAATTTTGTTTTTTATTTCTTTTATATCGGCTTGGAGACTCCAGCCAAGTATACGTGCCGGGTTCATTCACTCAGGCAGCACTAAGTTAAAAAATTAGATACATGTAATTTAATCGACCAAAGGCAATGGTAGGGTTAAAGCGATTGAAAAAACGAAGGGGGCCAACAAACACTGTTAGTTCTGTTTAAAATCAAGAATTTGCAGCGTGAAAGGGGCCACGTGATCTCTGCGTAGCCTGCGATGTACAGAAAACGCACTTAAGATTTGGCTTTTTGTTTCTGATGTCTCTGTTAATGTTTGGTGATTATGCATATATGGGCCTGGTAATGGACGAAAGGGATTTGGACACGCAGATGGCGAGGAAGAGATCAAGGGGAGAAGCTGCAAAGAGAGCAGGGTTGCGGAACCTCCGGGCCGCGCACGATTTGACCAGCCAATAAATGTGTTTTGTATTGCTTCGTGTAATGGAGGTGTGGATGACGAAGCTGCACAGATGGAACCGTGCCTATCTGTCTAGCTGTCTGTCTGTCGGTCTTGACTCCCTCCGTGACATCTTGATTGTCTGACGGTGTATGACGATGGCAGGAGGCTGTCTGTTTATCTTGAGTTCTTCACTGGTAATTGGAACGACAAGAGAGACCATCTGGCAATAGAACAATGAATAGACAGTTTTTCTCCCAGTCTTGCACATTTTGTACAAAATTGCGGTATAGATGTTCTGTGGAATAAGAATATCACTGGTTCACTCTGTCTCTGTCTGTCGGCCTCTCTCTCTCCCCCCCCCCTTTCTGTCTGTCTGTCTGTCTCTCTCTCTCTCTCACACACACACAAACGTTCTTTCTGTCCTTCTCTTTCTCTGTGTTTTTCCTCTCTCTCTCACAGACACTTTTTCTTTCTTTCTCTCTCTGCGTTTTTCTCTCTCTGTCTCTCTCCCACGTTCTCTATGTATCTCTCTCTCTCTCTCTCTCTCTCTCTCTCTCTCTCTCTCTCTCTGTCTCGCTCTCTCTCTCTCTCTCTCTCCCCCTCTCTCTCTCCCTTCGTCTAGCTTAGAGCTGAGCCTGTCCTACATACTCAGACATTCCAGTAAACTGAGGCGACCAATAATGCTCAAAATGGCCACATTCAGTGAGAAAAGGACTTCCCCCTCTGTGTCCCTTTGGTAGCTCACAGATCAATGACACTGTCAAAGGTCCGTGCATGAACAATGAGCAGTAAAGCTTACGGTGTGCTGTAAAATTCGATCACGATCAGCGGTTTTGCAAATGTAACCGGGAAATAAAGAGAATTGTGCCAGGTTTTTTTGCTTTTTGACGTCTAAATTTATATGCCAGGTCTTGCACAGAAATGCTTTGTTCTTTTCGTAAAAAATGGATATCTCTATGTTCTGAGATCGACCCAGGATGGAAACGAATGTTTACTTTGTTATTCTAAGCCTCGCCTAGGATAGAATGTTCACTGGTATGACACCAATGTTATTCTGAGCTTGGTTGAGAAGATAAACTAATGTTTAGTTGTTATTCTGCGCTTGGCCTGGAATAAACTGATAAATAATGTTTACTTGTGTGACAACTACATTATTCCGAGCCTAAAGTAGAAATTAATGTTTACTTGTTATGAGTTTGGCCTAAGATAGACTGTTTACCAATATTTAGTTGTGTGACACATATGTTATTCTGAGCTTGACTAAGACTAAATTAGAAACCAATAGTTTTTGGTTGACACGTTTATCAACTGAAGTTTGGCCTAGGGTAGAAAATAATGTTTTTTTGTTTTTTTTTGTATATCTACGCGGTAAGCAGGCTGTTGTGTATGACACCATTTTTTTAATGCCCAACTTAGGGCAGCGTTCTTTTATTGCTTACAGCCAGTTTCTGTTTTGAACCCTCTGATCCCGAACTATGACAAAATTAAGGATTTTCTTTTGTGTTTTGGTCAGACGCCTTTATTCTAATGCCAGACTTATTACAGAAGGTTTTCTTTGCATCAGACCGAGATGTATGAATTTTGTGCCATTCTTAGGACAGACTTGTTTCATTGCTTGTAGTGAAAAGTTAAATTCTATGCCAGGTTTAGGGCGGAAATATGTGATTGCTTGTAGCGAGATGCCCATTATCCTGGGTCATATTATTAAGGACAGTAAGATTTCATTGCCACTCTTGACCATCTAATTCTATGCCAGGCCTAAAACAGAAATGATATATGTCATCGCTTATATCGACATGTCCATTATCTTGGTCCAGAATTAGGACAGTAAGAGTTCATTGCTGCTCTTGACTATTTAATTCTATGCTAGGCCTAGGACAGAAATATGGCATCGCTTATAGCGAGATGTCCATTATCCTGGTCCAGAATTAGGACAGTAAGATTTCACTGCTACTCTTGACTATCTAATACTATGCTAAGCCTAGGATAGAAGTATGTCATCGCTTATAGCGAGATATCCATTATCCTGGTCCAGACTTAGGACAGTAGCATTTCATGGCTACTCTTGACTATTAGTTCTATGCCAGGCCTAGGACAGAAGTATGTCATCGCTTATAGCAGCGGTGGCCAAACGTGTTTAATGTAAAAGTCACGTACGATAAATCTATGTTCGAGGGTCACAAGATATGAACCAAATTTACACACACGTTTTATTGTTACATACAGATTTTGTAACAGAATTTTGTGTAGATTTTAAGAAATACATTGTCATTTGTGCGACATGGTTTAAGTTGTGGGAGCCCATCATTATTTCACTGGCTTATCATTATGATATTATCTAATCTGTCCTTAAATGAATGACAAAAACAACCTTCAGTCAGTCGCCCTGGACAAAAGTTCTTAAGCTACATGTCAACCTCTGTCTTATTTTGCATTCAGCTATCCTGTCATTCATAGCGCAGCATCATTAACATCTTAGCACTTTTGTAAATCACACCCTACAAAGACAATGCTGAAATCTTGATTATCAATTCAGAACCTCTGTACATCACTCTGGTGAGAAAATGGAACATCTAATGCTCTTTTTTCTCTCTGGTATTGACTGTAAACTCTTGACATGGAATGTTTCTCAGTTAGAAATGACTGATCATTTTCAATTTTCTTGTCACTAGCTTCAAATGCAAAGCATCTCTGATTTCCACGAGCCATTTTTATATTGAAGGTCAAATCGCCGCATGTGGCTCGCGAGTCGCGGTTTGGCCACCCCTGGCTTATGCTGAGATGTCCATTACCCTGGTCCAGATTTAGGTCAATAAGATGTCATTACTTCTATTGGCTATCTATATGACACTGTACTTCTATGATTTCATCGCTTCCATTGTCTATTTTGTTCCATGTGTTGTACTTAAGACAGCTACTATGTTCCGCTACGTATCGTGAAATATCCATATTCCTGGCCGGTCAGCTATATTTCTTTGGATAACTATGGGGCAATATCTGTATTCCATGGCAAGTATGGGACAGAAATACTTCATTACTTATTTTGAAACGTTGCACACTTGGCCGGAGTTACGAAACAAATCTTACATTACGTGTAATCAGATGTCCACACACATCCTTATCTCCAAGACCAAGAAATGCTAATCTGCTTGTTACGAGACGATTTTGCATCTCCCCTGCGGCATTAGGATATTTCTGGGCTATTGATTCGTTAATTTAAAAAATGTAGAACCATCTCTGCTAATTACACACCTGCCAGGGAGGCTCAAACGAAGGTAAATATTTGCATTTCTATATGCCCGTGTAGGTTTCTTATTGTTTTTAAAAATCCCCTCTCCCTGTTATTCCAGTTTTCTTGATTCTTGAGCAGTGTTTTGGGTTTTTGGTTTTGTTTTTATTTCATCCGGATGTGGTTTAGGATGTGGCTTAGGACAGTGTTTCTCAAACTCTTGAAGCAAGGGAACTGTTTAAACATGGTCGCAATTTCACGACAGTGTGCACCCTGGTGAGGCTAGGAACAGTAGGTTTTGAGGCCACCCATAAAGTAGGCCCCACCTGGAGGGGGCGTGCCCCCAGCATATGAAATAGGGTATCTGGGAGGGGGTCAGGGCGGGGTCTGGAGGGTGCACATGCACTTTTCAATTACGGTTATAAATTTAAAAAATTGATTTTATTTATATTGTTTGTTCTCTTCAACAAAATGAGAAGTCGGGATGCATACAAATTAATATTGGGTACATTAGTACATTATATCCAATGAAACGGTCAAATAGTACATGCAAATACCACTTAAAGTTGTAGAGCATCAAAGCCTATTATGAACATTCACCATTCTAGTGGCAGTAAGCAAGCTAAGGGAGGCGGGTGAGGGGAGCGGGGGTTGAAGCCAACGGTATGAGAAACGTACGATATACGGGGGAATGTCCGTTCCATTGTGAATAAGATTCCCGCGACATAGGTCATGATTTCCCGGCTTCTCTGAAAGTGTCCCGTGTGGCCTAGTGTGAAACCTCCGCGGAACAAGGCTTAGGGAGCCCTGAGATTCCGTGGAGCACAGTTTGGGATCCGCTGATTTAGGACGTGCGTTGGGAAGGAGGGTTTTCCATTCTGACCATCATCGCCAAGACAACACCGCATTAATAGCTTCGAAACCTTCGCAGAAACCTGGAAAAAGGCTTATGGAGCCATGAGGTTCCGGGAACACAATTTGGGGACCGCTGTTTTAGGATGTGGGTTGGGAAGCAGGGTTTTCCATAATGGTCATCAGTGCCAGGACAACACCGCATTATTAGCTTCTTTACACAGGCCACAAGTCCCCTAAGACGTCACATTTTCCAATAAGGCCGCCGCTACAACTTAAGAAAGCTCAAAACGGAAATACCAAAGGGGGCGGTGTGTGTGTGTGAACAGAATCGACCACCGGCGAGAAAAATCTGGTGTCGTTGATTTTAACCCATTGTTCTGTGGTCTGATCTAGGATAGGAGATCTTAGCCATCGGCAATACGATGTGTTTTGTTTTCGTTCATTGTTCGCGCCTTTTTTGCCTGGCTTATCCGAAATACCACAGGTTTCGAAAACTGGATTTTCAAATCCTCGGTGAATTTTTTTCTGCGTACGACAGGGATAAAGAATTTCAAATAACCAAGGATTACCCAACGTCTGACGTGCGCTTAAAAAGAAAAATCCTCAAATAAAAATAATCACAAACTGTAAGGTGACCCAGAATAATAAATTATTTACCTCCTTATACGTATCCTACCAGATCTCTCATCCCTCTTTTCTTTTCCAAAGAGAGATTTTCCATAGAGAGATTCGAACCGTGGACCTGCCGTCCTCCCAGTGCCAAGTTTTTTAAGCACTGGACAACTGTGCGAGCCTGACTAACCATGTCTGCGGTCCACCTCTTTTTTTAAACAAATGTTGGATAAAGCAGTTCACCCGTATTGTATGTCAGTACTAACACGTTGGAAACAACTTCTGTCTCGACTTAAGGTTTACAGTATTTTCTATCGTCAGATTGTTATTACCATTATCATCAACATTTCATCACCTTCACAATAGTACTAACGCTGAAGTGGCACAGTGCTCCGAGATTCTTCTATCAATTATGTTTTAAAACAGAGCTTTTTAGCCAAGGGGAAGGGTCCCCCCCTAAGGCGAAAGATCTAGGCGGTTACATAAAGCACACGCTTTTTATTGCGGAAGTGCAGTTTCGCCTTAATTTTCTCATTCCAGTTAAAATTGATGCACTCTTGAAAAAAGAAATAAGTGATAATTGCGCTCCTCGAAGAATTCCATTAAATGTTTTGTGAAAAATGAAGTGGCTGAATTGCTGTGGGGAGTCATGAATGAAAAGGGGAAACAGGTTTTGAAATGGTTAAAGAACCACAGTTTTAAACGAATATGGGCCATTGAGTTTTCCCGGATAACACACAGAAATTTGAGGCGGACACCTTCACAGGCTGGAGCTGATAACTTTCGTAACAGAATGTGACCCGCGCGAGGTTCCATACACGCATTTCGTCTCGACCAGGCTGGAACTGTATAGAAAAAAACACCTCCCTGCTAGAGGCGGGTCTGGGAGAGATGAGATGGGTGGGTTTGGTCATTGGCTCCCTGACTGGGTTTCCAGCGTCAAGTGTGAGGAGAAAACATACATCGTCGCTCGGCCGCCCCCTCTCCGCGTTTCCTTCCTCTCCTCCTTCCCTCGGCTTTTGTTTTTTCCTTATCGTCTTAGTTTTCGTTCGCTGGCGGTGAATGGTGTTAGCATTAATGGATCAAGCGCAGGCGCCCGGCGGTTACGTGTGAAGAGATTAAAACATATGTCCTGGAGAAAGGAAAGGAAATTTACTATCGAGTGAGCAATGTTTTAATCATTTCCTCTTTTTCATTTATTCTCTTACTTTCAGACGTCGTTTTTGTTTGTTTCTTTCTTTCACTTTTTTCAGGCGATTTTATGCATTTCGTTAAGGTTTTTCAAAATTATTACAAATTAACGTCTTAAATTCGTGCGCGCGTTTGAATTTGAGCAAAGGAGGATTCTCACTTGATGCCTACACTTTATCATTGCCGCAGTGCCATCATAAATTGCACAGTGTTATGAATGAAATTTGGTGATACTCCGCAGTGCATTATGGTATTTCACTCTCTTTTATGAATGAAATTGCTTTTGTAGGTCAAAGTCATGACATTGGCACCGTCAAAAAATTGATACTTATAAAGTATAAAAGAAATTGAAGTTGGTGCGTGTGGTTTAATAATCCAAGAAGAAATCTGCATACAATTTTTTTCTTAAAAGAAAAGAAGACTGATTTGCGCGATGAATGTGAACATATGGAAAAGGTGAGCACTGTTGTGCGCTGGCTACTTGAAGTATGGACTAGCTGTGAGGTTCTCTTTCATCAAGTCAGGAACTTTTCTGTGCAAGGGGCAATGACATGTGTTTTACATCTGACATCAAGCGCTGTGTAGTGTGGAGTTTGAGAGTTTTTACAGTCCTGCAGGGAGTGGAGCCAGTGAGCAGTGAGTGAGTAATGTCTGCAGCATGCACGTGCTTTGTTCAAATTGGTGTGAATTCGTAGTATGTTTAGCATCTAGCAGGCCAGTTCATGTATGAGTGACTGCAAAGAAATAGGTCGTGTTCTCTCGGAAACTGAGACGATGTGAAGTAAAAGGGGGGCGTGTTTGGGTATGTCGGAAGGAAAACAACTCTGTAAGTAGAAACAAACATGTGGAGTGATTGAGTTAACCGAGAAAGTGTTTTGCGAGGGGTAGTTGCCATATTGTTGTATGCGACATTTTTGCCGATTTTGAGGTTTTGTCATGAAAGAGGTTTTCTCACTCTCAATTTTATTATGTATAAAGACTTTGTGGCGTGTGGGTGAATTTTTCATGGGTATTTTTATGCAAATTTCGATTTTGAAGCGGATTGAACAAAACCCTGATTTTACACAATTCTTCAAACTTTCAATCCTCATTTTCTCGTATAGGCAAACATGCACGTACAACAATATGGAAAACACCAGACGATTGTTCTTGTTTTCAAGGCCTGTTGCTATCTCTGCCGCCTATCTAGTTAAATTGGCACTGTTTCCGGTTTTTTGTTTGTTTGTTTGTCTTGTTTTTGTTTTCAACTGATTTGTTACTGAGAAAAAAAAATATATCTTTACCATTAACCCCACCTGGGACTGTTTCATTGTTTGTATATATCGAGGTTTATCAACCAACATGTGTTATGTCCAGTGTTATTCAATGGTCATAAATGCCTGTAGATATCCGAGGCACAAGGTGTATAACTTTATTTGACAATCCAATAAAATTATTCATAATGACGGTTTTGAAGTTATTGCAATTTTTTTGAATTTTCATTAAAGTTAGAAATTTCAAACTCGTTTTTCTCAAGTTGTCTACACGTACGGTACATGTGTTTTGGTCTTAAAACATACTGGTTTCAAATCCTTGATATATGAGACTGAAAGGCCGTCGCTGCAAAAATTGTCCAGCATTACATTCGTACATTAAAAGGTGTGATTCAAAATGGAAATTTGCTTTAGATAATATCACAGCGTCATCTTCCCATAGTAATTATGAAACGCATTTTTATGAACTACTGATTTCCTGTGTAATTTCACAAGTTAGAGTAGGGGGCACATTTTGTCCAAAGCCACATTCGAGACCAAAAACCTTCTGTTAAATCTCAAATGCGACGTTACAGATATTTTCATGATCGAAGAGAGATATCCGGTCGGTTTCCTACAGGATAAGTGACCGATCTCATTTTCAAAGCCTATAATGGAACTTGTCAACAGTATACTAATTGCATAACTAAAAACATGTAAAATATTGTTTATTTGTTTCAAGAAGCGCACGAAAACACACTTTTTGAATTTTAGGTGACACAATGCAACCACAGCTGGTTCTGACTGTTGTCTCCCGTGTTTAGTATGTTCTTTGTGTTGGTGAATGGAATGTGAGATGAAGTATGGCCGCAAAGTACTTGCAGTTTGCATTTGGCGGGATGAAGTGCCATATTTATTTATTTATTTTATTTACTTCTTTATTTCTTTACCTGTTTATTTAGTTATTTATTTGATTATTTACTTCCAATTTCGACTGAGTCTGGGGCTCAGATTATTACAGAGATTTCACAAATTACGACAACAATACGTGTAACAAAAAGTGTGGCGTTCAGATTATTATAGAGATTTTAGAAATTATGACAACAATACGTATGAAACATTATGGCATGTTTTCCATTACTGCCACCATCACCTTGCATTAGACCGCATCCTAAGACATTTTGCTGACTGATCGGCCTAATTACTGAGCCAGCGGTCTGTCCTGAGGCTTGACAAAAGATTAAGCTGATCTTTTTCGTCAATTGTGAACATAAATCCAACGCCCTTCCGCTGGTGGTTCGTGGATACTTCCGATAAGGCCTCCTTCTGTCCTATCATTCTGCTGTAGTCTTTCTATCATCTCGTTAACAGCACAGTGTGATCGTTATTGTGTCGATGCGCTTTCTGTAAACTCAAACCCAACGCCCTTTTTTTTTTCTTCAACAAAATGTCTCGATCTACCATATTCTGCTAGGTTAGAAAATCTTCCACTCGCTGTCAGCGTACACTGATTACTTATATTATCTCAGTGTTACTTGGCCGTGTTGCCGGTATTAGGTTATGTCAGGCTTTATCTGGCCTCGGATTTTCTTCCATTTTTCACGCTTTCTGATCCTTTCCCACATGTTGGCAGGGTTTAACTAGGGTGCCCAAACGCAAGTCTGAGATGTCCCTATTTGAACAGTGGTCAAAAGCACCAGAAATTTTGGTTTCACAACAGTTTCTCAAATATTCCTATTCGCCGTAGGTCCAAAGCACACCTTTCGTGTTCTTACTTCAGTATTTCATGGCGGTATTTAAAATGGACATTTACTTTGTTGATTTTGATATCACAATGATTTGTGATAGTAGGGAAGTCTGTTTTTGGATAAAGCTACCCTATGTCTGTGCACAAAAGGGTTAACATTAAGCTGACATAGTAGGGAAGTCTGTCACACTCTCGCCCTCCGTCTTTAATACGGCGCCAGCCTGCAAAAGGCCAGAAGAAAGAAAAACGGAACAATAAGACCAAGATGAAGGCATCCCACTAGGAAGCCCTTTTGAGGGCTAAAAAAGCCAAAAACAGAAGGACAGTAATATCAACGAAACAAAAAAAGGGAAGCGATCCTCCTTAAATAAAGTTCTACAATCAGAGTGATTTCCCCACGAGAGTAATCACTATTACACCTGGCTCGTCGTTACGGGACCTTATTCTAATTACAAAGCTAATATAGAGAAAATACTAAGTGTGTTCACCGGTCAGTTATAGCTTACTGTGTAACATAGTACGAACCCTTAACATCGGCCATAATATGGGCTTTGAGTTTGATTTATGGGAGTACATCCTGTCGTTGCTGTTCACATAATTATAGCAGGGGTGGCCAAATCGCGGCTCGTGAGCCACATGCAGCTCTTTGACCTTCAATACGTGGCTTATGGAAATAATTATGTTGGCTGAGCTCTTCTTTCCCTGCAAACATTTAGTATTATTACGCACTTTGTGACTACTGAAAGTTAACAGTTTACAAAACTGCATACATGAGTAAATATTGTTACGTACATGTATTTCTTAATATTTATATAAAATCTTGGTGACAAAATATGTGTGCAACAATAACATTTTTTTTTATTAATGTGTGTGAAAATTTTGTTTCTATATTGTGGCTCTCGAACATCTTATGATATGTTTATGAACAGTTTATGATATGTGACTCTTACATTGAGAAAGTTTGGCCATCCCTGACATTTGGACAAGTGTTGACGAAAGGACACGATGCACGGACAAAGCTTCAGAAAATACTTCCTTGTTCTCTCATTTATGAGACTATTTACTGCTCTTGTCGACAGCATCCGCTCTGCGTTTTTTTTTTCTGTAAGGAAAATGACGTATGAAAAAGTAAAACACTCTCTGCCTCTGTATACTTGTCCCCACTCAGCATAGAGAGTTTTACATCTGCCATTTTACCGTAAAAACAGCGGAGTGGATGCTTTGGACAAGACCACATAATCAGGTAATCCTATTTTACATTCGGGGGTCTGACAGACCCCAGACACCCACTCTCTTCATCATAACATCTCCCAACCGAATGTCAAATAGGATTAAGCAAATATCGGAATTTCTAAATTAGGCTGCCCTACGTCTGAGTATAAAACGGTTAAGCTGCTCCCACCAATCACACCTAAAGCTTACCCTCCAATTACTTTACTCAGCAGGCCTAATCATCATTGTCCAGTATCACTGAAAAGGTGATTTTTGTGTACACAAGGTCAAGTCACTTTGGGCTGATTATGCTTTCTGGGCATACATAAGACACTGTTGCTGTAAAATTAATGTTCCCATAGCCAGACTAAGGACTGAATAGACTGACAGAAACCTGTTCCCATGGTGACTGCAGTTTGCGCTCACATTTAAAAGCAAACTACATTATTTATAGGGAAACTTATCCTCTTTTGCTTGATGGCCATCCTAGTCCCAAGAGGGTATTCCGGCCAGGTCCACTGATCAGAGACTGACAATGCGCTTTGTTTATGGACATGACCAGTATAATTTTAAGGACGCTCCCCATGTTGCGTTACCGAAAATCTAACCCTATATTAATCCTGGTCTCATATTTACAAGAATGTACAAGCTATTTGGATCATGTTGCTAAAATACGTCATGTATTAAGATTTTTGTCACCAAGTTGTGATAAATTAAGAATTTCCGAAACAGTTATTGTGGCCGTGTCACGCAGTAAAAAGGTTGTGGTAAACCAAATCTTAGCCATAACCCTAACCCTAACGCTAAATCCATTCCTAAAACTTTCAATGTGTACACAAAACCGAATTTGGCCATGAGGGGCAAACAGTCACTCCGTAGAAAAGCGTGTTTGAAGACACGGCATCTGTCGTCGCTATGGTGCAAGACTCCTGTAACTAACATATTTTGCCAAAATCAGTTTTTTTCATTCTTTGGGTCTGAAAATTAATAGCGCACCTTGTGTCAAAATCTCGTAGCTCAATTCTTATAAATAACGATATTGCAATAATCAAGTTCATTGTCTTTACAACATTACATAAGCCAAAGAAAATCAGTTTTTTTGTTCTCTTGTAAAATTTTCGAAATGTCAGTTCCAGGAGTCTTGCAGCATAGCGACGCTGTGTAAGTATGGCCCACACCGTGACAAAAAAAAATGGCGATCGACACAAATGAACTGCAGGAATCTGATAGGCAAATTCCAAAACCCAAAACATTTCGAATTTATATTCATATGATACGTTTTCGTCTGGCCGTTGACATGATACCTTTTCTGCAGCCATTCTACTCATTAAACGACAAAGATAGATCTGCATCACAATTCAGAATCAAGATCTTTTCGCTATCGTTACCTGACTGGATAGGAGGACACTACTCATATTGTTAAAATATGGCTGGTGAGTAAAAAAAATGGAGATTTTACTTTTCAGAGCCTCGCGATAGAAACAAACAGACAAACAACAACAACAACAAACATAAATTCTAAAAAAATGAAAATAAAAGAAATTGCACGAGATTTCAAATCATAAGGGGGCTTTGTCAGGTTTAGCCAAAAAAAAACAACAAAAACAGCAACCCAAAATAACCAGAGTGATTGAAAGAACATTTGGAAAAAGAGAGGAAAAAAATGACAAAGCCAAAATAAAGAGCTGAACCGCGAATTGGACCCCGACCTCCCACGTGCAGGACAAATACATTGTACCACTATTCTCCCAAGGACCCGTTCTAAAAAGTTCCATTGAGACACAGATTTGTTCAATCCTCCAAGTTTGTCGTGACAAAGGTTTCATGAAACCGACGCACGTTATCGAAATGTTCATAATCAACATCAGCGTTGTTGTTGAAATGCAAGTCTGCCCTGAAAACACACGTGGGAAGAGTCATCAGATAATGTACACCTTTCCGAATCCAAAGCAGTGGGCAGGATATGATGACGTCATGGGTTCGTAAATGAAAAACGTGGCAGGATCGGATACAATTTTCAGACATTACGTAAATTTTTACATAATATAATACATTATTATGGCAGTTATTGTAATTATCACCATGTACTACACCGAACAGTAAGACGTTTTTACCAATGGAAGGGTCTAATTATGGAGTTAGTGGTTTGTTCTGCTGGCTTGACAGAAAGATTAAGCTAGTCTTTTTCCTGCATAGATATTGATTTTGTCGTCCGTCTCACGTAATGGCGTATCGATGGTTTTAGCAGTTTTAAGCTACAGCTACTGGCCTTTTCATTGCTCGTGGCGAAATCTTCATTATCACAAAATTAAGTATCTATATCTTCAATAGCTTTGAAGTTACGAGCAGAAACGTTCTTGCCAAGTCCAAGAATAACAGAAGTGACCAAATCTTTGTAAGGCTTTCCTGTATAATGAGAAAATTGTTGGTACGCCGATATGTGAGATGACGACGATTTGTTCACCACTTATAATGTGTCTCTTATGCCCGAAGCCTGTCGGAATTCGTCCCTGAAGGGACCAATTTACCTGACAATGGTAAATGTTTCGTATTGTTTACCAAGGTTTACCAGGGGTTTATTCATAGCTGCTGTCAGACAGGGTGAACGATACTTGCCTTTATTAGCAAATCCGATGCCATAATTATAGAAACATGAAGAGGAAGGAAATTGTCAGTAACGATGGTAGGTACTTCGTAAGGTATGAAGATGCTCTGACTAAGAGACTAATTTTACTGTGGCAAATGTTTTACATTGTTTTGGCTATTTATAACTCCTTGTTGGACACGATAGAAAGATGTATGTGTGTTTATTGGCAAATTTGACCCCACACAGACAAGTCAAGATAAAGGAAATTGTCAGTTTTGTTGCTGGGTCCTTCTTACGGTAGACTGAAGGATGTACCCAACCTGTTTCGTCCCGTTTATCCGTGGCGTCTTGTCGAAAGTAAATTTACTCTTCAGCTTTTTTTTTTTTTTTTCAGTTTTTCCGGAATATCCCGGCTGGAATACCTAGCCGTTTTAGCCAAGAGGATGAGGCTTGTCAGTATTGATGCTAAGTACAAGCACTTCTTGCGGTAGATTGAAGGATGTACCCAATCTTGTTCGTCCCGTTTATCCGTGGCGTCTTGTCGAACGTAAATTTACTCTCCACCTTGTTGTTTTCGGTCTGTATACCGAACTACACCTTCTGGAGTACCCGACCGTTTTCATCAAAAGGATGGGAATTGTCAGTTATGATGCTAGGTACTTCTCAAGGCCGACTGAAGGATGTTCTGAGTAAACGACTATTGTTACCTAGTAATAGTTAATGGGTGGCAAATGTTTCCTACTGTTTTGGCTATTAGTGACTACTCCCAGACACGGTAAAAACGTGTATTTATGTGTTTATTGGCGAATCTGATCCTACACAGAGTGGTCAAGTGGAAGGAAACTGTCGGTATTGATGGCGCTTAGGGTACTTAAAGAGAGATGAGAAAACGGTTTTGAGTTATTTTTGGTCACGCTGCATTGGATGTCTATGATGGCGTTATTGCTTTCCTTATCGTCATTGCTTTTGTTTATCGTATACGTGAAAGAATTTTGGAATTGGCCGGAAGGATAGAAAAGTGTATATTTATATTTACAGTGAAGGAGATTAAAGTAGTGGACAAGAAGGAGGAGGGGCCGGATGGAAAGAGCGTGTGAGAATCTGGTGAAACCTGGGGGGGGGGGGGGCTGAAAGATGAAAAAGTGTATACAGAAAATTAGAGAAAAGGAAAGAGGGTGGGGACTGGTGAGAGTAGACGATGAGAGAGTCTGTAGGGATGGGGGTGGGGTGGGGATTGGAAGAAGAGAAAGCACCGTTTTTCATACGGGGTGGGGGGGGGGGGAGGGGGGAGGTCTGACCTATGTTGGGAGAATATGGAGGGGGGGTGGGAGCAGGTGGAAGAAGAGAAAGTGCATATTTATCGTGGAGAAGATAGAAGAAAAAAAGAAAACGGTAGACGGGTAGATTGTGGGAAAGTCTGGATGAACAGAAGTCATACGCTCTTTGTTTTGTCAGTTGGAGAGAGAGAGAGGATGTGTGTATGTGCGAGGGTGGGTAAGGAATATGGAGCGAGGAAATGGAGAAGAGCCAGGAATCATTGTGTTATTTTTGTTTTGTTGCTGTCGTTGTCGTTAGACAGTAACGGAGAAACACACAGCGAATGTATAGAAAGAACAATAATCAGTTAAGTGCAAGACAGAAAGAGAATCTTGAGCTAGCATTTTATTTCTCCCTTTTAAAATACCTTTATTATCGATGTTCTCCGACTACAATATCGATGATCATGCTAAGTCTCCCCTTCCTTCCTGGGGCTTACCTGTTCGTTAACGTTGCTCTTTGTTCTCGCGGGGCTTCCAGATGTTCTTGTCTACCGGTGTTTGGGTAGACGTTCAAACAGAACAGGAGCTGCCGTGCACCGAACGGTTCCCGACACCCGCTGCGAAACGTCTACCGTGTGCGCTCACCCCAGCCTGCAATTAGGTTTTAAGACAGGGGCTTCCAAACTGGTCCGTTCCGTTTGCCCCCGTGAACTTGTGGAAAGTAAATTTACCCTGACCTTTTTTTCTTCTTTAGTTCACCTAAATATTAGTGGCACTTCGGAAGGTAAACATGAAGGATGTTCTAACCAGACTGCTAGTGCTACATTGGCAACGCGGTAATTAAGAAGTGTTGAATGCCAATCGTGACCTCTAAGATCGCAGAAAAACATTTTTTTTTTTTAAATAATTAATTTTTTCGAACAAAAATCTGGCCTACTTCAAAATTTCCTCCCATCTTCAATTGTTGTTTTCAATGATAATTTTGAAACAACAATGTCCAAATCTACGATCACTTCCTTTTTTCGAACCACCATCCTAGTCTGGAACTCGCGAAATTTTCGTAAATTTTCCAATTTCTTAATTCGTTTAATTTTTTCTAATACTTTTTTTTTTTTGTGCCCGAAGAAGGTCTTTGAATTGACTGGAAAGCATGTTTTGTCTTTGCATCACATTATGCTGTTTCTGTATTATTCCCTAACGCGAGGCTTTGCGACATACATGTACATGTACTCGTACAACCTTTTCTCTTTGCCACATTCTGACTTAAATCCAGAATCAGCAAATTTACCCCCGCCCCCCCCCCCTTTTCCGGGTGGGCACACAGTTTGAGAACCTCTGGACTTAGGCTGTGCGCTAATCAGCGAGTTTATACCACGCCCTCTCCTGATTTTTTTTTTCCTGATTTTTTTTTTTGTTCCCCCCTGTTTGGTGAGTTTTTTTCCTGAATTTTTTTTTCTTTCGCTGTCAAGGGGTCGGGGTACAATAAAACACAGGGGCCATGACGTGACATGTTTCATTTTCTCGCTGTTCCAAACACATTGTAATAATGCAAAATCAATGTACGGCATTCCTTTTCTCTACAGATGCATGACCTGTCGTGACTGCAGCATTTTAACACACGGGTCTTAAGTTAGAGTCCGGTAAAGGGATTAGTGCGTACGCACGTATGGATGTGTGTATGTGTGTGTGTAGTTGGCGTCTTTTGTGCACCCTCTCTCTTTCTCTTTCTTTCTCTTCCTCTTTCTCTCTCTCTCTCTCTCTCTTTCTTTCTCTCCCACTTTCTCTCTCTCTCTCTCTCTTTCTCTCCCTTTCTCTGCCACTTATTTTTCCCTTCACTTATCTCTCTCCCTCTCCTTCTCTCTCTCTCCCCTCCTTTATCCCTCTTTTTGTCTCTCTGATTTTTCTCTCTCTCTCTCTCTCTCTCTCTCTGTCTCTCTTTCTCTCTTTCTCTCTCTCTCTCTTTCTCTCCCTTTCTCTGCCACTTATTTTCCCACTCACTTATCTCTCTCCCTCTCCTTCTCCCTCTCTCTCTCTCCCCTCCCTTATCCCTCTTTTTGGCTCTCTGATTTTTTCTCTCTCTCTTCCTCTTCCCCTCACAAGATCTCATAGGGAAATAATTATGCCTAATGGCATTTGTTTTATACACGTTTCCAAGATTAAAGAAGATCAAATAAATAATTAATCAATGGCGTTTCGACAGTTTTCTCAAATCTACCATTGTGAACACATTATGGCGTATTCGTCCATTTCCCCTTTCCAAAACATACCACCTTTCACCCCCCCTCCCCCCCAAACTACCAACTCTCACGCACACATTCAAAATAATCTGGGCTAAATGGGTCATGAAAATATCTGTACAAAGTTGAATAACACAGATTTTTTTTACTGTTCCACAAATCTTGCAGCACGGTGGGAATCTGAAAACGGTTATCGCGCTGGAAGAAATCCGGGCTTAAAAAAAAACAAAAAAAACCTTGCGCTCAAGTCTTGAATCTGTTAGCAGTGTTTGGAACACGCCCAAGCTTGACCCCGGCATTCTGGGTTATTTAGACATGACATAGCTACAGTTGGCAGATTCCTGCAAAATCAGTTGTTTTTTTTTTTTTCTTAAGATGAAGGAAAAAGCACAGGAACTCTCCAACAGCTTTTAAATGCGGAAATATTTGATATGGTCTGTGCATGTTTCGTGACGTTTATGGATGATGCAGTCTTCGTTCGAGCACTAGGGGATTAATCACGAATTTTTTTTTTTCTGAAGAAGGAACCGTTTTTTAGGAACTTTTCAAAGGAACATTTGATGTGGTCTTCATCTCTCAATGTCTATAGCTGGGAACTGACCTCCCCAGATGGTTTTTCGTCTCGTTTTTCCGAACTTTTCGTTCACTCTCAGCCCTAGAATATTCATGTGTCATCGTGTATTCATAAATATACGAAATCTTCCAGTTTTTACAGCCTGGCTCAGGCCTTTCGAATGTTTTTGGTCTATTTTCAGCCATATGAAGATTTTCCAGTTCGTGCCCATGAGGCTGTATGTCGGGGTTTGTAATTCTACAACGCTATCATTCTGTGCTCTCATTCAATATTTTGGTGCTTTTATAATGACCCTCTTTTCTCAGAAACGTTTAAAGTAACATTTTGGTGTGGTCTATGTTTAGTACCCTTAGTTCTTGTTCGTTCTATCTCCATTTTCTGGAAAAACTGGAGACCTTTTAGTATGTAGAAAAGGTATAACAAATGCACACGTTGACACTCGTGTAAAATGTGTTGTGGTACTAACTCCTCATCTTAATACTATAGCTGCAAACCTTTAACGACGAGTTTCTCAGTTGTGCAAGAAGTGGAGTTGGAACAAACAAGAACTTAGGTCGCGACCTCTTTGGTTGTTGGTACATATTGCTCTATATTGGGATTTGTAGTTCTAGAACTCCATCTGCTGTTATTCAAAATATTGGTCACTTTAATAATGATTGTGTTTTCTCAAGAAGGCAACATCTATAGGAACTCTCAAAAAAATGCTTAAAATGGACATTTTGGTGTAATCTACTACATTATTCATGTTTCTATATCGGGAGTTATGATTTTAGACCTCCAGAACACACACATATTACACACCTGTTGTTGATGCTGTTTTAAGATTGAAAACATGACCCACCGAGAAAAGCGCCTTGCAAAAACTATAGAGATCTGCAGAGAACTTGCAGCTGTCTGCGGACGTTACAGGAAAGAGCCGTCTGTGGCTTCAGTCTGGGTTCTCGAAACTGGAAGAGAAAGAAAAAGAAGTACGAGAAGAAAAATGAGAAGAAGAAGAACAGAACAAGAAGAAAAAGGCAAGATGTCATACAAAATACATACATCTACTGATTCTTTAATCTTAATTCTGTCATTCATAGGAAAAACACGGGGGGGGGGGGTCTAGTCTTGATATTTGAACGAGAACGAAAAAGAAAAAGAGAAGAAGTGAAAGACTTGCTGTTATTAAACATTATTGTTTGTCTGTTCATAAGTTTGTTTTCTCAATGAGAAAACATTAGCCTACTGGGAACTCTCCAAACTTTCCTAAAACCAGCGTCTGATGCTGTGTGTACGCTGAACTTGTCGCCATAGTTCTATCAGAATTTCTGAGTCTGTAGCTCGACTGGCTGTTTTTCATAATATTGGTGTTTTAATCATGATCTGTTTTCTGAAGAAGAGACTTTTAACACAATGCTTTTACTATAAAGTTAATAAATTATAATAATATCCATAAGAATTCACTCCATGCGTTTAAACCCAGTGTATTCTCTATAAATGGGAGTTTGTGATTCCAAAACTCGATTTGCACTTAAACGAAATGCTACGTTAGCTTTTTCCCAAAGAAGGAGACATTCCAGAGGAATTCTCCGAATCCACTGTGTGGTCTTGCGTTTTGTGGATGTTTCTTATAGAGGATTGTGGTTCCAGAAACTCGGCTAGCTGTTAATAAAAATGTTCGTGCTGCAGTCCTGAATCTTTTTCATGTGTTTCAAATTTCAACATGTCTCCAACATGTGCCCTGGTGCACACATGTCAGAGAGTGCAGGCAACGGTTTAAATGCAGACTTACAAGCAGCAGGGGGTTGTGAAAGGCAAAGGAGGGAGGGGGGGGGCAAGGGCAAGTATTGTGGTGCTCACTGGCATGGCACACAAGAGGCAAGTCGCGGCACACTTGAATTCACCTGCACATTCTTCCTGCTCACTGCACACATTCATGGCCGTTCGTGCACTCCACTTCTTTTTCTCTCCCCCTCTCTCTATCACACATATTGAGGCACGTACATGCTGTCACGGTTATTTTGTTGTTATTTTTTTGTATCCTCCTTCTGATCTCTCTCTCTCTCTCTCTCTCTCTCTCTCTCTCTCTCTCTCTCTCTCTCTTTCTCTCTCTCTCTCTCTCTCTCTCTCTCTCTCTTTCTCTCTCTCTCTCTCTCCCTCTCTCTCTCTCTCTCTCTCTCTCTCTCTTTCCCTATCTCTCCCACCCACGCAGGCACACACACATACAGTTGCAACGACGAACCACATGCACTCCCTCTCTTTGTGTCTTTCTGTCTGCCTGTCTCTTTCTGTCTGTCTCTCACTCCTTAAAACACACACGCATAATAGGCAACGATTCGAAATACATACGCACCCTCTCTTTCTCTCTCTCCCTCTTTTTCACCCCCCCCCCTCTCTCTCTGTCTCGATCTGTATATCACTCTCTCAGATAGCTAAAACCGGGACAGGGTAAAAGTAATCACGTGGCGAAGGAGGGGGGGGGGGATAGCTCAGTAGTTCTTAACCTTTTAACACCCCGTTTCCCCCAAATCTATTTCTCCTGGATTTCTTTCATACACACAACAACTCAGCCGGTTGCCTTTTCATAAAAATAATTTCTTGGAACTCTTAGAAACCCGGCGAACAGCTTTATGTTATGGGCGTACATATTACCCGTAATGCGACACTTGACATTGTTTTTGCTTAATAAGTTGGTCAGTCGTACTCCAATGGACAGTGTACAAGCGGAAGTATTTTCCCCACGGAAAGCCCAGACTTTCCCCAATGGGGGAGCCCCATTTTGAATTGTCATAATAATTTTTTGAACATTATGCTTCTACAGAGGTAATTATTGAAACAATTTATGAAACTATAATTATGTCTTTATTAATTGCAATCAAATAAAAAATAAAAGAAATCCTAATTCCAATGGGTCATAGTGTCTCCGTTTGGAGTTCCTCCTCTGACTGAAATCTCCCCCCCCCCCTTAAATTCCTCCCTTGGGGGCCAGGTGCCCCCTGTTTGAGAGTCACTGGGCTGTGGGCTGGTTGACGGACAAAACGATAAAAACAAAAAAATGCTTTTTTCTGATGTACATTTTGCGAAACCAATATAAAGAAACTGTAACTGTAGAAATAATCATTACAGATAAAATTATTAATTATACATACGGAATGAAAACAAAGCTAACAAATCCACCCAACAACAGAAGCCAAATAACAGGAATTCAAAATTTTTTGGGATTGAACATTTACAAAAAGAGATAATTGAAATTACATCTTGAAATTCTTTTTCGCTCAGCGGTGAATTACGCTTGGCGCTGAAATAGAAGTACGTATTAATATCTTCTTTTTTTTTGCCACTTTCGCCCCTCTCTTTCTCTCTTTTCTGTTTTCTCTTCTCCCTCTCCCCTTTATCTGTCACGGTCTCTCACTCCCTTTCTTTCCCTCCTCTCCCACCGTCTCTCTCTCTCTCTCTCTCTCTCCCCAACCTTCGCGCTCTGCCACTTTCTTTCTCCCTCCTTTTCCCCCCTCCCCCCTTTCTCTGTTTCTCCCCCTTTCTGTCTCTCTGTCTCCCCCCTCTTTCTCTGTTTCTCCCCCTTTCTGTCTCTCTGTCTCCCCCCTCTTTCTCTGTTTCTCCCCCTTTCTGTCTCTCTGTCTCCCCCCTCTTTCTCTGTTTCTCCCCCTTTCTGTCTCTCTGTCCCCCCCCCCTTTCTCTGTTTCTCCCCCTTTCTGTCTCTCTGCCCCCCCTCTTTCTCTGTTTCTCCCCCTTTCTGTCTCTCTGTCTCCCCCCCCTCTTTCTCTGTTTCTCCCCCTTTCTGTCTCTCTGTCTCCCCCCTCTTTCTCTGTTTCTCCCCCTTTCTGTCTCTCTGTCCCCCCCCTTTCTCTGTTTCTCCCCCTTTCTGTCTCTCTGTCTCCCCCCCCTCTTTCTCTGTTTCTCCCCCTTTCTGTCTCTCTGTCTCCCCCCCCCCCTCTTTCTCTGTTTCTCCCCCTTTCTGTCTCTCTGTCTCCCCCCCCCCTCTTTCTCTGTTTCTCCCCCTTTCTATCTCTCTGTCTCCCCCCCCACCTCTTTCTCTGTTTCTCCCCCTTTCTGTCTCTCTGTCTTCCCCCCCCCCTCTTTCTCTGTTTCTCCCCCTTTCTGTCTCTCTGTCTCTCCCCCCCTCTTTCTCTGTTTCTCCCCCTTTCTGTCTCTCTGTCTCCCCCCCCCTCTTTCTCTGTTTCTCCCCCTTTCTGTCTCTCTGTCTCCCCCCCCTCTTTCTCTGTTTCTCCCCCTTTCTGTCTCTCTGTCTCCCCCCCCCCTCTTTCTCTGTTTCTCCCCCTTTCTGTCTCTCTGTCTCCCCCCCCCCTCTTTCTCTGTTTCTCCCCCTTTCTGTCTCTCTGTCTCCCCACCTCTTTCTCTGTTTCTCCCCCTTTCTGTCTCTCTGTCTCCCCCCCCCCTCTTTCTCTGTTTCTCCCCCTTTCTGTCTCTCTGTCTCCCCCCCCCCTCTTTCTCTGTTTCTCCCCCTTTCTGTCTCTCTGTCCCCCCCCCCTCTTTCTCTGTTTCTCCCCCTTTCTGTCTCTCTGTCCCCCCCCCCCTCTTTCTCTGTTTCTCCCCCTTTCTGTCTCTCTGTCTCTCCCCCCCTCTTTCTCTGTTTCTCCCCCTTTCTGTCTCTCTGTCTCCCCCCCCCTCTTTCTCTGTTTCTCCCCCTTTCTGTCTCTCTGTCCCCCCCCTCTTTCTCTGTTTCTCCCCCTTTCTGTCTCTCTGTCTCCCCCCCCCTCTTTCTCTGTTTCTCCCCCTTTCTGTCTCTCTGTCTCCCCCCTCTTTCTCTGTTTCTCCCCCTTTCTGTCTCTCTGTCCCCCCCCCCTCTTTCTCTGTTTCTCCCCCTTTCTGTCTCTATGCCCCCCCCCTCTTTCTCTGTTTCTCCCCCTTTCTGTCTCTCTGTCTCCCCCCCCTCTTTCTCTGTTTCTCCCCCTTTCTGTCTCTCTGTCTCCCCCCTCTTTCTCTGTTTCTCCCCCTTTCTGTCTCTCTGTCCCCCCCCCCCCCTCTTTCTCTGTTTCTCCCCCTTTCTGTCTCTCTGTCTCCCCCTCTTTCTCTGTTTCTCCCCCTTTCTGTCTCTCTGTCCCCCCCCCCTCCTCTTTCTCCCTTTTCTCCCCTTCCTCCTTGCTCACTCTTTCCCCATTTTCTTTCTGTCGGCTGTCGCCCTCTCTATTTCACCCTCTCTCTCTCCATCTCCCGTTCTCTCTCTCTCTCTCTCTCTCCCATACAGACAAACACACATATCGCTTGACAAATAGACAATTATTTCTGGCCATGAAATGCAGGCTGGCAAACAAACAAACATTGAACAAAAAATTATTTGACAAAGATTAAGAAGTAATTATTTAGATGTTTTCTACCAAATTAAAATGTAAATTGAAAGGTAAAAAAAATACGGAGATGTGGCAGCGAATGTGGCAAATTTTCTTATTTATTTCTGATCATCCGTCCCCCGGCCTTTAATTTGAAAAGAAGGAGGGAGTGTGAGATTGGTTGAGGTGCCCTCTTCCTCTTTCCTTCATTCTTTCCCTCATTTGTTTTGGGCGGGGAGCGAGGGATAGATAAGGATTTCTTTTGAGCAAGAGAGGAAGTAAAATGTATCAGTGATAATTGTTTTTCATTCTTTGTTGGCCAGCCCACATTTTCTGGTGAGCAATAATTTTCACCTTGTCAAGCGATGCTCGAGTGCGTATAAAGTGGGGAGGAGGGGGTGCTCGAGAGAGAGAGAGAGGGGGTGAGATATTTGTGGGGAGGATGGGGGGGGGGGGAATCAAGAGAGAGAGAGGGAGGGAGGGAGTGAGAGAAAATAAGGAACTCGGAATCGAGAGATACAGAGGGAGGGAGAGAGAAAGAGAGAGAGAATCTGAGGATGTAGGAAATGAAAGAGAGAGAGAGAGGGGGGAGAATTTAAGGATGTAGGAAATGAGAGAAAGAGAAAAAATAAGGAAGTAATAAACGAGCGCGAGGGAGAGAAAGAGAGAATTTGAGGATATAGGAAATGGAAGAAAGAGAGAAGGAATTTCATGATGTAAGAAATCAGAGAGAGAGAAAGAGAGAAAATAAGGAAGTAGTAAACGAGAGAAAGAGAGAGAGAGAGAGAATTTGAGGATGTAGGAAATGAAAGAAAAAGAGGGGGAAGTTAAGGATGTCGGAAATGAGAGACAGGGAGATAGAGAGAATATAAAGAACTAGTAAACGAGAGAGAGAGAGAGGATCTCGAGACTCGAGAGGATGGGGGGGAGGGGAGGCTGAGAAATAGTGACTTTTGACGTCGATAATGGTAACTTGCCTGTACTATTATACATGAGTAGAATGATAGAAATGTGACATACGATCTATGGCCATGAAGTCAGTGACGCACGGTGCAGCGCTCCAGACCGGAGTGTTTGATGTAATCAGTCATAGCTTGTAACCTGAGTCTCCAAGTGACAACGTGGCAACTCAAGCTCGTCCCGTAAATAAGTCAAAGCCGTGCCAGGCAGAGACTGTAAAGTAAATATGTGGCCAAAAGAAAAAAGTTTTTGCAAAGCCTCGCCATAAGAAATAATATAGGAACGATACAATAAAAACGCAAAGAAACAAGGAAAGGCAAAACGATCTTTCCCTGAAAAAGACCTTCGGGCAAAAAAAAATAAAAAATGAAACAGTATAAAAAAATATGGACAAAGTCTGAAATTTACAAAAACCGCGGACATTTATCTTAATTTTTATGCGAGTTCCAGACTAGTTAACAGTCTGTCCGTCTAGATGTGGTGGTTCGAATGTTCTATATTGTCCCACACAGCTGATCTCTCCCCCTCCCCCCTTTCCCCTCCCCGGTTCCTGTCTCCACTTGCAGAAATTGGAGTGGAGTTGATGTTGTTGTTGTTGTTTTAAGTGGAGGGCATGAGGTTCATCTCTTTTCACCAGACTGATCCAGATAGGCTAACCGTCCCTGACTTTACAGCACTGTCCTGAATGTGGGATGCTGGAAAGGATATGAGACATCGATATGAGACACGCTTTTTAGCTACGTAAAAGAAGTTCCGGCCAGGTTTCAGGATAGACAACGTATTGTATTTCTGTTATCCTTTCTATGGAAATGGTAACAAAGTAGGTTTCAGTTTGCTTTGAACTGGCATGGGTAGAGATATGTGTGCCTTGAAGTGCACCATGTTGAACAGGTCATGTCATTGGCAAGTTTGCTGATCTACTATTATTTCAGAGACTAAAGTTCGTCTTTTGTCACGTCGCCGATGAATAAATGCTTTACAAAGACAGCAGGAATCTAGAACTGTCCCTAAGCTGGATTCGAACTGTGAGCTGGCTTCTCCTGAAACGCCAGGGACGAGAAGGAAAGCTGTCACTTGAGGAAATTTCTAGGAACATTCTAAGGAAAATAAACAGTTTTATCATGTAGGTATGTACACTAATTAGAAATGGGTGCGTTCTGATCTGAGTATCATTTTGTTGTTGTTGTTGTTGTTATTATTACCTGCATTCAAATTTTAAAGCTTGCACCTTTAACAGTTTGGCTAATTTGACATGACAGACAGTAGGAAAGACAAGACATGGAAATGAGTTTTAGTAGTACTATATAGACGAGGGCTGAGTTCTTACGTAAGGAAACTGTTCTTCACATTGACTCTATTCAACATCGGTGAACGTTGTTGTAGGTCAACAAGAACATATATATGCCGTCCAATGTCCCAATGGAAGGACGGATCCAGACAACCCTGCAGATCTTACCATCAAATCATCTGTATGACATTCTGCATGGATGAACGAGCGTTCCGCTCTGTAGTGCTTTACGCTAGACATAATTATTGAGGGAGAACCAATTTACTAAGTGCGGATTGGAGTCATATCACAAGGGGGTGGTCGATGGTAAGTTCCAGAATGAGGATGGGTGCAGGTTTCCAAGGAAACGATCCGGCTGGTCGGAGGTGGGGGTAGGAAAGGGTTAATGGGGAGTTTGGAGAGATTAATAGCAGACATGCACTAGCCGAGTTTGATCTGCCTAGCTAATTGGATGGTGAGCTCACAACATTGAGTTTCAGTGACTTTCAGCAAAGATACTAGAAACGATAAGATGAGGAGACACTGTCTTCTTCGCACCATTAAGCCCTGTTCACATGTAAGCTGTTTTCAGCGCGGTAGATGTACGCGCGTCTTTTGCAAAAATACGCCCATGTATTTAATGTTTGTTGCTGTTCACATGCAAGCTGAAACACGCGCCGAAAACGCGCTAGCTGTTTGCGGTGTTTTGAAAATACGCTACCCGAGGCGATTTTTCTCTGCTTCCCGGCACGGTTTTTGTAATGGTAGAAGGGGAGTGTCACCCGAGCCATCACTTCCCGTCGGTGAACTTTGGTCTTGTTGAACTTGTATTTAAAATTAATTTTTTGAAATTTTCAAATCTTTATTGAATCGGAAAAACAATAGCATTTTCGAAATCAGCGCATCAAAGTATGCAAAGTCTACACGTAAGCGCGCCTTTTTATTGCGTGATAACTGAAATATTTATTTCAAGCCTTTCCTTTTTCTGGAACAGACGAGGGAAGGGAACAAAAAGCGACACACCTTGCTGGTGTCTTTGTCTTCTGTTCACTCTCTCCGACCGAAGGCTCTTTTATGCAAGCTTGTGCTGATGCACGATGTACCCGGTATATAAAGCGTTGGCTCTTGCTTGCAGCCATAGCTCAAGTTGTGCACTGAGGACACTGAGGTACAACACAGTGACAAAAACACCGCCTATAAAAACTGCCTGCAAAACGCGATCCATGTGAACAGTAATCTGCGCGGTTTTCCAAAACGCTCGCGTGTAAAAGGCGCCCTGACAAAACAGGCACGTACATAACACGTCTACATGCGAACAGGGCTTTAAAGAAACTGTTCTCACAATTTGGGCGCTGATCGGAGGCGGGGCCCATGGCGCACATTATGAACGAATGCTTGATATAATTGTTACAATGCTACTGCGACTAAAAAAAGAAAAGAAAAAAAATTGCCAGAGTTTTCCCACAGCGATTGAGGTTATAATTCCACAATAAGTGACGTCAATCAAGGCCTATAGCTATAGCTGAACAGTGAAAAAAATTCAATATTTTCCCTATTTGGCTTTGTAAAATACGGCACTTTTCATGACTTCCGGGCGTTTGCCTCTAGGTGGCTGTGCGAAATTTGTGCACGCTAAGAGCACCAGCTGTCTCATCTTATCAATTCTAGTATCTTTGGTTCCAGCCAGTTGTCCGGTGTGGGAGGTCTCATTGAAAGTCATTGTTGTGACGTCACCATCCAACTACTCTGCCTATCAAACTTGGTCAGTGCATGTCTAGGATAATAGTTAATAGTTCATTTCAGAATGGAGGTGAGTGGAGACATTCAGAACTCTATCTGGAGAGAGGGGGTGGGATAGGAAGGGGCAGTATCTAGCGAAACTGATTGCAAATTGGAAATAATCATCTATATCTCCCCACTGGTCGCCTGATCCTATCGCCGGAAATATCATTACTTTCACATGTCAATAATATGTATTGTCCACTGACAACATGATAATATTTGGAGCTGTCCAGAAGGTCAGGCTGACCCCAGATCCACTTTTTTCCATTTCGGTTTCCAGTGGAAACTGGCAGAATGTCCACCCGGCCGGGAGATATTGTGATCATCTGCCAGGTTCCGTCATTTCTTGGCTTCAAGCCCGTGACAACAAATTGGTCAGCTGATAAAACAACTCTGGGTCTGAGCGGGAGATCGTTTTTTACAGTTTTGTTTAGCCTAAATAGAATCATTTGGGAAAGTTTGGCTTAATCTATGTATATCGTCAGTTTTCATTTCCCACACACTTTCACCCCTTATGCCATTTACCCTTCACTCTCAACAATCTGCTCGTTCCGTTTCATTTTTAATGCAATTTATTTTGCAAATGTGTCATGCTCGTGTATTTTAAATCATCTGTTGAGATACAAGTTGTCATAAGTGCCAGGTTGCTTTTTTTGGAGCCAAATGACATGTACGTTCCGAAATTACGTTTTTGCGCTCAGGTAACAACATAAGAAAAATGGAGTTTAAATTTTGAAACTGGCACGTGAAGGCACACAAGGGGAAATTGTTATTATAATTTTTTTTCTTAAATTTAAATGCGTATGGGCCGTGTAAATTTAAAGATAACGCAATACTCAGCGGGACTGTTGTTTTTTCAGAATGCCAAAAAAATTTATTTTTTTCTAGCTCGAGCTGTACAGTCAATTTTGCTTTCATAAATAGGCGAAATGTTGGCACTGAATCCTTGAGATGAGAAATAACTTGTATGTGTGTGTGTTTTCCCCGGGGGTGGGGGGGGATGTCTGCATATAACCACTTTGCCAGTATCCCTACGTCAATCCGAGGGTTGTACATGTGTGCATGGTTTTCTGTAGGGTTGGTAGGATCACGGCAAGGGCGTATTCCCTTCATCAGTCCGCCGTCAGCGCGATATCGTAACCAGCGGATTTACGTAGCAACGATGTTATTCCGATGGAGAGCAAACTCGATGTCAGTCTTACGCGTCGGATTTCCTTCACGTCATTTCCCGCTCTCTTTGCCCCCCCCCCCCGGCCACACACACACCTCAAGCCCTCACACTAGCAATAAAATAACGTCTCTCTCCTGACGTCATAGTGCGGTACTAATGCGTTATCACACCAATAGTTATCTTGCCTCCAACATTCGCACGTGCAGCTAGCTCCTCATCTCCGGCAGACAGGACTTGCAACCCCCCCCCCCCACCCTTTCCAGGCAAACGGTCCCTCTTGTCTGCCCCAGGATTCCAGGAAAAGGGATGGGGCAGGAGGCGGCAGAGGTCACACACCACCAGATCTTTTCCTTTCTTTCTGCGTTTCCATTATCTTTTGGCGTCAGATTCGTTGACAGATGTAACCACTGCTCTCATTACTCTGGAATCGGTTGTCAAGTGCCACCGACTCCTTAGGCCACGAGTATTCATAATATAATTTATACCCAATACATCTTACAATTGCGAATAATAATTATTAGTACCTGCACTCCTGGTTATGGTTGCAAATTTTGTATTCACTTTATTTGCTTCTATTGCCGTATAACAACACATTTATTCATTTGAAATAACAAATAAAATGTAAAAACCAAACAAAAGAAGCTGTACGTTTATGGCATGTACTGTAACTGTAAGCATTGCATTAGATTTGCTCCAGAAATAAATAAATAAATGAATAAATAAATAAGGAAATAAATAGGCCTATAATCTGTGTTTGACTGCAATAAGCTTCAACTTCCTTTACCAAACAAACAACAACAACAAAAATCGAATCTGACTACAAGAAATTTTAATGTCAGCTGGGAAAATCTTGGTCGTCTTGCGTCATTTCCTTCCTTGAACAACAGCAGCAGCAACAACAACAAGGACGAAATGTATCTTGTTGATTGGGCTCTTTTAGCACTTGTCAACTTACTGTCACCATGCCGTTATGAAGCACTCTTCGTCTTAGACTCTTAACTGTGCCATTTAAGTGGAATGTCCAACAATGGATTATGGAGTAGAGAGCTCCCAGATGACGTTGAAAAGACACGGCAGAGCTGCACCCAGCTTTTATTTCCCAGATGACGTTGAAAATACACGGCAGAGCTGCACCCAGCTTTTATTTACTTTTAAGCAATATGCAGATTTTAAAATACCACAGGGAGAAGCTAGAACAAAAAGCTAAAAGGCCTTAAAATAAAGGTTGTATTTCGCATAGCACCTGTGTCAGCAGCAGCAGCAGCAGCGGCAACAACAACAACAACAACAAAATGAAAGTTGTATTTTGCACCAGCACTACATCAGCTGCACCAGTACAACTAACAACAACAACGACAAAATACAACAAATTACAGAAAGTACATGTAAATGAAAGAATCAAAAGGTTTTTCAAGTTTGGTTTATTAAACCGACAAAATTCGGCGGGTCTGAAAGGGGTTACATTTCCATTTTAACTTCATTTTTTTTTTTTTTACTTAGTATTACTATTAATTATTATTTTTTTACATTCATTCAATACGCTTTTTGTTGTTGTTGATGTTGATTTATGTGTGTTAACTCTCCTATTTTACACCCGTGGTCTGACAGATCCCAGACATTCAGTTTTTTCACCATAATGTACCCCAATCACAAAATACTGAATAGAGATATTACCAGAAGCGACATAAGGCATGAATACCTCATTAATTTTGACTGCCCTGTGACATTTTGAATGGGATCGATTGTTCGAAATTAGGCACGCGCGCAGATGTTTAATGTAACATCGAAGAGTATGTATTTAGAGAGAGATCTCACTTCCGCCAATCCGCGAAACTAGGTCACGGCGGTGAAAAGGATTGAAAGCTTTTTCACCAAAGACTGTTTGCGTAAGTGTTTACTATGGTTTGTTCATATTATTATTTGGATTGATTGAAACTATTTAGAGCCGTTTGTAAGCTCTTAGTCTTACTCCCCGTGGAAATGTACACGCGGGTATTGTTTACCGCCTACCAAGTCAAGTGAAGCTGCATTTCATCCAAGATGGCGGTGCGCATACTTCCTGTCATGAAAAGTGGGCTTCTTACTTCTTTCGCTTCTGGTAGTTCGCTATTCTGTGTCCCCAACTGAATGCAAAATAGGGTTAACACAGGACCTTCTATCTAAACTTCCAACTGTTACACTGTACCGGTACTGTGTATTCGGCTTCGATTCATTCTCTGGATACCCAAATTTATGGAGACATCCGATTCCAGACCAGGAAAAACAAAATCTGCACCATAATTATCGACCCAAATCTGGCCCATATTTGGCTGGGCCACGAGTGACGGTAATTGCTGACATGGCATGATTTGTGATGGGTAATCACGCTTTGGCACGGCTTGTGTTCGTGAACATCCAATCGCTCCCGATTCTTGTTGATCGCCCCGATGACGTCATCCTGCTTCCACCGTCACATCCGATGGTTGTTCAACATTGTGAGGCTGTTGTTGTAAGACACGGGGTGGGGATTTTGTTGTTGTTGTTGTATGAGGTGTAATCTTGAATTCTCTGTCAATACTGAGATCTGGCTATTTTTTTTCATGTCACCTTGTTCTGTCTATCTAACTGTCAGTCCATCCGTCTATCCAACCATCCATCCATCTGTCCATCCATCCATCTGTTCGCCCATCCGTTTGTTCTGTGTCCACCTACCCATCTATCCGTTCACCCATCGTCCGTCCGTCCATCCATCTATCCGTTCACCCATCGTCCGTCCGTCCATCCATCTATCCGTTCACCCATCGTCCGTCCGTCCATCCATCTATCCGTTCACCCATCGTCCGTCCGTCCATCCATCTATCCGTTCACCCATCGTCCGTCCGTCCATCCATCTATCCGTTCACCCATCGTCCGTCCGTCCATCCATCTATCCGTTCACCCATCGTCCGTCCGTCCATCCATCTATCCGTTCACCCATCGTCCGTCCGTCCATCCATCTATCCGTTCACCCATCGTCCGTCCGTCCATCCATCTATCCGTTCACCCATCGTCCGTCCGTCCATCCATCTATCCGTTCACCCATCGTCCGTCCGTCCATCCATCTATCCGTTCACCCATCGTCCGTCCGTCCATCCATCTATCCGTTCACCCATCGTCCGTCCGTCCATCCATCTATCCGTTCACCCATCGTCCGTCCGTCCATCCATCTATCCGTTCACCCATCGTCCGTCCGTCCATCCATCTATCCGTTCACCCATCGTCCGTCCGTCCATCCATCTATCCGTTCACCCATCGTCCGTCCGTCCATCCATCTATCCGTTCACCCATCGTCCGTCCGTCCATCCATCTATCCGTTCACCCATCGTCCGTCCGTCCATCCATCTATCCGTTCACCCATCGTCCGTCCGTCCATCCATCTATCCGTTCACCCATCGTCCGTCCGTCCATCCATCTATCCGTTCACCCATCGTCCGTCCGTCCATCCATCTATCCGTTCACCCATCGTCCGTCCGTCCATCCATCTATCCGTTCACCCATCGTCCGTCCGTCCATCCATCTATCCGTTCACCCATCGTCCGTCCGTCCATCCATCTATCCGTTCACCCATCGTCCGTCCGTCCATCCATCTATCCGTTCACCCATCGTCCGTCCGTCCATCCATCTATCCGTTCACCCATCGTCCGTCCGTCCATCCATCTATCCGTTCACCCATCGTCCGTCCGTCCATCCATCTATCCGTTCACCCATCGTCCGTCCGTCCATCCATCTATCCGTTCACCCATCGTCCGTCCGTCCATCCATCTATCCGTTCACCCATCGTCCGTCCGTCCATCTATCTATCCGTTCACCCATCGTCTGTCCATCTATCCGCCCCGTCCCCTTGTCTGTCTATTTCTCACCCTCTGCCATTACAAGATCAGTTTATATATATTATACAAGGCCTTGTATTATGATGTATTATTATTTTAATTAAAACAGCTGATATCCCGTCCCAGCTGACGATGCATGACCACAGAAAAATTGTACAGGGAATAGTGGTTGGTGCACAGACAGACACATCGACAAACAGACAGACCACTAGTACACAAACAATTTGGGAATTTTTTCTGACGCTCTCAATGGACAAGCCATCACATATCCTGGTACCAGACTGTCGTTGCTGTAATACTACATTACTACTCATGAAATATTACCGAGTGGTGACACATGCTACTGAAAGGATCAAGATTACTAGTGTTGGATAATGCATGGCAGACCTGCCAACTCTCCCTTATTTTACAGGACTACAGGACTGTCTTGTATTTAGGGTGTTCGAAAGGATGGGAGTTTTGTTTTTTTGGAAAAAAATTTCTGCCAAGTCTCAATAGCGGGTGGTCGCTGGACACTCCTGGGTAGGGTCTCTCTATCTGTCCCATTTGTGTTATATTCTACCTATCGTCTTGCTTCTTTCTAGAGAACACCATGACTACGTTATCCTGCCGACGTGGTTTCTCCAAACTCGAACTGTCCTATCTTTCCGGTATATTATTCAGGCTATGGCCTTCCTTCTTCCAAGCCCAATATGACTACGTTATTATGTCAATGGGCTTCCTCCAAAGTCAAACTCGAACTGTCCCAATTCCATCATTCTGCTATATTCCGTCTGTCGTCTTCCTTCTTCCTAGCACAATATAACTCCGTTATCACGTCGGCGTGCTTCGTCCAAGCTCATTAACTAACTCAAACTCTCCTATCTTTCCGTTATATTCATTCTATGGTCTTCCTTCTTCCTAGCACAATATTGACTACGTTGTCGTGTCAAAGTGCTTTCTCCGAACTCAGACTGTCCTGTCATTGTTATATTTCGTTGATCGCCTTGCTGCTTCTTAGCACAGCATGACCATTAACGAGTCAACGTGCCTTCTGCCAACTCAAACTGTCCTATCATTCTGTTCTATATTCTGTCTATATCGTCTTGCTTCTTCCTAGCACAATGTGCCCGCTACCTCGACGACGTACTAACCTCAAAACTGTCCGGCCATTCTGTAAAATACATGTATTCTGCCACTCGTCTCAGTTCTTCCTAACACAATGTGACCATTGGTCGTTGTCGTATGGACGCGTTTTTCTCTAAAATCAAACGTAAACTCATGCCAGGTTTGAAGAAAGAGGCCAATCTAGTATAGTGAAATTTGTAAAACGGTCTGAAGATGCATGTGTTTTTTACGGCAATCATTGCTCTAAACATTTTTATTTGCTCCTCATAACATACAGGATAGTGATGATGATAGTATGCACATTATACTAAATATACGTTGAGTGCATTGTGTGACTTGTGAAGTGTGTTACTGTTATGTTAGTATTCGTATGTGCTTTCCTTTTCATGGAAACCATAATTAACTGACGGTTTCAATTTGCCATAAGTATTGCCCTTTATATGCAATTTTCTGATTAATCTGGAGTTTTTTAGTGCATAGATTTATTCTGCGGTAGATTCGAGATGAAAGGGAATGGGTGTAGAAAAATGCTAAAACAAGATAGTAATCGACTATAATGGGAAATCGAGTTGCTTTACCTGCGATATCCACGAGATTTTTGCCTTTTTGTGACGTTGATACCGTCGACACTGTAATACCAAAAACCTTGACCCAGCCACACCAGATTGACAACAACAACAACAACAAAAAAAAAGATTCATAATTAAGAAACTAATCTATTTACCGTCTAGCCCCTTTTGTATCCTGATCTAAGGATCTTTACCTTAGAAAATTAAGATGTTTGTCTTGATAGAGAGAGAGAGAGTGGACGAGACAGGGAGAGAGAAAGAAGCAGGGTAGTGTGTTGAGCTCTTCGCAGGCGCTCCATTCTGCTCTGTGGTTGACATGTTGCTTCTGTAAAGCGTATAGAGCATTTTAAGTGGATATGCGCTATATAAATGCCATCCATTATTATTATTATCCGAGGCTGTCAACGTTTGTGATATCTGATTTTCAAAGCCTAGAGATGGAAGAGTCACTAAGGAGGCTTATGGGTTTGGAAATCTCGACTCTTGAATTCCGAAGAAGTCTGTGTTTGTGTCTGTCTGTCTATGCGTGTCTTTCTCGGTCTGTGTCCGTCCCCGTCTCCGTCTCCCCTAGTCCCCCGTCTCGCCCCCCACCCCCCCCGTCTCCGTCTCCCCTAGTCCCCCGTTTCGCCCCCCACCCCCACCGTCTCCGTCTCCCCTAGTCCCCCGTCCTGCCCCCCACCCCCACCGTCCCCGTCTCCCCTAGTCCCCCGTCTCGCCCCCCCCCGTCTCCCCTAGTCCCCCGTCTCGCCCCCCCCCGTCTCCCCTAGTCCCCCGTCTCGCCCCCCCCGTCTCCCCTAGTCCCCCGTCTCGCCCCCCCCGTCTCCCCTAGTCCCCCGTCTCGCCCCCCCCCGTCTCCCCTAGTCCCCCGTCTCCCCTAGTCCCCCGTCTCGCCCCCCCGTCTCCCCTAGTCCCCCGTCTCGCCCCCCCCGTCTCCCCTAGTCCCCCGTCTCGCCCCCCCCTCTCCCCTAGTCCGTCCGTCTCCCCGTGTCCGTCCCGACGTCCGTCCGTCTCCCCCCCCCCCCGCCGTCTCCCCGTGTCCGTCCCGACGTCCGTCCGTCTCCCCCCCCCGCCGTCTCCCCGTGTCCGTCCCGACGTCCGTCCGTCTCCCCCCCCCCCCGCCGTCTCCCCGTGTCCGTCCCGGCGCCCGTCCGTCTCCCCCCCTCCCCCGCCGTCTCCCCGTGTCCGTCCCGGCGTCCGTCCGTCTCCCCCCCCCGCCGTCTCCCCGTGTCCGTCCCGACGTCCGTCCGTCTCCCCCCCCCCCCGCCGTCTCCCCGTGTCCGTCCCGACGCCCGTCCGTCTCCCCCCCTCCCCCGCCGTCTCCCCGTGTCCGTCCCGACGTCCGTCCGTCTCCCCCCCCCCCCGCCGTCTCCCCGTGTCCGTCCCGACGTCCGTCCGTCTCCCCCCCCCCCCCCCGCGTCCGTCCCGACGTCCGTCCGTCTCCCCCCCCCCCGCCGTCTCCCCGTGTCCGTCCCGACGTCCGTCCGTCTCCACCCCCCCCCGCCGTCTCCCCGTGTCCGTCCCGACGTCCGTCTCTCCCCCCCTCCCCCGCCGTCTCCCCGTGTCCGTCCCGACGTCCGTCCGTCTCTAGGGCACATTACAGAGTTAATTGGGGCCTGGAACAGACTAGTGCAACACGACAGGGGACCGCATATCGTCGGTGTAATTCTCTAACCGTCTAAGTGCTTTTTACAAAAAACGTTTAAGGAGAGCAAAGAAACTACTTCCTTCACTGGACGGAATTGGGTCACTGGGTATTCGCATTAGAGAACTGTTAATTTAAACTAATTTTCCTTGGCCACAGTGGTCCAATTCTTTGTTGGGACTTGCAATACATATCGATTCATTTTGGAACACAAAAGATTAGTCCACAAAAAGTGAAGTTGGACCTTAAGAGAATTACACCGACGATAATGTGCGCGTCTAGCCAAAGTCGCTGAAAATTCCCAAGGGGCCATCCATAAAGTCCGCACAATTTTTGCGATTTGAATGTCCTTATTTCTTGATATTTGGAGTTTAAATTAAAATGACTGGCTGGACTGTTAAGACTATTTGATTTTTATATAAGCCCACACAACCAATTTTGTTTTTTTTAAAATTCATTACCGAAACTAAAAACAATGCGAGTGGATTTGACGAAATCGGGCTTCAGGTGAAAGACCAAATTCCTAAGAAAGCCTCTCCAGAAGGAGTTTTTTGCATGGAAATTGAGATTTGCTTATACATGAACTATGAATGATTAGCCTAGTCATTTAGCCTGAAATTGTCTCAGAAGTATTGCATTTTGATTTTTTAAAGAAGTGTTAAAAAAGTCACCTTTTAGCCCCGGTTTTGTCATATCCACCCACAATTTTATGTACTTTTCACACTCCCCCCTCCCCAAACAAAACAAAAACTGCTTTTCATGCACTGGGGCATCTCCCCCCCCCCCCCCCCCCAAGCATAAGAACTTTATGGATGACCCCCAACTTGGTTAACCTTTCGCAAAATTTCACTTGTTGCATTTTAAAAAAATCTTTCCAGTAGTGATAGGAAGTAAGCCTAAACCGAAAGAAAAAAAAACACCCTCAGTACTAGAACCAGGCAATGGTAAGAGCTATGAAAACTGCAGTAGAGGAAAACATTTGACAGAAGGCCATGACAAAAATTAGGAAGCAAACCCAATTGAAAAGAGACATCTTTCGACTTCTTCCTCCCTCTTCCTCTTCCCCAGAAAAATATGGATAACCTGCCTTCCCACCCCACCATGATGAGCTGTTGAACTTGTACATACTCATAGACCCTCTCTTCCCCCCCCCCCCCTTTGACGACCTGAAACAATGAGGACAAATTAAGGCTGAAAACCAAGACCACACTCACAGGCAATTGAGATAAGACAGACCAGAAAGCCAAAAGATGCTGGAAATTACCTGTATAATCCGATATGCATAATACAATGTACACTACATGAGATTCAGAGAGATGCCTCAGTTTTATAGACCTAGAATTCAACTTGTTCGGTTCGAAAGTAAGATTTCTTGCACCCTGAAATGGGTTTGCTCGCCACAAAATGTTACCGTACCTATATACTAAGTAAGATCTGCCCTGAGACCATGGGTGAAAAATCTTTTCAGGGGCCTCAGATTTGGAACTCTCTGCCTCTGTCTTAGAGAAAATTTTATTACTTTTAAACAGCTGAAGAGTCCGAATGTCCATTTTTTTTTTTTTTTCGTTTTCTCCCGAGTATGCTTGTGTATATGTGTGATTATATGATATAAATATCGTAAAGCGCTTAGAGCCTGGTTGTTAAAGGGATGAATCACTATATAAATGCTGTGTTTTATTATTATTATTATATACGGAGTGGGGGTTCCCACCGGATAAATTTGCTCATTTTCAATTTGTACATTTTTTTGCTCTATAAAGAAAAATTAAAATTCGTGTTGGCCTATTTTGTGAAGAATTTTCTATTTCTAGTTCTACTTTTTTGGACTGACGTAATCGTGCCTTAATTTCCTGTTTGTCGGTTGCTTTGTTATGGTAGAAGTGAAAACTTGTTACTGAACAAAACAGGGTGGAGTTAACTTACTAGGGGAAAAGTTGCCAGGGGTGACCGGAACGAAATGTTGGGGGCCCATGCTAGAGAATGCTGCACAGAGCCAACCTCAGATCCTATGGTCTCTTAAGGTCAACTGAAATATTCACGCCCACAGCGATGGCGGCTGGGCGGTATGTATCAGTTTCCATGTAGATGCTGCATGCAGCACTTTTTTCTTCAAATCTTTGACCACCGAGAGCAGAGCCTAACAATACAGAGTGGACCGTTAATTGAGCTGACCGTCTGTGTGGGAAAATCATGGGACAAGTAGGTGATAGTGGTACATTTAGAACCAGTGCATGGCGCTCCCCTTAACCGACTACCGAGCAGAGCCCAGCAACACAGAGCTGAGTGGGAAAATCATGATACAACTGGAAGCGGTCCATTAGTCTTAGTAGTACACAACGCTCCGTTTAAACCGACTGCCGAGCAGAGCCCAGAAATACAGATCAAGGCTGTTGTATATTTATTTGTTGGTTGCATCAGTATCAGAAATGGACTTGAATGACCAAGGATCTGATAAAACGCTTTACATTCTGATAAAATACCCATTTTCCCCACATTGCCTGCACAACTTTTCTCAAACTTCGGCGACCAACTCGTATTCGGTGGCGCAAAGTTAGGATTGTTTATATTGTGCAAGTGAACAGCCAACACCGCGGTCACAACGACAACTGCAGTAAGTCCCAGAGAGAATCTTACTGCACCCTTTACATAATGAAAAATACATGTAGTCCGTTTTCCCACAGTGCCTGCACAACTTTTCTCAAACTTCGGCGACCAAGTGGTATTTCAGTGGCGCAAAGTCCGAATGGTTTACTATATTGTGCAAGTAAACAGCCAGCAGTGCGCTCCACTACGACAGATGTACTAACTTACGTCGGCACTCTGATCTGATATTGTCATTATTGTGGCCACCGGATTTTAGCGTGCAAAGTATGCGAAGCCCGAGGTATGGTCTGTGCCCTCCCACTCTCTATAATGAAAGTTGTAAATTGATTTCTTAACATCTTGCCCAGTGTTAACTCTTAAAGACCAAGTTAAAACCTATATATTAAAAAGTTCTTTTGAGACATTTCCAATGTGTGTGCATTCCCAACGCTTTATCGCAAGTCATTTCATACCTTTCAATATCTTCAACATTTCGTCGATGAACCGTGATTGACTCTATCATGACGATGTAGCAGACTGATGTCGAGCTGACAAACCGCAAAAGTCTAAATTCAATTCCTCCCCCCCCCCCCCTCCTTTCCGATTGTCTCCTACCTTGACCATACATACAAGCTACATTGCCGAAGTCATGGAAAAAGACCGTAAACTCCAAAATACAGGAGGCTGAAACACCATTTCGCCTTGCACCTTGTTTTGGTCTGTACTTTTTCCATTTTGTGGTGCCAAAGAAATTTAATCATACAGAATTATAACTCAGTGGATGTTTTTATAAGTCAAGATTGACCTCAACTGGTGCGCGTGATCTTTTCCCGTAACAGGCAGAATAAGTATGGCAACTGTTTGTGGTGGTGGACAAATAAAGGAAGTAGGGTCGTCCATATAATCACGAAAGGCTTTTTAACGGCTGATCCCTAAATTCTACAAAATGTCAAATTACGTTTAGAAAGAGGTAAAGGTGTGCGTGCATATAATATTTCAAAAGGTCACTATATCCACTTTATTTTTAATCTTGTTGATATTGAGCCACAACCGAGTTGAACATTTTGAACCGGAAAAAAGACGCATTTCCTTCGAGTAGAATTAAAAAGTATGACGGGAAATTTCGTTCTGCGCCTCAGTTTACACACTGTGGGACTTTAGTTCTTGTATATTCAAAGACATGACAAAGTTTCTCAACCTTTTTTTTTCGAAGTGGTTATTTTCAAGGCATGCCTTGGAACTAACGCCAGCGTTATTTTCAAGGCATGTTTCATTGACCAATCAGAAGCTGTTTCAGTATTTCTAAACGTGGAGCCTTAGACTGTGCATTGTCAGACTGATATGTAACGACGTGAGGGTCTAGTCAGTTTGTATCATCGAGGCCGTAGGCCGATGTTCGTCTGGGTAGTAGTCAGATTGACATATCAGGGAAAGCCGCCGGGGTAGCAATGTATTGTTTATTGGACTCAAGGTATGCCTTGGAACTAACGCCAGCGTTATTTTCAAGGCATGTTTCATTGACCAATCAGAAGCTGTTAAGGTATGCCTTGAAAATAACGCTAGAGTTAGTTTCAAGGTATGCCTTGTAAATAACGCCTTGCTTTTTTTTTACCCCCGACCCACTTCAATTTTCAACAACAGCAACAAAAAAAAAAAACTGCGCACTACAATGACCAGACAAAGTATAAAGTGCATATATATACAAAAACAAAAAAAGACGGAACGCATTTAACAGGTTAATTGCCCATAACCATTAAAGTCGTATAACTCAAGTTAGATGTTTCAACCCGGGCTAAACAAGGATACCACCAATACGACATAAACAGCTTATCTATACTGTTAAAATACTCTATGAAAATAAGATTTCTATGAAAAATCCCTACGCTTCATTGTGAAGTCCCACGCCCCACCAAATATTGCCAGCCCCACGGCGAGGCGTGAGCCCCAACTTGAGAAACACTGGTCTAGGTCTAGTTCTGAAAAAATTGAGACGTCTCACTGAATCTCATGCAATGTATATCATGTTAGACACATCCAATCATAATACCCGACACCTTTGGACTTTCTGGCCGCCGTTTTGTCTTACCTCAATTCCCTGTGGTATGTGGGTTTGGTTTTCAGTCCGAATTTGCTCCATTGTTTCAGGTGGTCGAGAGGGGGAAAGAGTCTATGAGCACGCACAAGTTGAACAACTCATCACGAGTAGGGGGAAGCAGGAATTATCCATATTTTCAGGGAGGGGGGGGGGTCGAAAGGGTTGTCTCATGAATAGTTTTTTTTGCCTATGGTGAGAGTTCCGTGTGTGTGTGTGTGTGTGAGCATGCACTGGTACGCGTGTGTGCGTGTGTGATCATGTCGGCGTTTGTGTGTGTGCCTCTATGCGTGTGGGATATGTCGGCGTCTTAGTGTGGGCCTCTATGCGTGTGTGATATGTCGGCGTCTGTGTGTGTCCCTCTATGCGTGTGTGATATGTCGGTGTTTGTGTGTGTGTGCCTCTATGCGTGCGTGGTATGTCGGTGTTTGTGTCCCTCTATGCGTGTGTGATATGTCGGTGTTTGTACGTGCGTGCGCACGCGCGTGTATCCTCCGTGAGTGAGTTTCTTTGTGTGTGTAATTGTGCGCTTCGACGAGTGTCTGTGAGCCTCCTTACGTGCGTCTCTGGTTGTGCGTTTCTGTGCGTGTGCGCTTCGGGTGAATGTGGCGGTATGTGAGCCTCCATACATGCGTATCTGTCTCCGGTCCTATCGATGTGTGTGTAATGTGATAGTCCGCCCTTGTGAGGCTTTCCTTTCTTGCAGGTTTCATAATCCTCTCACCAATCCTTATCCCTAATACACTTTTAGCAGGTCTTGTTTCCCCCCAATTATGAACTAAACTGTCAAGTTAAATTTGCCACGTGAAACCAAATTCAGGAAATCCTCTTGCCTTTATCAGCAAATTAAACAAAAAGGGGAATCAAATAACTATTCAGTTTTTTTTTAACTTGTACCCAAAGATTAAAGACAAAAAAATCGAAGCTGATCCTCCAGACGAATTTGGATGTTGGGAGATTAACCTTTCCTTGGACAAAGATTTAACCATGCGATACTAATCTGCATTTCGGTAAGGCGTTTGGGTCCATAGAAACTGGATACATATCCATCTGATTTTGGCATAATTCTTATGGGTTGTGTGTGGACAAACTGAAGCTCTTGGGGGGGAGGGGGGGTGGGTGGGTCCCGATTACTAGCACAAGTATACGTCTTCAAGCGTCTAACAATGGAAACGAGGCCACACGTTTCCACTGGAAACTTTTAGGGCCCTACAGCCACAGAATACATGAAACCTGAGAAAGAGGAAAATGGAGTACCATACGAGTTCCACAACTTTAGCCAGACAGTCATATTTCATGTTCTGAGTGTTAATCGCTGAACCCCGCATTTACTATAAAAAGATCTGCCTAGACATCTCGCCAGGGGACCCTGCGACCGGCCGCTCATGGACGCTCCCAAAGTCGCGTCCTTGCAGTATCCCTGTTATGCGACACAAATGGAACTCCTCCCGAGAACGGGAATGATACACGACAGAAGTGTATTGGCTTACCAGATGCTCCAGCGCTGTTGGTCCTGGTCTGACCACATCCCCAGCCAGATGAAGTTTTCTAAGTAGGTGCTTCAGCCAGGCCTTTGATATTCTTTGTGTTGGTCCTCACAAAACAGCTGACATGCGTCATAATCTGGAGTAGCTGCTGCACCTTCACACGGCCAAGTACCACTCTGCTATCTGCACATCCATCCGCAGGACACCCTGTGCTTATGAACACAAAACCAGTGTGAGACCACAAGATCATATGTCTTGAAAATGCCCGATTACAATGTTCTTCAACGCAGAATTTAAAAAACCTGGCAAAAGGATGGCCCGGTTGAGTTCTTTGGGTTTCTCGGGGGCCTCAGCCTAAGACTTTTGGCCCCCAATGGCAAAAGGATGGCCATGAAACATTTCGCCTTTATTGTCCATTTCAGTTCTAAACCAAGCATCTTTCGCTAGAGTAACATGAGATAGTGGACCGCACCCATAGAGTGGTCAGTTGGTTCCCTTCTTCCGAGGGTCAAGACATATTCGCTGCCGTACCGACCATGGTTACTTGTTTTAAGGACATAGTTAAAACCAGATGGCTTATTTCGTACGCGTTTCTGAAAATTCAGGAAGTTCCTTATTTCAATTTGCAAGTGAATGTAAATTTACGTCATGTCGGATACTGATAAGGACAGTTCTCACCGAGGGGTTGGAGTCACTCATACCGCAGGATGACAGGGAAGAAACTACCTCCCTGTTGGATAGCTCGATGTCCTCGACGGACACACATACCTTGGGGGGACAAAAAACCCTCAGACGAGGCTGGTCTTTCGAAGCAAGCTGCACTGCAGTCTTTGTCCTGCTTTCCTTCTCTTCCTAAATGATTCTACCTGTGAGACAAAGGGAGGGAGAGACAGAAAGAGAGAGAGGGCGGGGAGTGGGAGGTGAGGTTAAAGTCTGCGACAAGTACGGGCACTTACCAGCCTGGAGAATGATCTTAGGGGTATAGGAAGGTTCCTCTGTCTCTCTCGGGAGGACTTCGGAATGCGTTCCATAGCTGAAGTGCATAGGCATTGTCAGATTAATATGTATTGACGTAAGGGTCTAGTCAGTTTGTATCATCGAGGCCGTAGGCCGACGTTCGTCTGGGCAGTAGTCAGATTGACATATCAGGGAAAGCCGCCGGGGTATCTATGTATTGTTTTCACTCGGGCTATGGAACGCATTTGGAAGTCCTTCCCATCTCTCTATGTACAATTACTTGTTGGCCACTGACGGACCTCTCAGATTTCACATGGATATGTGAATTATTCGTATTCAGATTATCTCAGCTTCCGCTTGACTGGTCAGCAACAAAAGCAAACGAAAATAACGTTTATCTTATCCAGCTGTTTGCTATAGCAACTGCTTTACAAATGTGATACCAACATTACTGCTTCGTCACTGTAGGAAAGGTGAGAAAACCGCGATTACGAGGGTCACACAAATAGGCATATAAAATAAATCAACAATTTGCTAAGAAACATAAAAAAAGGTAACGTGTCCAGACTTGGCTGATTACCGAGCAATGGTTTCAAAAAGGAAAATATTGATTTCATTAAGAATTTTTGAAATGTTGAAGCCCCAGCTCCCGTTGCGTCATTACACTTTTAATTTTAAAGATCGGCTAATGTTGGAATGTCAAGGGTAGATGAGCTCACCCTTAATTATTGTCTGGAAAGAGTTTTCGTACATCCTGACCACTTTGGAACTCGTACAATTCTTTACAGGGGAAGGGTTAGCGTTACGATTAGGTTTAGGTTAGGGTTAGGAACAGGGTTAGTATAGATCTAAGCTTAGATTTGGGTTGTTCAGGTTTAGTTAGGGCCGTCTTATTGTGAGCCCCTGGGCAAAGCAGTAGGCTGCAGCCCCCCCCCCCCCTTTCAAAAAATGTAAATTTGCACGTTTAGGCCCCCTAAACCCTTGGGGACCTTGAGCAACTGCCCAGTGGGATCATGCGTTAAGTCGGCTCTGTGGTTAATGTTAGGGTTGTTTGAGGTTTAGGGTTAAGGAATGGGATAAAAGTGGTCGGGACGTACGGAATTCTTGCCCTAACTTAATGAGCTAGGTCAGAATTCACAAAAGCGAAAGGATGAAATGGAATAACAGTAACTGGGGAGCAAGGGAAGGGAGAAGTTCCATACGAGTTACACTAAGGATATTACAAGGAGGCGACTTTAGGAGCGGCCGTGAGTGGGGGGAGGGGAATGAGGCTCCGCAGGGTGGCAGCGCCCCCGGGCCAGTTGGCCCACAGGGTGGATGTTTTTATAATAAATGAGCGGGCTTGGCGATTGCCACCCAGTTCATGAAAATACGTGCCCGACTAAAGTTGTGGGAAGTTATGTAACATATAGCTTCAGTTCGACCGAACATTTAACTTCTGTCTAATAATGAACACTTAATTTCATCCAAATTCCGGTCAGTTCGTTTTGAATCTAGATCTAGATCTAGTATAATTTTACAACTCTGTGGTACACGGATACTGCATCCCTAGCCCCAGAGCATTTACCTTGACTGTTCATTCTTTGCATGTTAGACGAGGTTATTTGGCGATCCTCTGCGCGTCCGAGGTCTCATAAACCCACCAGAAAGAGAAAGGGGGAGGGGGGGATATTCCATTAGAGCAAGAATAGGAAAAACACACGCATAAACTTACAAATACTCTGATGAACAGCTTCACCCACGTCAGGCATCAGCTTCTCGGTGTCAAGACTACGAGCTGTTGAAATACTTTGGATCAACTGCGAAAATCGTTCCTCTTTCTCATACCGATGTTGTCACTGTGAAGTATAAGTGAGGACTGACTGAATTCTAACCACGTTGCATCGGCCGGCCTTGAGACAGAACGAACTTATCCGTGCATCCCGTGAGTTAATTTCGTGAACTGTTTCACCGCTGACACCAAAACAAAAAATACGAACCAAGAATTTATTATTGGTGAGCGTGCGTTCGTTAACCCTTTCCGTGGCAAGTCCCGACAGTTCTAATTTCATGATATTATTAATTAGTGTTACTTTTAGCCTTGACGCGCACTAGCCGATTTTGATCGGCCGACCAATTGGTTAGTGACGTCACGACATTGAGTTTTAGTGAGCTCCAATTAGTCGGCTGGGACGTGAGATTCATTGAAACTAATTGTCGTGACGTCATCATCAAATATAGTGGGCCGATCAAATTCGGCTGGTGCGAGCCGAGGCTGAGACGGGACTATTAGTCATTCCAGGTTATCTTATCTCTTTGGAATCTGAAATAATTATGTAAAATCCATTTTCTGAAGATGACTTTTGCCTTTCAGCTCCACAGATCACTTAACAATAATTATAGCATTAGTCACGATTATTTACTTCACACACGTAAAGAGTTAAGTTTGCTTGAGGACGTGATCATTTGCGAAGCACTGTCTGCACGGGGAAGTGGAAAAAAAAAACAAAACGCATTTTTACGAATAATAAAATTTGAATCCAAGGCCAACTTGCTGTTTTATAATCTGACCTAATTTGACCACTGTCGTGGTTAAATCTTTCGAAAACGATTTTTTTTTTTCTTAAACACACGGAAGACAAAAAAAACAACAACATATTAATTATGCTCTACATCCTAGATATAGGATTATATCGAGACGAATCAATTCGTCTTATTCCGTCCGTCGCCACCGTTTGCTATGACTGTACTAATTCATTCAAAAGTTCGAAAAGTCAATTTTTATAATATAGATATTCAACTACATTCAAACTGCATCGAATGATTTTGCTTATAGCCTCAGAAGCCCAAAAATAATCTAGTAGTAAATATTTAAAAAGTCATCGCCACTTCTAGACGAGTTGCGCAAATATAAAACAGTTTTTGGCTTCTCCTTTGAAAGTAGTCAAAATCAATTACTGCAGTTATAGTAACTTGTAGGGAACGGTGAGGATTTAATCCTACAAAATGGAAAGAGAAATTTCAAATTATGCCTTAAAACTAAGAAATCGATCACGTTATTAAAAAGTTAACGATAATAATGATAAAATACCCGCTGCTAGAGATATTCTGGATGTTCCCAGATAACCCGGTTTGACATTATCATCGTACAGATAACTTTAACAACGTTAGGTCTTCACTTCCACCCCAATAAACCGTTGTCAATGGGTGAACGTGGAGCGGAAGAATTTGTTATCCGATTTCGATCAGAAACACGACAGCCGATCGGCGCAAATTGTATTTCCATTTGTCACAGGTTACGTGACTGTCCGAAACGGAGACGGGCCAAACTGACAATCGGTGTGGTTGTCAGTTGTAATCACATTCAAGACAGCTGATACAGTTTTTAGGCGGAGGATCTTTCAGAAGAGTAGTCTCAATACGCCGACAAATTGCGATCTTAGTTTTTGTTTGTTCCAGCTCCACTATTTTGCACAACTGAGAAATTCGACATTAAATGTCTACGGCTTCAGTATTATGATGATGAGTTAGAATAAATCGGAACTGTGAAACAGCCTGATGAGTGCCACAACGCATGTTAAACAAGTATCAAATCGTGCATTTGTTATATACGTCTTCTAAAAGATCTCCATTTGCCATACGCATTTCAATTTTTCTGTCAAGGGGTTGCAAAGCTATCGAATTCTGAAGCGAGCCAAAATGTCCCAAAGCACTTTAGTCTCTAGCGAGTTTGATAAGACACTACATTGTATTTGTCAGGAAGAGTACGGCATGAATTAAGTCAGAGGTCAAAATAAATGTGGATATGAATAAGCAGAATCTCTGGCCATTGTCTTTCCAGTTAGATTCCATACCTCAATTCGACTTAGGGTTTGTACAGGATTTACGTAGGGTTGGTAGGATATTCTAGAAATGTAACCAGGGGATCTAAGGATGAACGATGTCTTTTCTATGTACAAACTTGATGTCAGTCCCACACGCACTATTCAGTTGGCTAGGTTGGAACAGCACAAATGCGACCTAATTTTGCAGGAAAGGAGAAAAAAAAAACGGTCCCTTGGAATGCATTTTCAGTTATAGGCATCTGAATTATTGTACTTCCCCTTTTTAATTAACTCATTCGCTACGGTAAGCCGAATATTTGGCTCGCGGATTTTTGCTTCTCTACGGAAAGCCGAATATTCGGCTCGAGTGGACACCGATTTTCCAACACTAATAGCTGAGTCAACTTCTCGAAGTACTGAATCCCATCCTGGTTCATTGATTTTCCTTTACTTTAATGTCCACTGGATTATGTCCTGTGTTTGTACTGATTGAAAGGAAACACATCTTTGAACTAAATTGAACTACGGTACGTCTAAATGTCAAACTGGGTAGTGCTGAGAGTTCCCATCCACACCTACAAAGGTTATCGGAGGGAATGAGACAATGGAAAGAATAACATTCTTTTCAGGAGTTTATATTGAATATTTGGCATGAAAGAGCCGTCACCTTGAGGTTGTCCAGATACACTTCTGATGTTGCATGGTAGGCCCAGTGGTATGTGGCCATGCTCCGTGCATTTTCTGTCTACGGCATGGCTGTCTTTCATTTGACTAACCAGGTTAAACGGTAGGGGTGAAGGCCTCTTACATTGTTTTAGACAGAACGGACTGGGCCGATACTCTCTCACTTTCTCTCTCTATCTCTCTCTTTCTCTCTCTCTCTCTCTCTCTCTCTCTCTCTCTCTGGCGGATGGTTTATGGATATCTCTGTTAGGGTCTCCCTCTGTTCTATCGGTCTGTTATACTCTATCTATCATCTTGCATTTTCCTAGCACAAGGTGACCGTTATCGTGTCGGCTTGCAGTCTCCAAACTCAAAGTCTCCCCCGCCCCCCTCTTTCTCCCTCTCTCTCTCCCTCCCTTTCTCTGTCTATGTGCGTGTCTCACTGTCTGTGTGTGAGTGTGAACGCCAGTGTTTGCATCATAGACGGAACAAGGCCAGATTTATTCTCCCCCCACCTACCCCACGCTCCAAATAAACTTTCTTGCAAGTCCCAGCTGTCTTCCATATTGCACTTTTATTCCGAGAGAGGCAATAGTGTTGCTCAACTCGTGCAATCGCCGAACTCATCAGTGAGATGTTCAGTCTTTCAGTACCGTGGGAGAGGCAGTTGTCCACGTCCCCACCTCCCGGTGGTGTCTTCCTGTCCACGGGCTTATGGAAATTTCCAGCACTTCCCGGCTGAGATTCTGTAGTCAGAGTGCCATCTCAAAACTGCAAGAAGAGACGCCTAATTGATGTTGCCATGAGCGGAAGGACCGCCGCGCTGTCAACTATTATTGTCCCCCTTTGCTCGCAGCACGAGACATGATGGCCTTTTCGCATGCGCGGCGGCCGTGACGTCACCAGTGCCAGCGGAAATGGTAGTCAGACATTACTGCAGTTCACAGAGGGTGCTTTCCTTTAATTGCCCCGTGTTTGCTAGGAACCCTAAGGAAGTTTTTCCATCACTCCATGTGGTAATGGTCTTGTGCGGTATTGAACAACTCTGCTGTGGTGTGGAAAAGTACCGTATACGCCAAAACTAAAGTTTAACAAGACATTCAAGAAATATGTCGTGGTTCCGTCCTTAGAATTTTTTTGTTCAAATCCCATTATGTGGTGACCACAGAACAGAGAACACGTCATCAATTTTGACTAGCCTGCGCCATTTTGGATGAGATCGATTCTTCGTAATCAGGCACGCGCGCAACGATGTTTAATGTAACATCAGAGAATATGTATTTAGAGAGAGAGATCTCACTTCCGCCAAATCGTGGAACTGGGCCACGGCTGTAACAAGAATTGAAAGAGAGCATCTCCGCCAAAGACAGTTTACGTATTTGTTTACCGTGGTTTGTTCATATATTTGGGTTGATTGAAGCCCTTACTCCCCGTGAAAATGCACAAACAAGTACTGTTTACCGCCGATCAAGTCAAGTGAAGTTGCATTTCATCCAAAATGGCGGCGCGTATACTTCCTGTAGTCACGAAATATGGGTTCCTTTCGCTTCTGGTAGTTTTCTATTCTGTGGTGGTGACGAAAAGAAACCGTAACTTGTACAAAAATATTCTTCAGATGAAAAAGCAAAGCACATTTCTATAAAATACTGTGAAAAATGAATACAACCATTTCCGCTCCCAAACAGTACTGGTGTGAATTTTTTTATAGTGTTCGTTACTTTTGAATTTGATCATTTCGATCATTCCCAAAGATAGATGAGAAATTTACAGCAAAACTTATCAAATGTCTTAAAATTGGCAATTGTATTAGAAAAATTCACAGCTGACATACAGCGATTTATTCATGACAATACACTGTCGGCATTCAAAGGGTTAATTTGCATTTGTGTTTTGTATTTTGCATACTTTCTTAAGCCCATATGGAAAATTTGCCTTAGTGTCATTGCAAAATATGAGATAAATCCCAAAATTCCAACATGCCTGCACCGATCGCGATTCGAACCCGATACCTACGGCATAAGAGGCGAGTACCTGGCCTCTACAACCTGGCGAGGAACTGAAGCTGACACCAGGAAGTTGAATAAGACAAGCCAATGTAAACGATGAGAGATTGTTCAGTTAATTTCGATGAAGCACATCCACACGATAACGACCATAATGGCTGTGCTAGGAGGAAGCAAGGCGATCAGGGCAGGATTTAGATAAAGAGAGGCCTTAGGCTATACTAGCTGTGATGCCCCTCCGAATCGCCCACCTTCACGCCTAACGGAAGATGGAAGTGTTTTAAATAATATTTGAGTAACGCCAATGAAGATGATAGGTGTTTAAATTTAGAAAGGATATAATATAAGCTAGGAAAATTACAAAAGATTTGTTCAGAAACAACAGTGCATTGTAACATCATATATTATGTAAGAAAAAACTACGCGTGTCACAAAATATTATGCAGATTGGTCCGAGCCCCCCTCCCCCCTCTCCCCCCTCCCCCTCTCCCCCATTGAGGCTTTAGGTTTCAGTCTACCTAGCCTCATGGTGAATCTGGCATTGAAGGCGATAGACAAAATGTAGGAGAACGTTAGGACAGGAAAAGCGCGCACTACCTGCCCGCAGATTGTTCAGTTACCTGTCGTCAAGAAATGTCCAAGAAAAACGTACTATGGAAAATGATGTTAGGGCTCTCACATCAGTTCAGACTAATAGCTGATATAACTTGATTTTGCTTATTCCTGAGTCTGTCTTGCGTAAATCAATTTTGTTTCGTATTTCTGAATTGGATTCCAATTATTAACGTTAGCCTGTGAAAAATATTTGGGTATTACCGCCGCTATTCCGGCAATCCAACATAATTCGCTGAACCAGTTGTTCAGATTTCAATACGAAAAAATTGGGGGTCTTTTTGACCTTATCATGGTGTCAACAGGTACATCAGACTATACGTCATGAAACTTCATCAGTGAACATTTCACATCGCCACGCGCGTTAATCGCCTCAGTTGGCGTTGTGGAAAATCCCGACTTTTTTGTTTCTAATTGTAATAGATCTTGACAGCCAGATGAAAAGTGTATGAAATTGGATTAGTCTGAAGCCATGAAGTGGGTTAATGTGTAGTGTCATGATCTTTGATCTGGTGCGTTGGTATGTGTGTCCCTGTGTGGGAGAATGGGAGAGAGTAAGTGATTGAGAGTTTGAGTTTGGAGAAAATACATCGACACGATGACGGTCAGCGTGTACTAGGAAAAGGCAAGACGATAGACAGAATATAACAGAATGATGGGACAGGAGAAGACCTTACCAGAAGCGCCCACCACCAAGCCGTGAGTGTTTGAGAAAGAGAAGAGTGTGTGGGAGAGAGAGGGAGCTAGTGAGTGAGTGCATCAGAGGGAGCGAGAGAGAGAGATAGTATATGAGTGCCCAGAGAGAGAGAGAGAGAGCTAGTGAGTGAGCGCGTCAGAGAGATTGAGAGAGAGAGAGCTAGTGAGTGAGTGCGTCAGAGAGATTGAGAGAGAGAGAGCTAGTGAGTGAGTGCGTCAGAGAGAGAGAGAGAGAGGTAGTGATTGAGTGCGTCAGAAAGAGAGAGAGAGAGAGCTAGTGAGTGAGTGCGTCAGAAAGAGAGAGAGAGAGAGAGAGGGGGGGGGGGAAGAGCTAGTAAGTGAGTGCGTCAGAGGGAGAAAGAGAGAGAACAACCAGCTACCGAGACTTGCGAGTACCAAACACATTACACGTGACTTGGTATTTTAAAAAACTCGCAGTGATATCAGCACAGTAATGTCCTTCGTACGCAACGTTATAAAACGCAGCACTGTTTTTAACCTAAATTTGCTGACCTTGTTAGTGAAGTATATGACACCGATGGATTTCTGAAATATTTCCCAAACGTTAGATAAGGACGTGATTCCACATAAGCTGGTGCCAGAAACGCATGAAAGTGTCCGGGAACAATTTCGGTAACTCCCGATTTCCCACTTCGTCTTAAATGTGTCGTGTGGTGTCACAGTTTTGTGGAATGTTCTCGAAACCCTGGGGCAAGGTTCGTAAAATCGAACCTGGGGTTCGACAAAAACCCATTTTCTGGAACCGCTGGGGTACATCATTTCATTCTGTTCCCTTGAATTCCCCCACCGATTTCGAGCAGATGAAGACACTGAGATGCCCCGATAACCAGAATGATGGAGGATAGGAGGGATATTAACGGGGCGATGGAAGAATGTGCGATGAGGCCGAACGAACCCGTCAAATTTTAATATGGAACCAACTGGCCACTGGGACAATTAGTAGAATAACCCTCAAATGAATATTGGAGTGGGGAGAGGAGCACTTATGGGGGTGCCCGGTGTGCTAGGATTCTGATTCCTATCATCAATCAATCAATCAGTTAGTCCTTGAATTCAGATTATAATGACATCACAGCAAAGCATTTGTCAGTCTAAAGAGTCTCGTACATTGTGATCTGGCCAGATGCACACAGGGATGACCTGGTCAATTGTAATGTAGGACTTTTCTTAATCTGGGCTGATGCGAATGTTTAGACGTCTGAATGTGATTCGGCGATGGTTTGTTGGATTTCACATTTGAAGAGGTGAGTCCGAGAACAGGGTTAAGTCACACTGGCGCCATTTCGAGAAAAAGAAAAAAAAAAAATTCGGACTTTTCCTTCTTCTTGCAATGGTGTGGCCCACTTTCAAATCAAACTTTTTCAGCGCTGATTAACAATAGTGGAATGATGTTACCATAAAAATATAGCTCCTTTTATTTAGTTTCCACTGATATGCGCAGTTCTCTTTTTAGCAAAATGTGACTTACCCTCAGACACAAGATACCGAGACGGATCAATTCGTCATGATCCGTCCGTCGACGTGCGCGCGTATCACTGATGTCAACCATGCAACAAATCACACCACACCCCTCTATTATTGAATGAAAATGAATAGTGCTCCACCATATTTCTCCGCGCGCAATTTGTGGACATGTATTGGGGAAAAGGAATGGTTCGTCTCGGTAGTCTGTGTCTCGTTGACATCGTTCTTGAACTAACTTCTTCAATTTTGGTTATCATTCCACAGTAGCGTAGCAGTGGTTGTGGGTGTACACTGAAAGAGGGCGTAAACCTTTCTTCATTTATGCTGCGCACTAGAGGCACGGCCAAGATACAGTGCTGACCAGAGCGGGGCATCCAGGAAAATATGTTCCGCCCCAGGTGCTGCGATCCCCCACCACGCCCCTGCCATCCTATGAAACACAATCATGCGTAATTTGTAATTTGTGCCAAACTGAAATAGCAACAATGCGGTGAAGAAACGAGCTGAGCGGGTCAGAATGACCTGCTTTATATAAAACTAATATCAGCGACGGTCACCCTCGAGTCCCCGGGAGAGGATTAGAATGTTCAGACTTGATTCTTCGATTTCAAGGCAATCACCAGTCACGTAAAATGTGTGTAACAGAGCCACTATAGAGGCTTACGACGAAACGCGATAATAGGCTTTTAGTCTGAAATCTAAGTCTCGTGGGTAAAGTAAAGGGGATAATCTGTTGGTACACATAACATTGGATATGTGTATGCTTTGGGAATACTTGGCACGGTAGAATTCTTTGACTGTTGCCTGTTTTTTTTTTTCCATATGCCGACCTCAGTCCTTGTTTGTTCTATCTCCACTTTTTGCACAACGGAGAAATTCGACGTCAGACGTTTTGCGACTTTAGTTACATAATTATGATAAGGAGTTGGAATAAATCGGAACTGTGAAACAACGCATTTTAAACAGGACTCAAAGTGTGCATTTGTTGTGCCTCTTGTACAGATTAACAGATCCCCAGCTTTTCAGAAAATTGAGATAGAACAAACAAGAACTAAGATCGTGTTGTGCTACTTGCTGGATTTGTTGTTTCATCTGTCACAGATGAAATTCTGTTGAGAAAATATTAGAACAGAAAAATACTGAAGTGGGAAGCGAACTCTTAGGTCCATGGCGCACTGAGTCAAATCTGTTTTGCCTTGGTTTTGTGGTCTATGGAGATAATGGGGATCTGGCGCACTAGTGAGACTGAAGCAAAGTCTGTCTCGCTAGTTGATTCAAAAGAAGTTCCAGTCTGAGGCAAAACGTTACTTGAGTAAGTGCGCGGCGCTCCATTGCTGCTGAAATGAATGTTCCAGTCCAGACAAGAAAACATAGTCTCTCAAAGGGTGAACCAATGGGGTCATGACCTTGTCTAGTGATTAATGTAGTATTAGATTTTCGAAGAATGTGGTAAAAAAAAAAAAAGCCAGTATTTGGCATGTTTCTTCTTCAAGATTGCAACAGCTGACCATCATCATATTCAGAAGATTCAAACACTGCCCTCTGGTATAAACTGACATAGCCACTGAAAAGGACAGTGACCCTCCGAAAACAAAGACCCCGTACACAAACTTTAAACGATTAAGACCCGTGGAGCGTGGGTGCGGCGCTTTATCCCAGCCATTTATACAGTGTTAGTGTTCTTTACGAATTCAACTCTCACCGAAGCTGTTTAGCATCCACGCTTGCGTTCCTTTTACAATAATTCTCTCGTCTCTTGTGAGGAAATGGACGAGACTGAGCGAGCCTGAGAAATGCAGTTCCGTTTTTTTTCTGCAAACCACACTGGTTGACAACTAATATCCTACACTTTCTTAAAGGTTGTAATGTAAGACATGAAAGGTGAGATAAAAAATTGATGCGGTGGATAAATTGCGTGAAATTGCTCTTTTGAGACTCGAACAGGAAGATGTAGGTGTTTGTTGTTGTTTTGGTTTTGGTATCTGTGGGGGGAATTTGAAAAATCTGCCAGTGTCGCTCTCTCTCTCTCTCTCTCTCTCTCTCTCTCTCTCTCTCTCTCTCTCTCTCTCTCTCTCTCTCTCTCTCTCTCTCTCTCTCTCTCTCTCTGCTATTTTCTCTCTCTCTGCTATTTTCTCTCTCTTCCTATTATTTTCTCTCTTTCTCTCTTTCTTTCTTATTCTCTCTTTCTTTCTTTCTCTCTCTCTTTCTAATACGCTCTCTATTTCTCTCTTTCTCCATAAACTCTCCCTCTTTGGCTACCTTCCTTGTTCTTTCTTTCTCTCTTTCACTCTCTCTCTGTTTGTCTCTTCTTTTCTTATTCTCTCTCTCTCTCTTTCTCTCTCTTTCTCTCTCTGTGCCCCTCCCTCTCTCTTCTTTCTCTCGCGGGTGATTGGTGGGTGCTTATGGCAGGGTCTCCTTCCGTCCTATCATCCTGTTATATTCTGTTTGTCGTCCTGCTTTTTCCTAACACAACATGACAGTTACCCTGTCGACATGTTCTATCACTCTCTTTCTGTGACTCTCTCTCCCCCTGTCTCTCTGCTTGTCTGTTTCTCTCTCTCTCTCTCTCTCTCTCTCTCTCTCTCTCTTTCTCTCTCTCTCTCTCTCTCTCTCTGTACTTTTAGGAGAAGGAGGATTATCAAAAGTGTTCTTATCCCATATCGTTTCATTGTCCACACATGTATTTCATACACCGAAAACGCCTGTAAGCTGGACACGGAACACATTAACACCGAGACAGGACAAGTTATCCGCGATAAAACTTGAGAATAAACTCCAGTTCCAACCCAGAGGTCCAATTCCGTCTTGGATTTAAACGATCGATCAAAGCCAACATGGCACAAGAAAACAAATGACAGTCGCGGTAACTCCCGAGTCTCGCTGGCTTCTCGCCCTTGTTTATGACAGACAAGGGAAAGTACTCTGACATCATCCTGCGTGAGTGCACGCAGGTAATGGTCCTTGCTCACGAGAGCACTCTTAGCGAATAATTCCTGTAATCGACAGTTGATGAGAGTGTAAGACGAAGCTTTTAAGTGGAGATTCTCAATCGACGGTAAAGTTGTGGAGCCGCAGGCCAAGGTCGTTTTTCTTTCTTTAAGTAGGAAATCAAGAGGATGGAATTTTTTTTTTCCGTTTGTGATTGCGGTGCAGGTGATTTTTTTTTTTCACCTAAACTCGTATCTGATACACACTTGGCAGTCATAATATACCTACCACCCCCCCCCCCGGCCGCCCCCCCCCCCCGCCTTCCTCACACCACAAACAGATAAGGTGGGAGAAACAATTCTCGTATCAACTATCACAATTTCTCAGCCACCGTGTGAGCAACAATGTGCAGGACGGCTCACGTTTACGAGCGTAAAATGTGTTGTCAGAAAAGGAAATTGTCAGGAATGTCACTATCATCATCTCATGACTGTGTGGGCCTAGATTCCTGTAAATCTGCTTCCACCCCCCCCCCTCCCTTCAGTCAACGGGGCTAGAATTAGCCCAAATGTACCCCCCCCCTCCCTTCAGTCAACGGGGCTAGAATTAGCCCAAATATACCCCCCCCTCCCTTCAGTCAACGGGGCTAGAATTAGCCCAAATGTACCCCCCCCCTCCCTTCAGTCAACGGGGCTAGAATTAGCCCAAATGTACCCCCCCCCCTCCCTTCAGTCAACGGGGCTAGAATTAGCCCAAATATACCCCCCCTCCCTTCAGTCAACGGGGCTAGAATTAGCCCAAATATACCCCCCCCTCCCTTCAGTCAACGGGGCTAGAATTAGCCCAAATATACCCCCCCTCCCTTCAGTCAACGGGGCTAGAATTAGCTCAAATCTACCCCCCCCCCCTCCCTTCAGTCAACGGGGCTAGAATTAGCCCAAATATACCCCCCCTCCCTTCAGTCAACGGGGCTAGAATTAGCCCAAATATACCCCCCCCCCTCCCTTCAGTCAACGGGGCTAGAATTAGCCCAAATATACCCCCCCCTCCCTTCAGTCAACGGGGCTAGAATTAGCTCAAATCTACCCCCCCTCCCTTCAGTCAACGGGGCTAGAATTATCCCAAATATACCCCCCCCCTCCCTTCAGTCAACGGGGCTAGAATTATCCCAAATATACCCCCCCCCTCCCTTCAGTCAACGGGGCTAGAATTAGCTCAAATCTACCCCCCCTCCCTTCAGTCAACGGGGCTAGAATTATCCCAAATATACCCCCCCCCTCCCTTCAGTCAACGGGGCTAGAATTATCCCAAATATACCCCCCCCCCCTCCCTTCAGTCAACGGGGCTAGAATTAGCTCAAATCTACCCCCCCTCCCTTCAGTCAACGGGGCTAGAATTATCCCAAATATACCCCCCCCTCCCTTCAGTCAACGGGGCTAGAATTATCCCAAATATACCCCCCCCTCCCTTCAGTCAACGGGGCTAGAATTAGCTCAAATCTACCCCCCCCCTCCCTCCCTCCCTCCCTCCCTTTTTTATTTTTATTTTTTTGACTCAAAAACATTTATAAAGGTTGCATTCCGCTAAGCACCACGTGTTTTTTTTTGGTTTTTTTTTTAAAAACCTATACAATAGAATCTAAAAGAATGAAAATAAACACAAGGCCTGCTGAGATCCAATCGCTTTTTAGCAATGATTTTTTTTGTCTCGAACGCCCCCGTGGAATAAAATTAATTACAGGATCCCAGACGCAAACAAGGTGAGCAAGGTGAGCACACTGCAGGACTCATCTGTCAATAGGTACCAGTAAATACAGACAATAGGTCACTTGTTGGTTTTTCGGACAGATGAAACTTGCACGACATTATTTTGTGAGTGGATTTGACGAGATCGGGCGTAAGGTGAAAGGCCAAATTCCTGAGAAAACCCTTCCAAGAAGGGAACATTTTTCCATGGAAGTTGAGATTTGCTTATAAGATGAAAAATCTGCCATTTTTATGTATTCAGTCAAAAAGTTTGTTTGAAATCGTCATAGAAATTATTTTTTTTTGAATTTTTAGGGAGGTGTAAAAATTTCACCTTCAGCTCGGGTTTTGTCAAATCTATCGATATTTAAATCCTCCAGTGAGGATTTTTGTTCGATGTTAAACCTTTTTGGTACGAGACAGTGAGCTAGTGATGAAGGAAAGAGAACTGATGCAGAAATGATGCAGTAAAGGGAAAGAAGGCACGGGGAGAAATAATCTGCTGATATTTTGAATGAATCCAGACAAGATGATAATGTGAAATCGAATTTTTGTCTGTTTGAATTGTCTGTTTTCTGCCACGCAAGATGTCAGTCAAGGTCGGATTTAGATGAAGAGAGGCCCTAGGCTATTCTAGCTGTGAGGCCCTTTCTAACCCCCCACCGTCACGCCTAGAGGAAAATGGAAGTGTTTTAAATAATTTGAGTAATGCCAATGATGATGATAGATGTTTAAAATTCCGCACTTTGCAGTTCTTTCTCGAAAAGACATAAGCTAGGGAAATTACAACAGATTTGTTCAGAAACTACAGTGCATTGTAATATTATACGTAAGAAAAGGCTACGCGTGTTACAAAATACTGTGCAGATTGGCCTGAGACGGTGAAAATTTATGAACATCTGTTAAAGCGCACCGATACTCATTCACCCATATGGAAACTTTTTAGCTTAGCAGCATGCAAAGAGATTTGTGAACGGACGCAAGACAGACACGTCGCGTTAACGGCTTTTTATTTACTGCTGAATGTCAGTCCGGAACCGTGTCATCTGACCAGAAAACTGTGTGGCACTCGGTCATTTTCATCCAATCGTTTAACGTCATCCAGTCTGGAACTTACCGATGGTTGCACTTCGTCACCTTAGAATGACAAGGTTCTCACTCCCTTCCATCAACTTTTGAGAAATGGCGGATTGAAGTTTCATAATTATGATCAAAGCTTTTAGAGCAAAGACTTTTTTTTTCTCACTAATAGATACAAATTACACACCGAATCCGCTTGATACTTTGACAAGGCCTTAGAAGTAGTGTAAAACTCAATTCAGCCAAAGAGTGGAGATAAAACCTTGTCATTCTAAGGGGACGACTTGATAATTAATGTTTTATTGCGTAATTTGAGCTCACAGTTCAAGGCAATCCGAGATGCTCAGGTGTCTGCTGTGTCAACCGAATTTGTAAAACAGCTGATACAAAAAGGAAAATCGAAGTCGCAACAATTAGAAGGAAAACCCAGTCCTAATTGTGCTTCCTCACGAATCATGGCCGACTGTCCTTTTGACAAGTTCAAGACTCAGACGCGACAAAAGCGGGGGCGTCAGGACGGCTTTCCATTGCGTCCGTTTTTTGTTGTTTTTCTTGCTCCGTGCCGATGTTTCTGGGTCTATTTTTTGACCTAAATGTTAACAAACTTTAATGCCATGCACACACTTTACGCGTATTTACACGAAACAGAAGGCGGTGTCGATTTTGTAGATAGTATGCAAGGAAAGACATGCAATCTGCACCTGAAACTGCTGTATGTAAAGGACATTTTCACTTTAAACTGTTGGGTTGTTGTTTATTTTTTTTAGGGGGGAGGGGGGGGGTTATCATTACATCCCCAGAGTGCAAGTGCAAGATGATCTTATGCATTAGAGTGGGGACTGGCTATACAGCATAATATAGCATTATATAGAGTAGATGTAGTTAAAAAAATAAACAATCTCAAGACATTCCAGGCTGTTGGTTGTAGCTTTTTGACATGATTTCCCTGGTGGCCTTGAGAGTTCGTGATTGAAGTGTGTGTGTGTGTGTGTTACAACATAGCGTAATTGTCTATTCCGGATCACAAGACAACGAGTACTGAGTTGTCTGACACCGCGACAGAAGGGCGCGAGCACCAGGGACGTCAGGACAAAGAAATAGTCGTCACCCTCAGTCCCAGTAGTACACAAGTCGCCGTACGCCTCATGTCCTGTCGTGTCAACAATTTTCTCATTTCACAAAAGAATGATTCAAAGTTTTTGTCACCTGTGTTATTCTTGGATGTGGCAAAACCGTTTCTGCCCATAGCTTCAAAAGTATAAAAAAAAGATATCGCCGTGTCACTTTGTGAGAGATGTAGGGCTCACCACGAGCAATGATGAATTGTCGAAACCCAAAACCACTAAAATCTTCGATACGCCTGTTTGAGATTGGCGACGTCGTGTACTGCCTCCCTAGACACCACTTAGAGAACTTTGATTCCAAAGTCTGAGCTCCTCTATGAAAGGTTCAATAAAAAATGTAGATAGACAGTGTCATCGCATACTTACGGACAACGTATAGACGTGAAAGTAAAATGAGATTAACTGAGATATTAACTGAAGTCCACAGGAGACTTGAACTCAATTGGCGACCTTAGCTCTTGTTTGTTTTATCTCCATTTTCTGAAAAAACTGGAGATCTTTTGTGTGTAGAGGAGGTATACCAAATGCACATTTTGAAACTTGTTTAAAATGCATTGTGGCACTTATCAAGCTGTTTCACAGTTCCGATTTATTCTAACCCCTTATCACAATAATGGAGCCGCAAACGTTTAATGTCGAATTTCTCAGTTGTGCAAAAAGTTGAGTTGGAACAAACAAGAACAAACACGTTTTAACAAACTGGCGTGACGTACGGTCACTAATTGTCGACAGGAAAACCCACGGGGGTTTGTCTCGAATCTTCCACACCGGCAGACAGTTCAGACAGACACCTGGGGGAAAATGAGACCGAACTCTGTAACTCAAGATAGTTGGGTCTTTCTGTTTTTTGTTTGTTTTTCTGAATCTAAAGTGCGAACAACCATAATCGACCCCCCCCCCCCCAAACTTCCGGAACACTCTCTGAATTCGTCGTGATCATTGTTATGGCAGTGCAATATGGTCTACAGAAATAATTTGTTCTGAGCATTGTGACACTGAATAGTTAAGGGACACAATTTGTTCGGCGCTTTAACTTCTGTTCCCTTTGCACCGTAATTAAGCATGTTCACTCTCTGTCGTGTTTGTAATAACGTTTGTAGCATGCGGAAATTATGGAGCATTAGGTTAACTGTCCCATTAGTGAGATTTATGTACGTTTTTGTCCATTAGTATGCGTGTACGACGCATGTAGGCACAGGGTTATGTATATTGTGAAACTACACTTTCTGTGGCATGCCAGATGCAAATGGTGCAAATCATAATGTGAATATATCTCATGTAAAATGGTCAGAACAACATGTTATGTTGCTTATTACTCTTGGCATGACTGTGCCTGGATGGCTATAAAAGTGGTGGCAAGGCGGAATTCTCTGCCTGCTACCTCAATTCTTAAGCGACTTACAAAACACTGGAAATTTCCAAGAAACATCTTAAAACACACCCTCTTCAATTAATGGAACGCGACCGCACCTGTTTCTGACCGTTGTCACATGTTTTGGTATGTTCTTTGGTATTTGTGACTTCAATTTCAATTGGTAGAATGACTGTAAAGCGCTTAGGGCTCGTATTACTGGACGAAGCGCTATATGAATGCTGTTTATGATTATTATTAATATTACCATCAATATGTAAAGCTTAGCATTCCTGTACACGTTCACTTCCCTAAGGTTCCTCAAAGATATTATTTTGGTCGCTTTTCGATAATCTCCTAGTGAGTGTCGTAAAGTACGGCGATAAATTAGTCAAGCTGGGGGTTAACTCTCGTTCCAAGGGCGGGATTCGAACTTGAAACCCCTTGCACCCCGGGACAAGCGATCTAAAAATTGGTCGTTGGGGCGGCTACTCAGAATGCAGAGCTCAGCTGTTCCTCATTTGCCGACTTTTACATGCCGTATGTGAATACGAAAATGCACAGGGTGTTCACGCCCACATATCATCGGGTATTTTTCCATATTGTTGTATGTGCATTTTTGGCCTTTTCGAGAAAATGAGGATTGGAAGTTGGAAGAGTTGTGTAAAATCAGGGTTTTCTGCAATACGCTTCAAAATCGAAACTTGCATACAAATGCCCACGGAAAAATACACCCACATGACACCAACTTGTACATTATAAAATTAGGAGTGGGAGAACCATTTTCATGGCAAAACCTCTAAATCGGCAAAATAACGAATACGACAAAATGGCAAATACCCATCCATTTCTCCTATTTGTGTCTAGAAAACGGAAGACAGAAACAAGAGTCACAACCCGTGGATTAGGTCAGAACTCGTCAAGTTTGGTCTTCACAGTGGTTCTCAAAAGGCTGTTGTTATAAGTACGTATGCACCCAACGAGTTTTGCGCTAGGGGTGCATACGTATACTCGCCTATCCCTAGCCCCGTCCTTATCCTCAACTCTAAATCTTATCGAACCCCTCACCCTGCCCCCTACCCTTTCAACCAAAATACAGGAGGAAAGTAAAAAGAAAATCTGAAAGAATAATTAATTAAGGCTGTTGTTGGGAGTATTTCGGGAGGAGCTCTCTAGCTCTAGAGTCACAAAAGGCTTTGAAATACGTACCCAGAGCGGAAAAAAAAACAACAACAAAACTTGGGTGATGTACGTATTTGTAACAACATCCCATCTCAAAATGGGTTCCGGGGAACTTCGAGGTTCCACCAGCCTTGTTCCGTGGTGCAGCAAAAGTTTCATCAAAATTGTTTTATCACATGAGACATTTCAGAGAATGTAGAAAAATCCAAAATAGACTTTACCAACCGTACCAAAAATTCCCAAATTCTGTGACCTTAACCTTGCTCTTAAGTGAGACAAACATTGCATTTCGTACGAGTCAGTTGATATGAGCAGTCTGAGCTTTACTCATGGCCAGTTGTTTGCCTCACCTTCTCCACTCACCACTCTATTTGATGGCTGACCCACATTCAACTAGCTGGGTTTTCCCCAAAATCTTGTTTTCTTCTATTGCCAGTACTGCTCCTGGACTCTCCTGGATGCGTTTTGTCGCCAGGTTCCGCGATTCCTCGGCAGTTGTTATGGGACCAGACTAATAACAAAGACAAATAGAGAAAATACCGAATTGTGCTCATTGCTCAGCCGTAGCTTACTGTGCAAAATACCACGGTCCCTTAACAACAGAGTAAAAAAAAAAATCCATTTGTTCCAAAGGTTTGGAAAAACGCTGCTCTGAACTGTCCACATGGCGCATGCCATTTGACATTTTGGCTCCAATGTTTCTTAGCGGAAACGACGAAAATGGAGGTTATTGTTTCAGAAATTCCAGCGCAAGGGAGCCAACTGTGAGCCTGCATAGGGAGGGACCTGGTCTAAAGAAAAATGTATGGCCTGCTGACGTGAAGAAGGAAAAAATAGTCACACAATCTCGTCTTTCTCAATCAACTTCCATTCAATTTTTTTCTCTTTTATATCCTTTGTGTTCTTTGCTGCTCTCACATGTTTTTCCCAATTTCTCACATCTAAAAAAAAAGATGAAACAAGACGGAGTTAGCTGTCGTGGTATGGGAAAAAGACTGTATGTGCCAAAACCAGAATTTTACAAGAAAAAACAGTTCACGTTGCACTCTGTTTTATATATCGTGGGGGTATTGGCCGTAGAATGGTGTTGCAAGTATGTACGTCCCCCGAGTTTGTTGCACTAGGGGTACGTATTTTAAAGCCTTTTGTGACTCCAGAGCTAGGGAGCTCCTCCCAAAATACTCCTAACAACAGCCTTAATTAATTATTTTTCCAGATTTTCTTTTTTGTTTTCCTCTTGTTTTGGGGGTTGAAAGGGCAGGGGGCAGGGTTAGGGATTTGATAAGATTTAGAGTTGAGGATAAGGACGGGGTTAGGGGTAAGTGCGTCTACGTACGTGCCTCTGGCGCAAAACGCTTTGGATGCGTACACACTTATAACAACAGCCTTTTGAGAACTACTGGTTCAGAATGAAGACAAAACTTGACTCTTGTTTCTGTTTTTGGCTTCGAGGACACACAATGGTTGGGGCGCATACGTAATTATAACAACAGCCTTTATCATGTTGTTGTTTGCCACATTTTGCAGATTTTTGTCATGAAAATGGTTATCTAATTCTTAATTCCATTAAGTATTAGTGTCATTTAAATCCGTTAAAAACTTTTGGAGGTATGTATTTGTGACGTAATGTTGATCTCTGACTTTCCACAACTCTTCAAAATTCGATCCTCATTTTCTCGAAAAGAATTTTTTTTTTTTTAAACCGCATACAACAATATAATTATAGAAAATACCCGACCCTATACCAGTTGACCCGTTGTCTCGGAGAGTTTAAAGAGGTGATATTTAAAGTTGATTTTCGATCAGCAATGTGTGAAGAGAGAGGCGAATAACGAAATTTCGGATCACTCTTTTCGATTGTACTCGATGAAGATGCGACTAAAAAGAAAAAAAAAAGGCAGTGTGGACAATGTAAATGGCTGAATTTTGTCCAAAATGAATACGTCCACGTCATTAATTATCGAAACAGGAGGCAGAACATAAGAGTTTCATAATTTGTTATCACCTACTTGTGATGTTTTAGGCGCTTACATGTTCACCCCCTGGCTCCATTATAGTATGATGATATTGTGACCAAAAGGAACTTTTAATAGTACAATATGATAACTCAAATAGAAAAACCGAACATTTTTCATGTTTTAAATTATATTAACCCTCTAGACTCCGCGCCATTTTTGCTTGTCGGCGAATTCTGATTTCATGGGAGTTTGTTCTAAGGGACATAATGGGGTTTTCATGATCATTTAGTTGATTTATTGTGAGAAAACACTAAAAATAACTTACTTTTTCGTGCTGAGTTCTTGTCGGAACTGCAACCGAGTGATAAATGTCTGTAATGAAACATTATAGTGCCTAGAGGGTTAAGTGAATTCGTCCCTTTACCTAGCTTAGCGTGTACGGTCATTTCCCGGAGCATGGCAGTAAGATGCTTTTATTCGTTTCTTGGAAAATTTCCCTTTGTAATTTCAAAAGTAGATTCCTCAGGCTGATTCCAACATGGGACAACATGCATAATGTATAACAGATTAACCTTCACACTAGAATATCCTTCCAGCTGCATATTCTTATTGTGAAGGTTCTTCCTGCTAGACCGATATCCTTGGAAATATATTCTACTTAATGTCCCTGTGGCATTTGGGATGAACGAAGCGTCTTCATCTCCCGGCTAGGCTTTGTCCGAAATCCTCTGTCTTTGATAAAAATCTATTATACATTTTCTTTCAGATTTTCCAAATTCATTTTCCAGATAATGTGTTTTTTAGGGAATTTTCTTTCTGTCTCTTAATAATAATTATATTTTTTTTAAAGCCACAGAAAGCCTTTGGGAATGCGGCAGTAAAGCTGAACATCAAGTTAAAATGTGGACAAAATAGAAAAGGTATATCTTGGCTAGGGACAGTGTAATTTTTGTACAAAGTTGTACATGAAAAGCTCGTGTAGTTTCCTTTCTTTTTGTTCCTTTAAAAGTTATGGTACGTTTTATTTCTTATCTGTTTTTAACATGGATTTTTGCGAACGTTTTTTTCTTCTTTTCTTTAAGCCAGATTTATGGAACGTTCACAGTTAGAATTAATTTCTGTTTGGCACATTTTAATCCCGCCATTCAGTCAATGTGTTTGTCACCTTCTTTTTAAATGTTGTTACAAGTACGTATGTCCCCCCAAGTTTTTTTGCCCCCGGGAGGTACGTATTTTAAAGCCTTTTGTGACTCCAGAGCTAGAGAGCTCCTCCCGAAATACTCCTAACAAAAGCCTTAATTAATCATTCTCGCAGATTTTCTCTTTGGTTTACAAACATTGAAAAAGCAGCCCGTTGAAACCAAGATATTGATTTGGTTCAACTTCATGCTTTCTGATACCACAAAATCTTTGCACTGGGTCAGCTTATAACCCGTCTGTCCTTACAATTTTTATAGAACCATTCGCAAGGTTAGACCTAGGCCTAACTCAACCATTCTTTCTATACTTGGCAGTGTGCTGGAACTTCAGTATTTCCTTGCCTCACAAATATAAGGTATATAAGAAATCACTGGCATGATGAACCTTTACTCAACAATTTTCTGCCGTAATTAATTTTACCTTTCAGCATCCAGTGTTCCGTATTTGCAACTTGCCATGTTGTCCTGGACGCTCTCTATTTTTGGAACACTTTCTAGTTTAGCATCAAATATAATAATATATATTTATATGAAGTAATATATTTTTGAAAATATCTTTATATTTATTTTTAACTTCTTTGAATCATGTTTCCTTGTTTCAGAAGCTTTAGGTAAAGTAATCTTAGTTTGTTTCATATCATGGAAGGTTCATTAAAAAATGGAACTCGAACATTTTCTCAGCTTAATTCAGAAACAACAATATTATAAGATCAGGTGGACTGATTCTTTCTTCACGACCGATTGGTAAAGTTATGGCTTTCATTAAGATTTTCAGTTTCGGCAGAATGCTACTAAAATACAATTTTTAAGGAAGGGGCAAATGTGTCTTAGGTATTCGATTGCTATTTCAGCAGTTTGACATTGCGCAACATGGCTATTGAAAACCTTGAAATTACGAATGTATTCAATGGCAGATTCAGTCACAACAATTCTCAGTCAGACTGGGACATAGTAAAAAAAAAAACTGATGGGTGCTGCCTCGCCTGCATTAGCAGGGCTTTTAAGAGTTCCGCGGATCTACGCTAATCCGGGATTGAGAAAGGTCCGGTCATCCGCGTTGAAATATCAGTCTCTTCAGCAGCCATCTATAGCCGAGTAGACACTGTGTCTGGAACAGAACTGTAATCAATGAAAGGGATTTTTTTTTTTAAAAACCCTTCATCTACAAATGAGTAAGAATTCCATGTATATTGTTTGGTTTTGTTCCAGACTGGGAGATGTAATAGTTTATGACAGGACGACAATCACGAACAAACAAGTTTAACACTTAACAAAACAACCCATCAGACTCACACATTTATTAAACATAATTATACCTATAATAGCGCAATTACATACATTATATTATTGAAATGACTGCCGTACAACGGCCTTATTCTCACACACACTCTCCCTCGGATCCACAATCCGGTAGTCACTCCTAAAGGCACTTCGGCCTCAGCCTCTCCCCTCAGGGTCTTAATAGCACATTAATAATTCACTGACACCGCAGTCTCTCAATATCACCTTCCTATTGTCAGACGCCTTAGCACTCCCCTAGCACCTCAGCAGGGCAATAACACGTTATTAATTCCATAACCATCAACATGGCAACAACATAGTATCAGTTCACTAGCCTATCAACATGGCAACAATATAGTATCTCATTCACTCTCATATCTACGTCCCTGTCCGTGGCCTGACTGCCACGACTTTATGTGCCTCTACTGTCCTGCACTGACAGCCTCACTTCTGGCCTATGTGTGGCCTCCGGCCCTATGCTGGCCTATCCCCTGTGCTCATCGAGGTGGCTCTGCGGCCCGTCCCCGACACCTACAAGAATAACATTACATTGGTATAATACCCTACCATTTCTATTCACTCCACCTCTCCTTACAACCCATGAAGCGTACACACACTAGTTCACCTTTCACTCACCACACATCTTACGGTAACACACTTCCATCGGAGTACACACTACTCACTCGCGCTACAAATCCATGAACTCACTTTCATCTATCGCTCGTGGCGCACATTGCTATATCCAATATCAAGGACTTCCACACTCCTCACATATACTTATTCACATCATGGTAATAGACGAATATAATATAATACATCAATCATAATAATCAATCAACGTTCTACATACCAGTCATTACTGGAAAGACTCTCTCCCTAGTCTTCTCGACTGCTCCCTTTATGTCCGCCCGATGGGCTTTTATTCACAGGTCCGCTCCGTCGGACCTTCTAACTTGCAGTGATAGTAATCCAGCGCTTTCGTCTCATTCAGACTCCCCCACTACTCACAACAGCACGCTTAACTTGTTTGTCTACTGTGAGCCCTTCTTACTCTACACCCGCTCTGTAGCAATCCCCTTAATTGCACTCACTCCACTCGTGACATCATCCCCCACCCCAAAAAAATTAATGCAATTAATTTCAAATCGCATCAAGATGATTGTCAACGAGTGAGCGTGAGCAATACCTCCACTAAAAAAACTGACCTAGCAGTTCCCCTAGTATATACAATAGCGAAATCAGGGAAAAATATATGATCAATATGCCCTGCAATATGCATATATGTGTCACATCATAAATAGCTAACTAATCACAATACTTAATACAGAATCCAAAAACCACTAAACCTATCAACCATTCTTCATATCATATTTATAATGTCAATATTTTAAAGTCGACTCATTCACACAGATCCTGTCAATGTTCCTGTCCTCCGATGTATAAGCTCCTGAAATCTTCCCCTAGGCTCGACTAAGGTAGTCGGCGATATGATTGCTGGTTCCTGGAATTGGTTGAATAACGAAGGTATACGGCTGCAAAGCCAATGCCCATCTAGACAAGCGTGGGCTGGACGAACGATTCTTCGACAAAAACGTCAGTGGCTTGTGGTCTGTCTGGATACAAAATTCTCGTCCCATGAGATAACGTCCTAGTTTCTGGACGGACCAGACAATGGCAAGACACTCACGCTCTATCACAGAATACTTTCTTTCTCTCTGCAATAACTTCCTACTGACATAACATACAGGATGGAGACATTCGTTCTTCTCCTGTAGAAGACAAGCGCCGACACCAGAGTCCGACGCATCCGTTCTGAGGATAAAATTAGATCGAAAATCGGGTAATATCAAAATGGGTGACGATGATAATGCTGTCACCAAATTATCAAATGATGTCTGACATTCAGACGTCCACTGGACCTTATCGGGTTGTCCCTTCTTAGTAAGGTCAGTAAGAGAGGATGACAAGGAGGAAAAATTTGGAATGAACTTTCTGTAATAATTTAAAATTCCCACTAAGCTTCTGACTTGTTTCTTTGTTTTAGGGATTTGCAACCCTACTAACTTGTCAATTTTTGTTACTTCAGGTCTCTGAACACCTCTACCCACGATATGTCCTAAGAATATTATCTCTGGACATGCCAAATCCATCTTTGCGGGTTTAGCCGTTAGCCCAAACTGGCGTAATTGTTGAAAAATTACTGTTAGTGTCTGAATATGATCAGACCATGTCGACGTATGGCATGCTATATCGTCAAAGAATGACACGACATTAGGTATGTCCTTCAACGCCAGTATGAGAATACAGATACTCTGGTCTCTCATGAAACCTCTGCAGCCTATCAACCTGGAAAACCTTTACTGATCCATCAATGTGGATAGCGTAATCTACATTCGAAACAATTCGCTCAATAACATAAGGACCTTTCCATGTCATCAATAACTTATTATGGTCCGTGGGTAACAACAATAGGACCCTGTCTCCTGGCTTAAAAATTCTCAGTTTGGACCCTCTATCTTTATAGTTCTTTGCTCTTGCTGAAGCGATACTAGACGCTTCTTCTGCTATAGTGCGCGCTGAAGATAATCTTTCTCTTAAATCAACAAGGTCTATGGAAACCTTTTTAAACGGTTCCGAAACCGTGGGGATCTTTTGACGAGGAGCCTGGGGTGTACGACCCTTATGCGTCGTCTTTTGGCACGCACTGCACGTCTTACAATATAACCCTACATCTCTGTATACTGACGGCCAATAAAAAATTTTCAGAACTCTTTGCTTGGTTCCCGCACTTCCCATATGATCCGGTAATGGAACATCATGGGCCAGACGCAATACTGTAGCAATCAATGACCGTGGCACGACGACCTGCTTTTGAACGGAAGCCACTGTGACGTACATACGGAACAGAATGCCCCCCTGGACAAAAAAGGAGGACGACCCGTTCTTATATCTCCTCGTTTTCTCGGTTCGCGCTTCCCCAAAACATGGGTTTAATGATGGGTCCTCCCTTTGTAATCTCGCCAAGCGCTCTGGCGTGATATCTAGGTTGACCGCTGGCGTCGCCAAAGGTCTAATCTTATCTTTATCGGCTACCCGTCGACGTGTTTCGACCGCGGCGCAAAAGTCAATACCTTTTGATTGCGACCATGCCTGCACGTTCTCATCGGAAGGGGAAACTACCCGTGATACATTCCCAATGATGAGCTGGGCGCCTGGAAAACAACCAACGACTGCTTCGACTTCCCCGCTAAGGAAAGGTGTATCTATCATTATTCTTGCCATGGGTAATTTCTCAATGGCCCCCGAAAATTGTATGCACGGGACAGTCTCACCTGTAAGCTGTGAATCCCGAATGCAATCCCTATGCACTCCCACAACGGTAGATCCTGTATCTCGTAAAACCGAGACCGGTTCGTCCCCAACAAACCCCGGATAAACCCTAAGACCACCTCCTGTATGACATGAATTTATAACGGGGATCTTTCTCCCACAAGGTAAAACACCGGAAGATAATAACTTCTCACAACTGGGACACTTAGAATACTGTCCGCCCCCGTTGTCCGATGTAACGCACGCAGCCGCATGATGAAATTTATTTGGGGAACATGGACTGGGGCTACTGTCCACGTTCGCCGCTATCCTACCTGCAGGGCAGTTCACGCTGATGTGATCTGCTCTTCCGCAGTTCCAACACTTCGCGGCCCTACACTCGCGCGAAAAGTGACCCACGCGTCCGCAAGTCCAACACTCCGCTCCCTGTGCTGCACTAGGCCTGGGTCCCCGTGACCCATCGCGACCGGAACTAGAGTCCCTATGCCGTCGGTCATCGGCAAAGGTCACAACTCGCCCCCGGCCATTACCGCGACCTAGCCCTCCTGCTCGGTCAAACTTACCGGACCCATATGCCGGTGATTGGTGATAGCCCCTACGCTGCCCCTGGGCTTGCCCGCTATAGGCACCACGCTGACGCGACCTGTCCCTAAGTCCTGCCGGCGACCCCTCGACAACGGCGACGTACCCCGCATCTTGGACGTACGCCCTGGCGACTGGTTTGGACGGGTGCGCCGTACGGTATGCCTCCGCCAACTTAGACGCCTCCTGCACCGTCGCGGGTTCGTTCTCTTTCAGGAAAGCCACCAGATCTTTGTGGCACGACGCGTACAGCTGGTCACGGATCATTAGGTCTTTCAGTTTAGCGAAATCCGTGCCCACATGCGCCAAGTCTACCCAGTTCGCGAAATACTCAGTTAGTCTCGCGACGAAGGCAGCAAAGTCCTCCCTGGTATCTGCACGTGCTCGCCTAAACTGCTCCCGGAAGTATTCCTCGGTACGCGCAAATCGGCGAAGCAGCAAAGCCTTCAGCTTATCGTAATCTTGCACGTCTTCGCGCTGTAGCTCTTTAAAGTAGGTTAACGCTCGCCCCTGCAATAGCGATGCCAGGTACGTGGCCCATAATTCCTTATTTTCCCCCCATTGCAATTGTGCGTTCAGTTCGAACCTGTAAAGGAAGGCGTCTATGTCGTCCTTCCGGTCGTCGAACGTAGGGAGCTTAATCCTAACACCACCTTTATTGTGTACCTGCCGCTCAACTGCTTCTGTTGGCGCATTCTTTTTGATTTCCAACTCCGCTATTCTCATTCGCGTCTCTCTCTCCTGTTGGTTATCCCTAGTTTCTATCTCCCTTAACTTTATCTCCCTCTCCTGCTCCTGAGCCTTAGCCTCTCTTTCCTGTTGCTTAAACTCCCTTTCCTGTTGCTGAGCCTCTAACTCCTTTAACTTAAACTCTCTTTCCTCTTCCTGAGCCTTTTTTTCCTGCTCTCTATCCTTAGCACGCTCATCGCGCATTTCTGCCTGCTGTTCTTTAATCCAGCCGCGTAGCTCTTCTCCCTCCAGGCCAAGTTCCTTACCCAACTTCATTAGTTGTTGGAGTTCCGCCATTTCACAGATTTATGGTTATGGTATGTATTATAAGAGGACCAACCTGTCGGTATGATCACTAACGATACGACCAGAGACCTGAGATCACCCCAGATATAACAATACCCAGTTGTCTCAAATACAATTCAGAAATTTACCTTTACAGCACAACTAATTCTATATCTACAAAATGTATAGCACTATTAATTATAAAAAGAATAGAAAAGACAAGAATAAGGAAATTTAGTAGAAAGACCACAAGGACGTCAAGGACAACGAACCAGACTAGGACAAAGACCTAAAAAAGAAAATATAATGGAAAAAAGAATGCAACCTAACTACGCCGATTACACTACAAGGTACGAACAAGAACAGAGTCTGAAAAAAAAGAACGTATCTACAGAAAGGTAGAAGAGGGACAAGAGAAACGTCTTCCTAAAACAACGAGGAAGATAGAACGCTACAATCTAAACAAAAATACAGGTCCCTATAGAACTGTTCACTGTGATGAACGAAGTTCCTAGATTAGCCCACCTCCCGAAGAGGATAAACTACGCTCACCACAGCAAACCCGCGCCACCGCCCGTATAATCAATTACAACGAAAACAGAAAAACAGCAGGAAAAGACAGAAGAAAAGACAGCCCTCAATCCAGGGCACAAAATTTTCACTTAACTTTCACCCTAGATTTCAATTTCTCCCTTTCCTCGGAGCTCTGGCTGCTTGACCTCTACAGGCTGGCACGCACACACTGCAGAAATTTAAGTACACATTAATACATATTATTATTCATAAACATACATAAATCATATCATGATGAAATTTCCATTCATCCCACGAACAAGGACAACAGCACGAATTCCTAGCACAACAGAAAAACAACTAGATATAACGAATACACAATGTCAAAATGACCACAGGTAAACAGGACGAGCCCCCAGTGTCACAAATCCCAGACTGGGAGATGTAATAGTTTATGACAGGACGACAATCACGAACAAACAAGTTTAACACTTAACAAAACAACCCATCAGACTCACACATTTATTAAACATAATTATACCTATAATAGCGCAATTACATACATTATATTATTGAAATGACTGCCGTACAACGGCCTTATTCTCACACACACTCTCCCTCGGATCCACAATCCGGTAGTCACTCCTAAAGGCACTTCGGCCTCAGCCTCTCCCCTCAGGGTCTTAATAGCACATTAATAATTCACTGACACCGCAGTCTCTCAATATCACCTTCCTATTGTCAGACGCCTTAGCACTCCCCTAGCACCTCAGCAGGGCAATAACACGTTATTAATTCCATAACCATCAACATGGGAACAACATAGTATCAGTTCACTAGCCTATCAACATGGCAACAATATAGTATCTCATTCACTCTCATATCTACGTCCCTGTCCGTGGCCTGACGGCCACGACTTTATGTGCCTCTACTGTCCTGCACTGACAGCCTCACTTCTGGCCTATGTGTGGCCTCCGGCCCTATGCTGGCCTATCCCCTGTGCTCATCGAGGTGGCTCTGCGGCCCGTCCCCGACACCTACAAGAATAACATTACATTGGTATAATACCCTACCATTTCTATTCACTCCACCTCTCCTTACAACCCATGAAGCGTACACACACTAGTTCACCTTTCACTCACCACACATCTTACGGTAACACACTTCCATCGGAGTACACACTACTCACTCGCGCTACAAATCCATGAACTCACTTTCATCTATCGCTCGTGGCGCACATTGCTATATCCAATATCAAGGACTTCCACACTCCTCACATATACTTATTCACATCATGGTAATAGACGAATATAATATAATACATCAATCATAATAATCAATCAACGTTCTACATACCAGTCATTACTGGAAAGACTCTCTCCCTAGTCTTCTCGACTGCTCCCTTTATGTCCGCCCGATGGGCTCTTATTCACAGGTCCGCTCCGTCGGACCTTCTAACTTGCAGTGATAGTAATCCAGCGCTTTCGCCTCATTCAGACTCCCCCACTACTCACAACAGCACGCTTAACTTGTTTGTCTACTGTGAGCCCTTCTTACTCTACACCCGCTCTGTAGCAATCCCCTTAATTGCACTCACTCCACTCGTGACACTCAAATAAGAGGAAGTCATTGGCTAGAAGCAAGTTGCGCGTGTATGAATAGCGTTGTGCCTGGCAGAGGTCAGGGGTTGGCATCAGTTTCCATTAATGGCCCTGCATTAGGGACCTACATAATAATATGCTCGATATGGAGGATCTTTCACTTCCTGCTCGCTTATATGCTTTTCACATACTTGGCATCTCGCCCCATCCCTACCCACAAACCCCAATATTGCCATCTTTAACACTGCAATGGTGTACGCCCGTGAAACAGCCTTGATATCCTAAAACTTTACTCGTAAGTGACTTGTTTGTGTATAGACATTAGAGTGTTCCGTGTAAAAACGTTTGATTTCTTACTCTTTTTCCCACGTTATTTTTCAAATAATAAAACGACAAAAACAGCATTAGCTCTGGACCACTGCATCTCCATCAGCCATTGTTCTCTGAACAATAGTTTGTTAAAAGGTAACAGAAGCAGGACAATTACCAGATTCTGGGATAATCTTCCACATCTCCCTCTTCCCCCTCCCCACCCTCTCCCATCAAACCCTCACACCACCCTCTGATCATGTTCATGGCATTTTGATTTGGGTCGGATCAGTGTAACTTATCAGGCGGAATGAGAGAAGGATTAGGGCAAGGAAGGAGGCGTGGGGTAGCGCTGGGAAAACAATAATTGTGCTTTTCAGCAAGCCCTTAATTACTGCTGGCAATTAACTGAACTTAAATACCAGATGTCGTGCCAGAGTGTATGAGCACGGGCGGGCGGACAGACAGACAGACACATATACGTATTCAGATACAACTACACTCACTTTGGCGAATGAATTCAGACATTCAGACTCCAACGAAATGTGGCTGATGTTGACAGATTATGATATCCAAGTGAGTAGTGTCATTGTTCTTGTAGGGAGACTTGTAGGACATTCTGTACCCAGCTGCCGTAAGGTGGGAACGGAGAACTACATTGTAAGAAACTGGTGTGTTTGTGAGATGGGGGGGGGGGGGAGCACTGGTGGTTGTATGAGGCACGGGATGAATTATGAATGGATAGACTGATACTTTTTTATTGTATCATCCCAGCTGAAGTGCTTTCTACTGTTTAAATCTTCATATTTGAAGTGTTGACACTAAAATCGCCCCCCCCCCTCCCCCCCACGAAAGGTTCAGAGATTTTTCTTCGTTTCAGAAATTCACACCAGAGCTAAACCCAATCAAGTGTCGGAAAAGTCTACTGACTGACTGGTGATGTCGCCCTTTAGCCTTGTGTGTTCCTTGTTTTTTGTGAATATTAAAAATTTGTTGATATATGTTTAAGAGAAAGAGACAGAGGCGGGGGGGGGGGGGGGGGCAGAGAAAGAGAGAGAAAGAAGAATACGACTGCGGAAATTCCGAGCCAGAAAAAAAAAAGTGGCAACAAAACGTTACATTTACATAATCATCAAGCATTAGTGTTGTTAACTGTTGCTATCTGCTTGAGCAAATCTCACAATTACCGCAGTAACCACTTTCATCTGTACGCCTGACACTTTTTGCCACTCGCCCTTGTAACATGACCTATTTCTGACTCAAATCCAATAGATCTTCCCTTCCACCCCACACATAAATCCCCATATCCCTCACCATCTGACCTACTTCTGACTCCAATCTAGTAATCCCCACCCCCGTCCCCGTCCCCGATTTCTCCAAATCCCTAATCGCACACACAGTTCTATGCAGTTACCCCACTATTATGCTGCCGAAAAATAGGAGCCTAAACCAAACAGTTTCTACATTTTCTTTGTACTCAGCAATTAAGCCTAAAACAGATTAATTGTTTCCCCCTGATTCATATTATGCAAGAATGCGAAACGCCTGTCGTCACTGGGCAAGTTAATCAGCCTGTATAATAATTATTACTATGCTGCAAGCGATCTCGGACGAAGCTTTATTTCTTCATTCATGGATGCCACGCGGAGGATCATGACAGCACATGCAAAGGTTGGGAGGGCATGGTAAGATTTATACGTCGTTACTGTCTGGCTTGTATCTCCGGTTTTGAATTTTCTTTTTTACAGGAGTAGAAAGCACGAATAAGTGATTTAAAGGTTGGCTCCCTCTGCGATAGTGGCATATGTCAGAGTTATGCCAAAAGGCCGTCCGTTGCATTCCAGTGCACTTAGGCTATCAGATAATATTACAGAAAAAGAAATGCGCCAATAGGAAAATGTCTAATAGAATCATAACGGCATAAATCACCAAACAACAGGAAGAGATGTTTTTCTTAATATCTCAAACGTGTCAAAAATGATCTACGCCGTTAGTGTAGAGCAGTGGCGAAATGATTAAATTCCAGGAAGCGGATTAATGCCACACTTCAAATGGCTAGTGTTTACTGTTTGACATATATAGCACGGCTGGTGGCGATGTAGCCTACTGTCCTTTAATTCATGTGTTTGATGGTGTTTCTCCACAATTCGAGTTAGGTGGATAGAAATATTCAGTAACAATCTCTCGACCTTAATTCTTGTTTGTTCTGTCTCCGTAGAGAGCTTTTTGTTTGCACATGCACACTGTGATACTTGTTTAAAATGCATTGTGGCACTTATCAAGCTGTTTCAGAGTTCCGATTCACTCTAACTCCTTATCAATGCATAATAGTAAAAGTGCAAACGTTTATCGTCGAGCTTCTCAGTCATGCAAAAGGTGGAGTTGGATCAAGCAAGAACTAAGATTGCGATGTGAGGTACCTTGCATGAAAAACAGTAACAAATGCACTGCGACGATTTTGCCTTTGTATCAGTCAATTTCATGTTTTTGCCTTTGTATCAGTCAATTTCATATTTTTGCCTTTGTATCAGTCAATTTCATGTTTTTGCCTTTGTATCAGTCAATTTCATGTTTTTGCCTTTGTATCAGTCAATTTCATGTTTTTGCCTTTGTATCAGTCAATTTCATGTTTTTGCCTTTGTATCAGTCAATTTCATGTTTTTGCCTTTGTATCAATCAATTTCATGTTTTTGCCTGTGTATCAGTCAATTTCATGTTCAGTGCATGAATTACATCATGTAACAAATACTGTTGTTCAAGCGTGTCTCAGATGATCCAACTTTCAATACAGAATTGTTATCTTCACTTTGATTTCATAGTTCCTTTTCATTCTTCCACCAGATATTATAAACAAGGCAACCATTGAGAGAGTGAGCGTGGGTCCAGCGTGAATACTGCAAGAACGGCTTTGGGATCAGGTAAGTGTTATGTTGTTTTTTTTGGTCATTATTATATCACTGTGTTTCACCCGACGTCATGGTTCAAAAATAGTTAAGATTGTTGTTTTACCCTTGTTGTTCGTACCTTAAAGCTGTTTGTGGCTCCAGAGCAAGAGAGCTGCCCTCTGAAATACTCCTAACAGCAACCTTAATGAATTATGCTTTCAGAATTCTTTCTTTTGGTTGAAAGTGTAGGGGGGTTAGGGATTCGATAAGAGTTAAGGTTGAGGATGAGGACGGGGTTAGCAGTAGGCACGTATACGCACGCACCCCTAGAGCAACAACAAAAAAAACCCGCTGGGGGTAGATAGTTACAAGTAACAACAGCCAATAGTTAATACTTATAACTGTTCTGTCAGTCCGAGCCAGTAGTCAGAAATAGTCATGTCCCTTTCATGTGCCGGTTTCTATTGAAAAGCAACGTTCGTATTTGACTGGAGTCTTTGTCTGTAGACAAATCCACGGATGTTGAAGGCTGTTTGAAATTCAGAGAGACCCTAGTAATTGTCGCGTTAAACACAAATGAAATTCGACCTGCTACTTCATTTTTTGAATTCTAGTTTCCACGAGGGACGGTTGGAGTGGCATTTATATGTCCTGTGTCATTTTTTTCAGATTGTTAATGGCATCCTTGGCTTTTTGAACAAGATTTCTATCTATCTATCTATCTATCTATCTATCTATCTATCTATCTATCTATCTATCTATCTATCTATCTATCTATCTATCTATCTATCTATCTATCTATCTATCTATCTATCTATCTATCTATTTGTCTGTTTGTCTATCTATCTATCTATCTATCTATCTATCTATCTATCTATCTATCTATCTATCTATCTATCTATCTATCTATCTATCTATCTATCTATCTATCTGTCTGTCTGTCTGTCTATCTGTTTGTTTGTCTGTCTATCTATCTATCTATCTATCTATCTATCTATCTATCTATCTATCTACCTATCTACCTATCTACCTATCTATCTATCTATCTATCTATCTATCTATCTATCTATAGATTGGCAAGGTTTTACTGGATGCTCCTTATTCGACATTGTGAACAATAATTTCAACTGATATTCAGCTCATTCTCTATTGCTTACTTCCTTTGATCTAAGATGGTCCATCAGCGTTGCTGTGTCTATGGCATCGAACCTGAATTTTAGTGGGCGTTGGAGAAGGGGTGGGGGAGGGTGGGGGAATATAAAGTCATGAGACATGAATGCAGGGGAAAGGGAGGGGGGGGGGGAGAAGTTTGAATAGGTTAAGAACCAACACCGGTTTGAGATCATCAGATTTCCAGCCAAGTTATCGGAAGTTCTAGAAGGACATCGCCTCTCCTCTCAATCCACCCACGGTCGTTGTTTTTAACGATTTCATAATAATCCAGGGGCCACTACTTGATGAGGGCAATAATTGTGTGGGCGAGTGGGAGAGTGATCCAACTCCACTTTAACTCTTTCTGGGTGGGGGGGGGGGGAATTAGTGCGGAAATGTGAAAGAAACATTATTTTAAGGAATGGACTTCGAGGAAAGATGAAACAAATAAAGTATTTCATTTTCTCAGAGGGGTTAGACCATCATGTCATTGAAAGATCGGAGGGTCCTGCACACGTTAATGGGGTTATCTCAAGTTTGCAACAAACGCGGAGTTAGATCACTCTATAAATTTTATTCATGGGCACAGTTAATATGAGTTATTGGCCTTGAGGGTTGTCTGCCCAGTTGATTGTCCGCGCAAATTGCCCGGGGGGGGGGGGGGTGGACTGCCGTTTCAGCATTTCCAGCTCATTTGAAGAAGCTTTCACATGGCGTCCAAAGCAGAGAGGTCTTAATATATAAATAAATATGGAACACCTCTTTTACACTCGTTCTTTAAATTATTTTTTGTCCTCGTGCAAAGCTTATGTTTTGCAGTTTTGCAGTCTCTGGGAGATGGCAAGAAGGGCTGTTATATGCGGGGGGGGGGGGGGATAAGGTGCGTGGATAGAATAGAGGGGTGAAAGGGTGGGTAGGAAGAATAAGTGGATGTGACAATGAAGAGAAATGACTCGAAATGTTGGAGAGCAATGTAATGAAATGTAAAGAATTAACGTTTGCCATAGTGGAAATCTAATGTGTATAATATCCATATAGTCTAGTTTTTTGCTTGTTTTGTTTTTGTTTGTTTGTTTTTGTTTTTGTTTTCTATTTTGGGGAGGAGGGGGTGCATGAACGTGTACACTGGTGATCTTTTCCACCCGCATTCTCTTCCCTGTGTGAACTCGTAAACTCTCAGAGTAGTCCATGTATGAACTTGTAAACTCGCAGTGTAGTCCATGTATGAACTTGGACACCCGCAGTGTCGTCCATGTATGAACTTGTACACTTGCAGTGTCGTCCATGTATGAACTTATAAACCCGCAGTGTAGTCCATTTATGAACTTGTACATTTGCAGTGTCGTCCATGTATGAACTTGTAAACTCGCGGTGTAGTATATGTATGGGCTTGTACACTCGCAGTTTCTTCCATGTATGAGCTTGTACATTCGCAGTCTCTTCCATTTATGAACTTGTACACTCGCAGTCTCTTCCCTGTATATAAACTTGTGCACTCGCAGTCTCTTCCCTGTATATAAACTTGTGCACTCGCAGTCTCTTCCATGTATGAACTTGTGCACTCGCAGTCTCTTCCCTGTATATAAACTTGTGCACTCACAGTCTCTTTGTAACAGCTGAGGTTGTTCTAGCACGTTATAGTAGGGGGGAGTTAGTTGATCTAACTACAACCCTTTAGAAAACGAAACTATTACAGCTGTAAAATAAATAAACACGAGATCCGACGATAGATTAAATAATACTAAAGTTTAATAACTGTATAGTGAACAATAAATTACTAGGAAGACACCAGCGAAACTAAATATCTACGCCACACAAAAGGAAACTCACTTACTCACCCCCCAACCACTCACACAGGTCTATATATATAAACATTTCTATAGAAAGTTCCCGAAATAAACGTTACCTTTGCCCTCGCACAAACTAACCAATCACGCATCAACACGTCATCAGGTTACATCACTCAAGGCCAAATCTGGCGTAAACATTCGTTTCCACAACGTTATCGAATATTCGGGAACATACTAATATTTACTGAACGAGTCAAACCACCTGACAACAAGCGAGCGAGGAAAAAACTACTCACTAGAAAAGAAGGTCAGGTCACGGAGCACAGCACACCCCGGCGGCCGCCAACAATAAAACGGGAAAAGTAATGGACACATGCTCAGCCACCAGCACAACAACAAAACCGGGGGAGGGCAAGGGGCAGCCCGCAGATGCTACACAACTCCCCAATTTAAGTTGAATATCTTTCAACTCCAAAAACATTATACAGCGTCTGCACTATCGTGAAATAATCCTATAGCACTCCCAATCTCACAAAGGTAGTTGCTAATTCTATTACAATTAATAACAATTTCAGTGTCTTCCCGAATGTCATCACAAATACGATACAATGCAGTGTACTTTGCATCACTAATACCATAACAAATACAATACCGTCATTGCTTCCCAATAGTAAACAGTAGGCCTACTAGTCAAAATAACACAACGCCACCACTGTGGTGAAACAATGGTCAATGATATTATTACAAATCATATAAGGTGAAACGATGGCCCATCGTTTACACAATGCTTCGTGCACGAATCATAGCATATAACTTGTTGTACATAACATGGTTATCTCCAAAATGTATAACTCATACGTACAATGGCAAAAATACCAATACATACCGACCACTGGTTAGGGTCTTTCTTCATCATATTAGGTCAAAACAAGTTACAACATTGCAATATAACACAAACACTGCTTGCTCGCAGTCCCCATTTGGGTTACATTTTCCAAAAATTACACCAAGTTCCACCGGTAACTAATATGACATAGCATAAAATCAAAATGTGACTAACACATCATGACTCTCTATCAGCCATCAATTCAATATTCAGTCACAGATGAACTATGTCCCCAATTACAGTACAATACTGCCGTCCTAGCAATTCATCTAGTAGGCAAAAGTATGGGTTACAATGCATTTCACTGATAGTGTACTACTTTAAAATACCCTGCTCAGGAAATCGGCACAGACATTTTCTCTGCCTTTTACGTAGTGAATCCTGAATCGATAAGACTGTAAAAATAAACTCCATCGTAATAACTTTGGACTGTCAAACTTGGCAGAGTTCAAAAACTCTAATGACCGATGGTCAGTTTGGAGCACAAACTCCTTTCCATACAAATACAAAGTAAACTTTTTTACAGCCCAAACAATAGCTAAACATTCGCGCTCTGAGACCGAATATTTTGTCTCACGAGGCAATAGCTTACGACTAGCATATGCCACAGGGTACAACTTTCCCTCGTGTTCCTGCATAAGACTAGCGCCTAATCCGCGATCTGATGCATCAGTTGCTAAGACAAACTCTTTGGAAAAATCTGGCAAACATAACACGGGTTTGGAGATAATGACATTCTTCAAAGAGGTGTACGCTTTCTCCTGCGTTTCATCCCACTGAACTATATTGGGCTGACCCTTTCTAAGTAAATCAGACAATGGTGATGCAATCGCTGAAAAGTTAGGAATAAATTCATGGTAATATCCCACTAATCCTAAGAATGCTTTCACTTCCTTCTTAGTGGTGGGTCTGGGTGCGTCTCGTACCTTACATACATTCTCTTCTAACAGGCCAATCATACCTTCTCCCACTAAGTGTCCAACAAAGTCTACTTCAGACGTTCCAATCAGACACTTCGATGGTCTTGCAGTTAATCCAGCTTGGTCCATCCTCTGCAGTAAGTCCTTGAGAGTCTTCACATGCTCGTCGAATGTCTCTGTATGAATCAGCAGGTCGTCCACATATGCTGTCACATTGTTCATTCCACGGATCAATGGCTTTACGATCCTGTTCAGTGTGGCTCCTGAGTTCATCATCCCAAAAGGCATCCGAATGAATTCATAGTGTTCGCCCATGGTGACGAACGCCGTCTTGGGAATGTCTTGCTCTCGAACTTTCACTTGCCAGTATCCCTTGCTCAGGTCAATCCGAGAGAATAATTTTCCTCTCGAGAGACTCTGAAACACTTCTAATGGCGCTGCTGTCGGATGAGGGTCGAATACTGTGATCTTGTTTAACCTCCTGTAGTCGATGCAGACTCGGTTGGATCCGTCCTTCTTCTTGACGACAACAATAGGTGAAGCATAAGCTGATGAGCTCCTTCGAATGATGCCCAGCCGTTCCATGGTGCTAAGCTCCTCCTTCAATGAGTCGCGCATTGCGTAGGGCACCGGGTATGGTCGTTGACGAACTGGTACTTCTGTCGTCAGGTCGATGCGATGTTCACCCAACTGACAGCATCCAGGGAGATTGGTGAAGACGTGCTGGTAATTCTTCACCACATCGCAGAGTTCTTGACGTTGTTCCGATGTCAGTTGCGTTCCATACTGGACATCTCTGTAGCCTTCATTCTGGTCCCAGCTTCCTAGGTCGGCAAGGTCCTCCGTCGTTCCACCGTTGTCGCCTTCCAGGTCGCAGTCCTCGATGACTGTCATGCTAGCTGACTCCACGGGTTGACTCTTGTCCATCATGTCGTCCTCTGCCAGTACAGTCTCAGCACTATCACCGCCGCCGTCCTTTATGGCGTTGACATGTTCAGGCGTGGTATCTCTCCTACTGTTGTCCATCCCACACATCTCGGTCACAATAGGTCTCGGTTCCATTGCCACTGCTGCTTCTTTTGACGTCCTTGGAATGTATCTCTTGAGGAGGTTGGCGTGCAAGGTCTTTTCTTTTGCACCCATCTTGATTCTATAGTCGTTAACACCGACAACTGAGACTACCTTATATGGTCCCTTCCATTGGACTAGGAGCTTGTTAGTGTTCGTCGGCAGTAGCACCAACACTTCATCTCCGGGGCGGAACTTCCTCTCTCGCGCCTTCCGGTCGTAGTAGGTCTTCTGTCTACCTTGAGCCTTGGAGAGTTCTTCCGTCGCTAACTTCCATGTGTCCTCCAGCCTCTCACGTAGTTCCATGACGTACTGGTAACTGGTCTTCGTTTCCGGCTCCTCTACGTCCTTGGTCCATAGTTGTCGTAAGATGTGCATGGGTCCTCTCACAGTTCTCCCATACAGCAACTCGAATGGGGCAAACTTGGTCGACTCTTGGGGAACTTCACGATATGCGAAGAGCAGCGGGTTGATGTATCTGTGCCACTGCTTGGGTTGCTCTGCGCACAGTCGTCTCAATGTTTTCTTCAGTGTGCCGTTGAATCGCTCCACCAAACCGTTGCACATAGGGTGGTAGACTGTAGTGGTCGACTGTCGAATTCCCAGTAGTCTATTCGTTTCCTTCATGACATCTGACATAAACTGGGTCCCTTGGTCCGACAAGATCTCTTCGGGCACACCCAAACGGCTGTAGATGTTCACTAAGGCTTCTGCTACCGTTTCTGCGTCGATCTTCTTCAAGGGTGTGGCTTCGGGGTAACGAGTAGCGTAGTCTATGTACACTAGGATATACCGATGTCCACCTTCACTTGGGGGGTCGATAGGTCCTACTAAGTCCACGGCCACTCGCCTAAATGGTACGTCCACTACTGGCATACTCTGCAGGTGCACCTTTGGGGTCGCTCCTTTGTTCACCGTCCTCTGGCATATGTCGCATGAGCGGCAGTATCTCGCGACGTCACCTTCAATTCCAGGCCAATAAAAATTGCTCATAACTCTGTCTTTGGTTTTCTTCACGCCGAGGTGTCCTCCGACGATCGAGTCGTGGGCTACACTCAGTACATACTCTCTCAGTTTTTCGGGTAGTACCACTTGCCTTATAACCGTCGCCTGTCTCAGGTCCTTGTAGATCCGGTACAGTACTCCTCCATGTTTCTCAAAATGAACAGATTTATTGCCTCTATTAGTTGGGATCTTCTTCTGCTCTAACTTCCTAATGACTTCGTCTTCTTCTTGGAGTCGGATAAGTTCCTCTCTATCCACTCCCGCGTGCCGTTCTGCCCTCGGCACCTTCAGCGACGTAGACCGGTCCTTCCTCTTCTCCTGGGCCCTCGTGGTCACCGCTCCTACCATCACCTCAGTATCAGGGTCGTACGGGTCCTTCGCTCCGTCCACGTTCCCGACTACTAGGTCGCAGATGGTCTCCGGGAGACACAGCGCCGTCACTTTGCCCGTCAGGTAAGGCGTCTTCACGTCGATAACGGCTTCCTCCGCCGCTAGCAAGGAGTTATCGATCCTCGCGATAAGTTTCTTCCCACCGGTGAGCTGTCCGTCGTCCACCAGTGCTCGCCGCACCACTACACCTTCACAGCCGGTATCTCTTAGGACATCTACCGCTCGATTTCCAATCAAGCCCTTCATCACTGGTAACTTCAGTTTCTCCACGGTCCTTCCGTCACTGCATCCTCCGCACGTAACAGGCACCGCTAACTGTAGCTTCCCGTCCTTCATTACCGCTTGAACGTTGATGCTGGTGTCAGCCGTCGTCGCATCCTGTCTCGACGACCCGTCCGCCGCTATCACTACGGCCGCCGCCGCCTTGTTCGGCTTGCCTCGTCCCATATCCTCCTGGGCTGGACACATCCTCCGAACGTGGCCTGGCTTTCCACAAAGGTAACATTCCAACTCACCTTTGTCGTTTAACTTTGCACGACACTCCGTCGCCTTGTGTCCCGGCCTCTGGCACCTATGGCAGACCTGTGGGCTTCTGTCTCCGTTGGGCCTCTGTCGCACTGGCCGGCTCTGCAGTCTGGCGCTCCCGCTGAGCGTCCGGTTCCTCGCTACCAGGTACGCCTCCGCTGAATCTGCGATGTCCTGTAGCGTCTTTGGTTTCCTCTCCCTCACATGGGTTGCAAGGTCTGGTGAGCAGGCATCCATGAATTGCTCTCTGACGAACAGATCTCTCACTCCTTCGTAGGTCTCCTCCGTCTTCGACAGCTTTATCCACCTCTCTAGATAGGTCTTGATCCTGGTCAAAAACATTCCAACATCTTCTCCATCTTCAGGCTTACCTTGTCTGAACATGAGTCTGTATCCGTCCTCTGACAGGTTGTACCTCTTCTGCAACGCTTCCTTGACCTTGTCGTAGTCCTTGGCTTCGTCGATCGATAGTCTGCAGAAGCACTCCAAAGCTCTCCCGGTCAGCAGGGCAGACAGTGATGTCGTCCAGGTGGATCTGGGCCATTCAGCTGTCTCAGCAAACCTCTCAAACCGCAGCAACCAGCTATCCAGATCGTCCTTCTTGTCCTGAAATGCAGGTAGCTTGGGTCTCTTAGAACTGGCGTGGTCGCTGGTCCCCTGCGTCGACTCGCCTCCACGCTGATGGCGGATCCTCTCCATCTCCAGCTCGTGTTGTCGTTGAGGCTCCTTCTCTTGAGCCTCTATCTTCAGTTGCTCCATGCGATCTTGCCTCTCTCTCTCTCTTTCCTCCCTTAGGCCTTCACGGATGTAGTCCTGTCTCTCCTTCCCAGTGAGCTCCAAGGCGTCTGCTTCCTGGCTAAGCCTTCCAATAACCTCCGACATGTTGTAGATAGCTTGTCGATGATATTCTACAATAAACTATGTAAATAAATCTAGTAATTTTGATCTGGTCCGCTCGAATATGGTCGGATCCCGGACGAGCCCCCAATATGTAACAGCTGAGGTTGTTCTAGCACGTTATAGTAGGGGGGAGTTAGTTGATCTAACTACAACCCTTTAGAAAACGAAACTATTACAGCTGTAAAATAAATAAACACGAGATCCGACGATAGATTAAATAATACTAAAGTTTAATAACTGTATAGTGAACAATAAATTACTAGGAAGACACCAGCGAAACTAAATATCTACGCCACACAAAAGGAAACTCACTTACTCACCCCCCAACCACTCACACAGGTCTATATATATAAACATTTCTATAGAAAGTTCCCGAAATAAACGTTACCTTTGCCCTCGCACAAACTAACCAATCACGCATCAATACGTCATCAGGTTACATCACTCAAGGCCAAATCTGGCGTAAACATTCGTTTCCACAACGTTATCGAATATTCGGGAACATACTAATATTTACTGAACGAGTCAAACCACCTGACAACAAGCGAGCGAGGAAAAAACTACTCACTAGAAAAGAAGGTCAGGTCACGGAGCACAGCACACCCCGGCGGCCGCCAACAATAAAACGGGAAAAGTAATGGACACATGCTCAGCCACCAGCACAACAACAAAACCGGGGGAGGGCAAGGGGCAGCCCGCAGATGCTACACTCTTCCATGTATGAACTTGTGCTCCCGCAGTCTGTTCCCTGTATATAAACTTGTGCGCTCGCAGTCTCTTCCATGTATGAACTTGTGCACTCGCAGTCTCTTCCCTGTATATAAACTTGTGCACTCACAGTCTCTTCCATGTATGAACTTGTGCTCCCGCAGTCTGTTCCCTGTATATAAACTTGTGCACTCGCAGTCTCTTCCATGTATGAACTTGTGCACTCGCAGTCTCTTCCCTGTATATAAACTTGTGCACTCGCAGTCTCTTCCATGTATGAACTTGTGCTCCCGCAGTCTGTTCCCTGTATATAAACTTGTGCACTCGCAGTCTCTTCCATGTATGAACTTGTGCACTCGGAGTCTGTTCCCTGTATATAAACGTGTGCACTCGCAGCCTCTTCCATGTATGAACTTGTGCACTCGCAGTCTCTTCCCTGTATATAAACTTGTGCACTCGCAGTCTGTTCCCTGTATATAAACTTGTGCACTCGCAGTCTGTTCCCTGTATATAAACTTGTGCACTCGCAGTCTCTTCCATGCATGAACTTGTGCACTCGCAGTCTGTTCCCTGTATATAAATCTGTGCACTCGCAGTCTCTTCCATGTATGAACTTGTGCACTCGCAGTCTCTTCCCTGTATATAAACTAGTGCACTCGCAGTCCGTTCCCTGTATATAAACTTGTGCACTCGCGGTCTGTTCCCTGTATATAAACTTGTGCACTCGCAGTCTCTTCCATGTATGAACTTGTGCACTCGCAGTCTCTTCCCTGTATATAACTTGTGCACTCGCATTCTCTTCCATGTATGAACTTGTGCACTCGCATTCTCTTCCATGTATGAACTTGTGCACTCGCAGTCTCTTCCCTGTATATAAACTTGTGCACTCACAGTCTCTTCCATGTATGAACTTGTGCACTCGCAGTCTCTTCCCTGTATATAAACTTGTGCACTCGGAGTCTCTTCCCTGTATATAAACTTGTGCACTCGCAGTCTCTTCCATGTATGAAATTATGCACTCGCAGTCTCTTCCCTGTCTATAAACTTGTGCACTCGCAGCCTCTTCCATGTATGAACTTGTGCACTCGCAGTCTCTTCCCTGTATATAAACTTGTGCACTCGCAGTCTCTTCCATGTATGAAATTGTGCACTCGCAGTCTCTTCCCTGTATATAAACGTGTGCACTCGCATTCTCTTCCATGTATGAACTTGTACACTCGCAGTCTCTTCCATGGATCCATGTCGACCAATGAAAGCTTGAATCCTGATGGCCTTTTGTTGCCCGAATGTTGATCTGTACAGCAATTACTCTACTGTTGTCATCCTGCAAAGGGTAGCCTAAACCCTATGGGTCTCAGGACTGAAGAAATAGAGCAACTGTGTGATATGTCTGAAATGCGTTATATAATATTAGTGACAATGCTACGTCGTTCCTTTTCATTCATGTGCGCTCATGGAAAGTCACATTGATATAAATGAGTGAAGAATGTAGTCTTGAAAGGTATTGTTCTGTTTTTGTGTTGTTGTTGTTGTTTTTAATTGTGTGTGTGGTGGGGGGGGGGGGTCTTGAAAGCCATTGTTTGTGTGCCTTAGGGCAGCCTCGTATGTTGCACTTTGGGCTTTTAGGGTAATAATCTTCAATTATTGGCAAATGAAGATTTGATGGATAACTTTCTGCAGCTCGTTTAGCGAGAATTGATTTTTAGCAATACAAAAAGACCTCAACCCCGGGAATCATTTTGTACGACTCTTTTTTCTGATGCCATCAGAGATGCCTAAGGCAGTTATTGCTTGCGATTGCTAATGCCAAATAGATGTCATTTTTATTACTTGATTATTTCCCTCTTGCAATTTACTCGGTACTGGACGTCCAGCAGATGAAACTTGCTGCGAATTATGCACGAAACTGCAAATTATATTCATCCCAAGATATTGTTCACCATAGATGGATAGATAGATAGATAGATAGATAGATAGATAGATAGATAGATAGATAGATAGATAGATAGATAGATAGATAGATAGATAGATAGATAGATAGATAGATAGATAGATAGATAGATAGATAGATAGATAGATAGATAGATAGATAGATAGATGGATGGATGGATGGATGGATGGACAGTTAGATAGATAGATAGATAGATAGATAGATAGATAGATAGATAGATAGATAGATAGATAGATAGATAGATAGATAGACAGATAGACCGATAGATGGGCGGGAACTGGGCGGACGGACGGGTGGGCGGAGGGATAGATGGACGAATGGATGGATAGTAGGCTGCAGCTTAGCACCGAAAGGTAGCAAGTTTTTTCTTTATACCGTACGTTCAAATACCCTTACAACATCAAGATTTAGCGTATGGTATTTAGATGTTATCTCGGCAGTGACACCCACCAAATGCATGTTAAATACTGAACAACAGCCAATGTTTTCAAATGAGGCGACAAAAGAAAACACTCTTTGAACGATTGTATTGCATGTTGATGACATCAAGCACTTAATTGCAGAATGCTGCCAGGCCTGATTGCCTTCTGTTGTAAATCACCCAACCAAAACATTTCCATGTCCCGAACAATTACGGGTAACTTGAAAGGGGAATCCTGTACGAATGCCACTTTTTATTGCCTTTCTTCTTGTTCAGTTTTGTTTTTAGTCAGATCAAACGTCGGATGGAACGGAAAAAGTTCTAGAACTGGTCAGTTTGACTTGAAATGATCCAATCTGGCAAAATGGCCCTACGTTAGTTCAGTGATATTGTTGACTTGACATAATAGGCATGGATAACGCATGGAGGAATATCAAGGTATGCTGTCCATACATTTGTCATGTTCTCAGTTACATGCAGATTTTGTACTCGTATAATAGCGACCTTAGTTCTTGTTTGTTCGAATTCCACGTTTTGCTCAACTGGGAAATTCGAATTAAACGTCTGAGGCTTTAATACATGTGTACATTATGGTAAGGAGTTAGAATAAATCGGAACTGTGAGAAACAGCTTGATAAGTGCCACGATGCATTTTAACCAAGTGTCAAAGTGTACATTCGTTATACCTCTTCTGCATGCTAAAGGATCTCCAATTTTTTCAGAAAATGGAGCCAACAAACAACAACAAAAGTCACGTTTTGCGGAGTCAGATAGCGAGCATGGGTAATAATAGAATGTATACGGTCGACATATGCTGCATAATTATATCAGTTTTGTACATACTGTGTAATCGTAAATCCGGGACTGATGCACAGATCAAACTACAGAGAGAAATCAAAACATGATACATTCTTTACAAGAGAGTATCACGTCCATGGAAAAAAATATATATTATGTCAGTATGACATTTGCATTAGAGTGTCTGAGCGGAAGACACCTTGCGTGTCAATCATGAATATTGGCTACTAGTTTTAGATGTGATTACAACAATGCATTATTGATAGAACATGTCTAGAGAATAAAGCTAATTTCTATCTATCTATCTATCTATCTATCTATCTATCTATCTATCTATCTATCTATCTATCTATCTATCTATCTATCTATCTATCTATCTATCTATCTATCAGTTTGTCTATCTATCTATCTATCTATCTATCTATCTATCTATCTATCTATCTATCTATCTATCTATCTATCTATCTATCTATCTATCTATCTATCAGTTTGTCTGTCTATCTATCTATCTATCTATCTATCTATCTATCTATCTATCTATCTATCTATCTATCTATCTATCCAGGCCTATTTATCGCTGTCTGTCTGCCTGTCGGTCTGTCTGTCTGCTACGCGACGATTACTGTAAAATAATTCGACACTCCATTTGTTTCCTTCTAACCCACCATTCCTATTGAGAGTTTCAGCTGGTGCAAAATCTGATTTCCTCACCGGCTTCACCTGATAATTTAGGTCACTGGGGCATTTTGGTCTGACAATACGTCGGGTATAGTTCTCGGTGGTTTTCAAGTTGTACTTCACCACTGCCCCAATATTGTATTGAAATGTGGAAATCTGCAGCGGTTATACCTTCTTCTTGTTGATGTTGTTGGTTAGTTGTCATTTTGTAGTCATATCTCGCGGTCTTGTTATTGATTGTAATGGGAAAAGTGGAGGAAGGAGGTTATGGAACAGTAAATAAAGATATTCAAACCCCCCCCCCCCACACACACACAGACAGACATCAAATATCCCCCCACCCCCCCCCCCACCCCAGGTCATTCTGGGAACGAATGTTACTGCAGGGGACTGTCATATTTTCGTATCTAAGAACTGTACAAGGCAATTTCGCTGCAGAACTTCTGAGATGCCAGTCTGGCGTTAGATTAATGTCTTGATTTCTTCAGAAGCCGTAAAAAAGCACATGTGGAATAGCAAATAAGAAAACAGGCCCAAAGTTCAGTCTTTGTCTAAAACAAGAATAGCACAAACTATACTCTTTGGTGAATCTGAGACACCACCAGTTGTTTTTTGTTTACTAATGTGGAAAATCCATCAGCTTGATGAGGTTTTCCTTCCACGCCACCAGAAGATCACAGGCGTAAAACCTGCCATAGTCACAAAAAGTGATTTGTGGCGTTGTCCCTTATGGACTGTGTTTAAGGTTAGTTCATCGAATGTTGTTGCGAGATTGGACGTCCCGCGAGTCTTTTGCACTAGGTGTGCGTATTTTAAAGCCTTTTGTGCCTCCAGAGCTAGAGGCCTCCTCCCACAATACTCCTAACAACCGCCTTAATTAATTATTCTTTCAGATTTTCTTTTTGTTTTCCTCCTGTTTTTTTTTTTTGGTTGAAAGGATATCCGGTAGGGTGAAAGGTATAGGGTTGAGGATAAGGTCGGAGTTGGGGATAGGTAAATATACGTACGCACCCCTAGCGCAAAATGCTTGGGGTGCGTACGCACAAGTAACAACAGCCTAGCAACAGCCTAGTTCATCAGCCTTGTATCTGTGAAACAGTTTGGAAAAAGAGTTGCACTCACAAATATTAATGTGTGGAAATAACACGTACTTTGGAAGAACAGCGATAGTCCAGTTCCTGCAGTGGAAAAACAGACAGCTGCCCTGCCATTAACCCAACCCTAATCCGACGCAGATTTCCTTAGAATTGGTAGGATTATCGTAGGAGTGGATACCCTACTTCAGACCGACGTCGGTGGGATGTCGTAACCAGCGAATCTCCGTAGGACCGATGACATTCCTTGTGCAAACTTGATGTCACCCCTACGCTTCGGATCCTGTAGGGTTTGCTGGCTGGGTGTCTATAAAGGGAGGGAAGTTCACAAGTTATTTTAAGTCACATGACAGAAACTGGCCAATAGGAGATCACTGTTTTGTTGTTGGTTGGAGGAAAAAAATGGTGAATGACGACAAACGAAGATTTTGAACAATCGATATAGATCTTAAAAACCGACGTCAGCTGTTTTATATTCTTCAAACAATTCAATAATCAACGTTTCTATAGACCCTTTTAATTTACCGTCCTCCATATCACGTGATTTGCAAACAAAATGGCGGCGTGCCCCACTTGTAGGGCGGAAGCGGTGGACAACGGTCGAACGATGCCATCCTCTTGTTGGGCACCCAACTGTACAAACCCGTTACGTGCTGGTTCTGGCATAAAAATGCATCCTTGCTTTGAATGTGCACATATTCAGATGCCATTATCAAGGCAAGTTGGGGTTTTTGCCCTATACGGTGCTTTTCGAAACCGCGCGGCTCCCCACAAACAACCGTAACGCGGAAGTTGAAAGGGTCTATACCTACACCCGGTGAAATGCCTTCTCTGATATTGACATACTTTCGACTGGCAATTTGCTACTGTGTCTAAAGGAGAAACATCACCGTGAGAAGTTGGGAGAAATGAGATCTCTAATGAGAAGAATACCAGTCCTTGATTCTTTTGGTCTTTCAGGGTGTAATGTACCAAAAGTGTGTCGATCCTGCATATTCAACGAAAAACAACAACAACAATATTGTCTAATTTGGACATGCGAGCTAAAATAGAATATAATTATGTTCCTATGGCTGAACCCACCGCATCAAACTAATAGTGGTCTTGTCCACAGCATCCGCTCCGCTCTGCTATTTTTACGGAAAAATGACGTACGAAAAAGTAAAACACTCTTTGCCTCTATAGCGTTGAGGAGCGGCCAGCGGAACGGATGCTGTGGACAAATATGCAGAGGCAAAAAGTGGTTTATTTATTCGTACGTCATTTTTCCGTAAAATAGCGGAGCGGATGCTGTGGACAAGACCGCTAAAGGAGCTAGAGGGTGAATAAATTATAGTCAAAAATTGGCAAAAAGAAAAAGTTGCATGTAGCAAAGCCTCGGGAAAGAAAAAATTCCCAGACGATACAGTGGAACCCAAAGAAAAAGGGAAGACAGAAAATGCCAATATTTCGGTCAACACTCTTTTCACTGAAATAAGAAAAGGAAAATAAATATGGAAAATTGAACAGATAAAATAATGGAACAATAAAAAAATCTACGCGAGGCTTTGCTACAGACAACTTTATCTTTTTGCCAATTTTTTACTTTACTTTAAGACTTGCCAGTTTTTCTGTGGTTTTTATACTACTAGCTGAGTTACCCGGCCCTGCCCATGAGAAATATCTTTATCCAGAAAACAACACGCACAATCGGCACACAGATTATGTAGATCTAGGTAGAAAACAACTCACAACTAGCACAGTAACACCCGCATGGCCCGTGCATAAGCCAGACGGCACAGAAACCCATGCCTTCAAACCTTGAAAAGCAACCGGAAGTTTAAAGTCGAAACAAAACAAAGGCAGGAGGGAGGCCATCATTGTTGAGGAGAAAGCATTATTCGATATTTTTAGGCCTATTTTCGTTTATTGCAAAATTACGATACTTCGCTTTCATGTCAAAGGAATAGACATAATAGCAAAAAGAACTATCTTTCACATGTAATTTTTTCAGGTCGGGGCATTTGTTTCACGAAGCAGTGATTTTTTTTTCCTTGTTTTTTTATATAGATTTGGTGAATAATTTACGTAAGCATTTAAAAAGCAGCGTGACTACGAGTGTACTGATTAATTTTTGTCGTGAAATAACCTGGACTTGTCCATTCGAGACAACTGACTTGTTTACGTTTTCGTAGCCAGAAAAAAAGAGAATCATTTTTTTCTTTTTTTTTAAGCAAAATCCAATTATGATTGGAAATCTCGTTCTTTGCCTGTCTTTTCACTACGAGCGAGTCAAATTATTGAATAAGTATCACAAGATGGCGCAGGTGAGCTTGAGAGTAATGAAAGAAACACACGGGACTGCTAGTAAACATGGAAACTACTGTGTATGTACATTCGCACATGATTATCCTTCAGCGTCCTACAAACCGGCTGTTCTCAACCTTTTTCAGGGGCCCCCTTACCCTCCAAATTTTCTTTCGTCTCCCCCCCACCACCACCCCCCCCCCCCAAGAAAAAAACAAAAGCAACAACCATACTTAAGCCAGTGGATATATTTCACAAGAAGACAGACTACAAACAAATCCTGATGCTAAGTTTCTCAGAGGTTTGTTTACGACAATACGCGTGTTGATTATTCATTATGAAACAGAAAACAATCTTTATCAAATGCATGAAAAAATAGGCCCTTTCTGTTCATAAAACCCATCTACACGTTGTGTTGTTCAACAAATCAACGACTGCCCCCAAATGGTCATCAGTTCATGCTCCCTCCCCAACTATCGCCAACTTCATAGGTTTTTTTTAACTGGGTTGTATTATTGTGTACTGGCTTTGGCGGATCAAGGTGGCGCGTACGTTTTTGTTTCTTGTTTTTAAATTGAAGTAGAACGTGGGACAAAAATGTTGAGAAACTCTACCTTAATCAATTGAGGACAGTCATTTAACTCAGATACGTTCCCTATCTGCTGGTGTGGACAGGAGATAAAGATGAGTTTACAGCCTCAGTATTACTGTTAGAGCCCTTGGATCAGATTGAAACTGGATTTGCGAAAGACACCCAGTCCTGCATTTCTCCATCATGCCATTGGTTCGGAATGCCCCTGGCAGTAATTATCATTGTGTTAAGTGTCCTTGGTGGAGACGTGTAGGGCTTTCTATTGGCAGAGGCGTCACTGTTGTTGTTGTTTTTTAAATCTAATTTACCCTGTTAATTCTCCACTCTTAGCTTCGCTCTTCATTCTCCTCTGAATCTTACATTGAATGGGATGACGAAATGCGTAATTTAAGAAAGAGGTAGGTGTGGAGGGGTTCGAGGAGGAGTGGGCAAGAGAAGAGAGGAGTTCTAGTTGAGGTGGCCGTGCCCAGTTTTCCATAATAATATCTGAAAGACGCAAAATATGGTCTGAATGGTCAAGCATACGTCCATCTGACAATTTTTCCTTCTGGCCTCCCTATACCTGCCACCCCGAAAATACATCCCCACGCGCACATGCACAAACACACACATATACATACATTCCCTTTCCACAGGCATCTTAACATATTAAATGGTCTTGTCCACAGCATCCCATCCGCTCCGCTATTTCACGGAAAATGACGTATGAAAAAGTAAAACACTTTTTGCCTATAATGTACTCGTCCATGGCATCCATTCCGCTCAGCTCCTCACTGCTACAGAGGCAAAAAGTGTTTTACTTTGTCATACGTCATTGTCATTTTCCGTAAAAATAGCGGAGCGGATACTGTGGTCAAGACCACTTAGCAAGTCCTACTCTTACTTTTTTTTTGTCACCAGAGTTCACTCTTCTTCACCAACGCATTCCATCATGCTCGTGCATGAGAAATATAAATGTCCACTGAATGGGACCCCTGGGGTCCAAGGAAAGTGTCCGTTACCATCAAGGAGCACTACTTTTTCTTGTGGGGACACGCTGGTCTAGAGGCAAGGTGCTCGCCTCGCATACCGAAGGTTCGGGGTTCGATTCCCGGTCGGTGCAGGCGTGTTGGGATATTTTTTTTTCGTGGGGTAAAATTTTTGTACCTGATCCTGTGGTAGGTAGAATCGAGCACCTAGTCCTCTCCGATAAGGACGAAAAAGTCGGAGCGCCATGTGCACATGTGGAGAAGAGCAGACCGAACAAGGCCGCTGCCCGAGCAAAATCCTAAAAAACTAAATCCTTCCCCAAAAAACACACAGAAACAAGAACAAACAGAAAAAAAAAATCAAGAAAAATGAGGCGTAAAAGCCAAAGGCAGGGGAACCTCCTAACATAAAGAACTAAACACACTTTTCATTGTGTGGATGAATCAAATATTCAGTCCCTCGCACCATTTACTAACATTTTCTAATAAAATTAAAACATATTCACTTTTTAAAAAATGTGCAACATTTGGAATGACGACATTGCTTATTTGTGATTGAAATGTATATTAGAGCTTGCATGCAAAATTTAAAAAAAAAAAAAAAAAAGCTACAGCGTTTTTACCGACGGCCTGTAAGTGACAACACTCAAATATTTCAATATTTTCATCATTTCTTAGTCAGAGGTGCTCAAAATTCGCTGTCAAATTTCTCAACAAATTAGTGTCAAGGGAGACCAAACACGTGTATGTCTTGGATGTGGTGATGAGTTGCCCGCAGACTGACAGTTCTCCCGCTCCCCTCCTCATTAAGTTCTGGAATTCCGAGTTTTTCATCAAGACCTTCGCGGTGCAGGGAGATCAAATTTCTAATTGCCGAGCGCTGCCAGAGAGGCAGGTGTTATGTTCGCCCAGAGAGAAGGCAAGGACATTTTAGATTAATAACTCGAGGGTTTCAGGATCTCAGCAGAGTGACCCTCAGGACTTAATTTCCTTGTTCTTAATTATCATTGTTAAGTGGGTTTTTTTTCTGTCAGTCGGTCTTTCTTTTTCATAGTGGGCGATTTGTTACACAAAAGAAAACTAGTTTAAAGCTTCCCGTATCTGTTAAATAGAGTAGAGTGGGAGAAGGTGGTGCGGAGAGAAGTGAAAAGTAGCGCATGAGGCGTAGGGGAGGGGGTACATGGGAGGTGGGAGATGGCGTATATATAGAGGACAGATAGTTAGAGAATGGTGTAAGAGAAACTAAGATAGAAGAGGGATGGAAAGATGGAGAAAAATGTAGAAAAGTGGCGAGGGGTAGGGAATGAGAGGGGATAAAACAGAGAGGGATGGAGAGATGGAAAATGTGCGAGAAGGAAGATAGTACAGTAAGAGAGTGAAGAGATGGAGTGAATAGGTTGAGCTAAGACAAAGGGGAAGGGGGGAAGGGAGACGGAATATTTGAGAAAAGATAAGTCAGAAGGAATAAGAGGAGAGATGGATGGGAAAAGAAGAGAGGGAAAGAAAATGGGAGGCGAGATGAAGTGTGTGAGAGGAGACAGAGGAGGTGGGGAGAGGAGTATTCGAGAGAAGAGAAGATAGAAGATATGGTGAGTGAGAGAAGAGATGAGAGAGAGAGAGTGAGTGAGTGAGAAGAAACACGAGGAAACAGCAGAGTGGGAAAAATGGAACGTGAGAGAAGAGAAGAAAAGAGGTGGAACGAGCGAGAGAAGATAGAATGAGTGAGAGAAGGGAATAGAGAGAAAGAGTGGAAGAAAGAGAAAATGCGATAGAACAGCAAAAGAGGGGAGAGATGGAACGTATGAGAGAAGAGAAGATAAAGAAGACAGGATGAGTGAGAGAAGATAGAATGAGCGAGAGAAGGGAATAGAGGGATGGACTGAGAGAGAGAGAAGACAAGATATAACAGCAAAAGAGGGGAGAGATGGAATGTGTGTGATCAGATAAGATGGAATGAGTGAGAGAAGGGAAAAGAGAGAGAGAGAGACTGAATGAAAGAACAAAGAATGGCAGAAGAAGGGAGAGATGGAGTGTATGAAGATAAACAGAAGACCAGAAGAAAATGACTGTATTAAAAAATGTACAATTTGAATGACAATAGCGGTGCTGTGAAAGCTTTGTATCCGTGAAACATTTACTGAGACTTAACGTGGGAGATCACAAAATGATGTATACGCTTTGTCCTTCATTTGGCCAGGGGCCATGCGGAAATCTCTGCAACATTACCATTTGCTGTCACAAACAACTACGAGGTGATTTTCGATGAGCACGTCCTTTATCATTCTGCAGTTTTGCTGAAGTTGTTATTTGAGATCTGAAGAGGGGAGGTGGAGGGGGGGGGCAGTCTTTTATATCTCTGCTGTTTTGCTTGTTGGCATGGCGAAAAGTGGGGAGAGGAGGAGGGCTGTTGCTTTGGAATCGGGTGGCTAAGCTAATCATTTGAACTTGAAGGGGAAAGGGGCCCGGCGGATTGGGGACCATCCATGAGGTATGCACCCTCGATTTTGACGTTTTTGGTGGGTTTTTTTGTTGTTTTGCTTCTTCCCCCATCCTCCCTCCATGTTGACTTTTAATTCATACTCTTGGCTCAACCCGCCCTCCAGTTTGTACGAGCATATGGCCATTAGAATGGTGAACGTTCATGGCAGGACCTTGATATTCTCAAACTTCAAATGGCAATTTGACTAGTTCACAATTTGATCAGAAACATGGTAGTGTATTTAATTTGATTTCTCTCCCCCTCCCCCCCCCCCGGGGTTTTTCTCATATTTTCCTGACCCTGATCCGAAGGCAGGTAGGATCGAGCACCTAGTCTTCTCGGATAAGGAAGAAAAATTCGGAGGGCCCGTGTGCACGTTGCGCACGTTAAAGATACCTTGGCAGTTGGAAATCGTGAAGAGCAGGCCGTACAAGGCCGTTGCCTGGGCAAAATCCTAAAAAACGAATCCCCATCACAAACAACAACAAGAAAAATGAAAAACAAGAAAAGTGAGGTGTAAGTGCCCAGGGCAGGGATGCCCAGGGCAGGGATGCCCAGGGCAGGGATGCCCAGGGCAGGGATGCCCAGGGCAGGGAACTTCCTCTAATAAAGAACTGAACACCCCCTCTCCCTCTTTCCCCCAATTCACCGTACATCTAATGCACTCCTTTTCTTCTCTTCCCCCCCCCCACACACACACACACACACTTTTTCCCTTACTTTTTTGTCTTGTTCTTCTTTACAAGACATTAAATATGATTGAAAAGCCCAGTTAAAAAGTGGCGAAAAGATGAAGTTGTATGTTGCAAAGCGTCGCATAAGAAAGGATACAGAAACGATACAATAAAGGAAGAGAAAAAGGCAAATCCAGCTTTTGGGTAAAAAAAGTATGAAAAGGATTATAATAATTGTAAAAGGGGACAAGCCCACTTTGAGAATGCCTACTTTATGGGTGGCCCCTAAGCTATTGTTTAAGATTTGGAGCGGGTGTCCGGTCTGTGACCTTCAACTGACGTGCACGCGTGACAAGCTGAACGTAACTAACTGATAACTCTGTGTGTTGCTATGGCGACGGCACCCCTGCAGTGATAAAACACACATCACCTCGATATTTCAAGAACTGTCATGGCCCCAAAAACACCAGCTTTCAATATGGATTTGTCCAGTCAGTTCAAATGTTTGGTCAGGGTTTCCATCCGTGTCAATAAATCAATGATCTGCGCATGTCTGTCTGACGTACTTCCGGCAAACAGTCTGTCAGATCTGGGTCGCTGCTGCCGAAGGGTTAATGACAGATAACATCCTATCGCCCAGACATCTCGTCAGAACGCTAACTAAACGGGCTATCTAAGTTTCCACAGTTCTGACGAATGTGCGTAAATCTGTTTTTCAAGGTGAAATATTTAGTCTTATGTTTTTGTCAGTCATTTGATGCAGTATTGAGCAGTATTGGTGCATCTGTGTTTTGTTCACACGATAATGTAAGGCTTGACATCAAGAAGATTATGAAAGATCAGTGCAGTGTTGACCTAGATCTATATTATATTGGCTTAGGCCCTTATGTAAGCGCAGTGACGATGTGTAATATATTCCTATAGCTACACCTTTTGAAGTTTGCAGAACTTTTCTTATATAAATAAAATCTCCCAAGTTTGGGGAAGGGGGCTGTGAGGTAAGATACTCCAAAGTGTGGAGAGAGGAGGCTGGGGGGTGAGGTCTTCCAAGTAAGTAAGGAGAGAGGAGGAGGAGAGGGTGGGATATTCCAAGGTACTGAATGAGGGAGAGTAGGAGAGTATAGCTGTGAGGTAGGATATTCCAAAGTATGGAGAGGGGAGAAGGGGGGAGAGTGAGATCGTCCAAGTATGGAGTGAGGAGGAGGAGAGAGTGAGATATTCCAGTGTACTGAGTGAGAGAGAGTGGGAGAGTACGGCTGTGAGGTAGGATATTTCAAAGTATGGAGAGGGGAGAAGGGGGGGGGGGTGGATAAGATCTTCCAAGTATGGAGAGAGGAGGAGGAGAGAGTGAGATATTCCAGTGTACTGAGTGAGAGAGAGTGGGAGAGTACGGCTGTGAGGTAGGATATTTCAAAGTATGGAGAGGGGAGAAGGGGGGGGGTGGATAAGATCTTCCAAGTATGGAGAGAGGAGAAGGAGAGAGTGAGATATTCCAGTGTACTGAGTGAGAGAGAGTGGGAGAGTATAGCTGTGAGGTAGGATATTTCAAAGTATGGAGAAGGGAGAAGGGGGGGGGGTGGATAAGATCTTCCAAGTATGGAGAGAGGAGAAGGAGAGAGTGAGATATTCCAGTGTACTGAGTGAGAGAGAGTGGGAGAGTACGGCTGTGAGGTAGGATATTTCAAAGTATGGAGAGGGGAGAAGGGGGGGGGGGTGGATAAGATCTTCCAAGTATGGAGAGAGGAGAAGGAGAGAGTGAGATATTCCAGTGTACGGTACTGTGTGAAGAGACTGGGACAGTGCAGACAGAGGAAAGGACGAATGTATACTAGATTAAGGTATTTAGCCTAGGCGCCCCAAAGCCGATTTTCATTGGTCAACCAGCTGGATGGTGACGTCACGACCTTGAGTTTCAGTGCAATGGTCCAGACGCAAGTTGCTCACCTCTCATGCCGAGGGTACCAGGTTCAAATCCCGGTCGGTGCAGGCATGTTGGAGCTTTTTGGGATTTATCTCATATTTTCCTGCCCCTGATCCTATGGTAGATAGGATCGAGCACCTAGTCTTCTCCGATAAGGACGAAAATCTTGGAAGGCCCGTGTGCACCTTGCGCACGTTAAAGATACCTTGGCAGTTGGAAATCGAAAAGAGCGGGCCGAGCATGCCGCTGCCCGGGCAAAATTAAATAATAAAATTCATTCCTACCACTCCCTCCCCCTCCTCCCTCATCTCTCCCCCCCCCCCCAAAAAAAAACACCAAACCGCCGACCGGCGCTGCATTGTGGCGACGTCGTGCCTGCTCCAGTTGTAACTGGGCTCCAATAACACAAAGGCAAACTACCCAAATGGCATTAAAGAAGTATAATATAAAATACAATAAATAAATAAATACAAAAACAGTTGGCTGGTACGTGAAGTCTCGCTGAAATCCAGTGACGTGACGTCACGGCCCAACTAGATGGCTGTTCAACATGAGCTAATCCGTGCCTAGGCTAAATGTAGCCGACTCGGCCTATACAAGTAGTCCTTGCTTGGGTATCAGGCCATACAACCCAGAGACCTCTGAAATATTTCCTTCTTCCTCCTTCAACAATTGGCGTGCCATGATCAAACCACAGTTAGCAGCATGAGCAGTATCAAGTTCTGACTCGGGGCGACCGCGAAAGAAAGTGCCACAGATATCAATACTGCATTGATCTTTGGCTCAACTGGCATGTGTAATCTGCATGCAAATGCCGAAATCGTTGACCGAAACAAAAGACACGTGAAAACGCTGAATAAAAAAATGTTTAAAAGGGAAAAAACAGTTAAGGCATAAATTTGCCTTACTCATTACTGCGTTTGTTGGGGGATTCATGAGAGACAGCGGGATAATGAAATGGAATATCAGATGATGCTAAGCTAGGACATGGTTCAGCTTTTGTTACACACGTCGAATAATCTGAGAATGGAGATGAAAATTAGGGTTCGGTAACATAGAGAAGCAACAGAAATGTGGTTTCTGAGAAGAATACTTAGAATTCCATGGACTGCCAGGAAGACAAATGAAGAAGCGTTGAGACTGGCAGACCAAAAGGGGACACTTGTAAACAATGTCAGAAAAAAACAGGGAACAACTTTGGACATATTATGAGAAGACGAGGACTAGAACATTTAGTAACAACAGGAACACTTAATGGAAGAAGGAGCCGGGGACGACAATGCATAAAGATGCAGGACGACCTAAAGGCCTGGCTGGGAATGCACACCACCAACGACGTCATCAGGCCTACGGAAGATCGCGAGAGATGGGAGGGGGGGGGGTCATGATCGCCAACGCCTGCCGGCAGGGCACTTAATGATGATGATGATCATAGAAATGGTTAATTGTTACCATGGCATAAAACTGCGAGGGGTTACTTGGGCGATTATCTCAATATTCCCTCTCTCTCTTTCCTCATACTTGGGAGATCTTACTCCCCTCTCCACCTTCTCATCATTCTTGGAAGCTCTCACCTCCACTCCCCTCTCCCTCCCCGTCCCCATAGCTGGGACGTCTCACCCCTTCTCCCCTGCTTCCTCCAAATATCTCACCTCTTCTCCCCTGTCCCATCGGGAATATCTTACCTCTCCTTCCTCCTTCCCTACGTGGAATATCACCTCTCGTTCTCTGTCTACTTCTCTCTATGCTTGGAATAAACACCCCCCCCCCCCAAATCCCCAACCCACGTCTTTCGTTCTTTCTAATTTGACCATTTTTCTCATAGGCAGAAACACAATGGCCAGAAATCATTATTGCTGTTGTGTCCAGAATATTCCTACTCCAAGCATGAAGAGGGATCCGTTTCACAACTACATCTGACTGACGATTGGCGCGGCTGTAAGTGATTTTGTAAACACAGCGACCAGATTGCCAGACTAGGAATTGGTAGTGTAGATGCCCCCCCCCCACCCCCTCCTATCATTTATGTTGTTGTTGTTATTGTTGTCTTCGAATGAAGCGTTTGGAACTCAGAGATATTTAGATACTTCACTGAATTGTACGTCGGCGATCACTTGAAGGAGGATCCTTGCATGGCTTTGGGACCCATGTTCTTGACTCACCAGTATTCTGATTTCCTTTGGGCCGGCGAGAGCTTGGTCTTCACGCAAGTGGAAACAAAGTCATCCAAGCCATGTAACAGATGATGCTATACACTTGCTCGGCAGAAAGGAGCAAACTGTGATTTTTGGGCTAAGAACTGGACATAACAAACTCCGGCAGCATCTTTACAAAAAAATTCAGGGTTGGAGAAACTGAGACATGCCCATGTGGAAATTCCCCCGAGAATGCAGAACATGTCCTCCAACAATGCCCCCTATACAGACAACAGAGGGAAGACAGCTGGCCCCGAGGTACGGCACTACACACTAAGCTATATGGGAAGCGGAGGTACTCGGGAGCACAGCGTCCTTCATTAAAGGCTACCGGCCTCCTGATATAAATAGTCTGTCACGAAGAACGCAGAAGAAGAAGGAGAATATACATATTGAAACAGCAACAACAACAATGAAACAGGCAACAAATTTGCGTGTGCTTGTACAAACCGCCCTGGAAAAGCTTGAAACTCAAGATTAACGTCAACGAGGTCATAAATTATGTCTTTTACTGGATTTGGTCAGTTTTTAAAGGGCACCAGAATGTGGCACTACGCGGAAGTGTGATTGGAAAACGATTTGCCTTGTTAACGTGAAGCGCTCGTGATTGTTCCAGGTATTGGATTTTGATGCTGGGCTAATGGCGTTCGAAATGAAACGTACCAGGAACTGAAGCAGGGTTCCGTGTTTGAGTTCGGGTGCCTATTTGTATGTATGCTAATGGGTGTGTGCACTGGCTCAGAGCAGCCTGACCTGTTCTGATGTTTGCGTCGCTATTCCTGATGACAAATGGGGTTTGGGTAAGATGCGTATTTGCAGAGCCCTGTGCTTGGTGGACGCCTACTAGTAAACTCATGAACGTAAGAGAGACCAAGACAGTCTAGGAACAATCTCTCTGTCATACCATCTGTCTATATCGTTCTCACAGTTCAGTGGACAGTCTCATAATCTCTCTAATAGGCGGAGAACTTCTTTAAACGTTAAGAAATGTACTTTGAGGATGCTGATGGAGAGCCCATGTAGCATTGTAACTGGACCCACCTAGATCTGGAATAGCTAGCCCAATTGGCATGTTAGAACTGATGTTCATGTGATCATAGCTATTAGAGCAAAGCATTGTTTTCTCTTCAGTAATACATACACCTTATACACCGAATCTGCTTGATACTTCGAGACACAATGGAGAAGGCCCGTAGAAGTAGTGTGCAGTGTGTAACTCAGTTCAGCCAGAAAGTGGAGTTAGAACCATGTCATTTTAAGGGGAGGAGTTACTTGGGCATCCAGATTTAATCTCACACCGAAACGTACAACTTTTGGAGCAGTAAAGAAATCGCATTAATGCCGTGTCCTTTCTGGAAAGGTTAGAACCATTGCTAGCTTGACTGTTGGCTGGATGTTGGATGTAGATTAGCTCAATCTAGACCGATTAATCTCATTAGAGAAGTATTATAAGCGACTGAGCCTATGTGCATATTGCCCTCTCAGCCGCATGCAAATGTGTTAATTAAAGGTTCATCTGAGGGCACTGGTCAGGGCATGCAAAGGAGCTTCGGGGCCCAATCATTGTAATCGTTGTTATTCTTTGAAAAACCTGCAGGGTGGTTTTAGGTGTATGTTGCCATGTGTTGATGTGTGCACTTGACAAGACTAGATTACCCTAGCGCTGGGCCCAATTAGGAGCAATTTGTCCAAATGGCTTAAAGCCAGCCCTGTCAATGGTGTACCAATAATACACCCACGCATGCTTGCGGGCATTTCCGAATTCGATAATATTACGCAAGATGTGATTTAACCCTTACAAGACGATAGGGCCGATGATCCGCAGAATTATTTTACGGTGAAAAAAACGATGGGGCCTATCATCGGCCCGACTGTATTACAATGGGGAAAAAACACAAACCCAACGGGCCGATTACCGGCCTATTGAGAAAGTAGTTTTTATTATTCGTTTCATGGTCATATAGCCAGTCAGAATGCTTGTTTCATAAAAGCCTACGGATCTATGCATAATGGCGGATCTCCCTGCTGTTGTAAACACGTTCTCGTTTTTTGTCCCATGTGGTCCAGTCTTTCTAGATGGGCAACATCCAAAATACCCCCGTCTCCGCCTCCAGATAGATAGATAGACATTCAGACAGACATAGATAGATAGATAGATAGATAGGTAGGTAGATAGATAGATAGATAGATAGATAGATAGATAGATAGATAGATAGATAGATAGATAGATAGATAGATAGATAGATGGATAGATAGATAGATAGATAGATAGATAGATAGATAGATAGATAGATAGATAGATAGATAGATAGATTAGTGTGTGGGTGGATGATTTGATTGGCGGACAGGCGGACGGAGGGAAACATAGACGCACACAACTCATTCACGGCACTACAAACCGAATTTTTTTAACTGAGCAGTACACACTCCCAGGAGCAACAACAGAAAATCACTCTGTACACACACTCCACCCCTACTGTAGTAGCTATGTACTACATTCGCGAGATTTGCTGTCTGCCCTAAACATCCTTGGGGGGAACATCGAAAAGTTCATCCTGTCTGCTTGGATTGGTCTGTCTCCAGAGGGTTAAATTCTTCTTCACAGGTCGAGCCAAATGAGGTCTAATCTCTATCTTGACGACAAATCTCTAACTAGATTAATCCTTAGGGGATGTACGATTGAAGAGGTGGGGAGAGAGAGAGAGAGTAAGATAGATAGAGTCTGTGTGTGAGAGAGAGAGAGAAAAAGAGAGAGAGCTAGAGGGGAAGAGAAAGAGGGAGAAAGAGAGAGAGAGAGAGGGCAAGAAAGAAAGCGAGAGAAAGAAAGAAAGAGGGAGAGAGAGAGAGAAAGAAAGAAAGAGAGAAAGAAAGAAAGAGAGAAAGAAAGAAAGATAAAGAGTTCAGAGCTGGCGACATAACATCTTAAGTAGAGCATACGAAGATTCTCCTGGAAGAAGGGGGAGGCCGGGGGGGGGGGCGTGGTGTAGATGAGAACTGAGTGCTGTCGATGGGTAAAAGATAAAAGAAAGCGGAGATAACAACCACCAACTGACGAGGACATGAGTGAGGGGAAACATAATTATTTGGACACATCGTTTTGGTGATGTCATCACTGATGGCGTCACGCCTACATTGAGTAAATAGTAAGCTCTGGAGCGCACGGATGTGGCGTGTGACTTTCAGAATGGGGCACAGGGAGGTTTTTTTAAACCCCTTTGCTACCATGCCCATACACCCTCCCTTATCGGGCAGGAAAAAGTAAAATTAGGAGTGCACGTTGAGCCGGAACAATGTCGGCCGATATATTGGCCTCGCGGAAGTTTTAGCATGAAACGGTAAAGCCGATATATCGGCTGTGC